>JAODTK010000544.1:0-13754 GCA_026419785.1 Sclerodactyla briareus
GTAGATTGGGTAAGCTGACATGCAGCATAGGCTGAGATGGTTGTTAGCCTGGCTGCAGCATGCTGAGGACTGTCCGGTCTGGTCCTATATTCACATAGGAGACATACCTGGAGGTGCAGGACCTCTGAACTTTGTGTTGATCGGGAGCAAAGCCATGTTCCCTATAGACCTCTGTGCTTCAGGATGAGTGATAGGCATGAAAGAAGAAAAATTAGGAATTGATATGACTTAAGGTCAATTATATTATTGCAAAATAAGCATGATTGATGAAAATGTGAGGAACCACAATGACGGGGACATTGTTCCCATAGATTTCATCCTTATGAATATGACATAATGGCTCTTATACAGGGTACACTTGTCAGTGGAATAATGAATACACCCCAAGTCCCCCTACTCCCCTGGAAAGAGTAAGTCTTGTATAGATGTTAACGGCACGATGACGCTGATGTGCCACATCGTTGTGGGTTGCTAAATGACTGAGCGCGGGTCTATTGTTGGTTATATATTCCAAGTTGTACAGCAAAAGTATGGTCTTTGGTTCAGTGAGGAAGAATGAATGGGGTGTCACGATTCAATTGCGAGTCCACAATGTCGACAAGAGGAGCAGGTGATTGCACCCGTTGCTGATCCACTGAGTGCAATGCCTCACCTTGTCCAGAGGTAGTGGGGGTTCGGGTGCGTATGCAAGGAAACCAGTTCATACTACGGTCGTTAGTACCGATAACTGTCAGCCGGGATTGATTCAAGTTACAGAGGTCATAGACCATTGTCACTACCAATTAGGACACTTGATGACATTGGCTTCATTCCTATGAATCCACAGTTCCATGGCAGCCCCTACATCAAATTTTGGCACACAAAGAATAGACAGCTCTGTATCAGCCATCCCTAGGAAGTCCCACCCAGAAATAATTGCAATCATTCATTAATCATTACACGAAGTGACAGTAGTACAGAAAATTAACTATCAAATTTACAGAGTGGTGGCAACAATGGTAGAGCGTCGGCTTCCACTCAGAGAGGACGGGGTGATCCCGGTCTGGGTCAAAACTGAAGACTTATACATGGAATCTGTTGCCTTCTCACGGCATCGGGCAACCAGGGAGTGGGCAAGGTACAAAGAGGTAGGCATTTGCAAGTTGCCATAGCGTGTAATTACTGTCACCGCACAGCTCCCGTACTCCGACGAGCATTGCCTTATTCGTGTACTTGGTGATGAAGGGTCGCAGCTGACCAATAAGGTGCAGTCCCAGGTCTGACCCTTGCTGGGCATTGATAGGTACAATCTCTGCTCGGCAAGTCTTACCATAAAAAAAAATCATATTATTAGGTATATCAAGGAATGAGTGTGACCAGCTGCTGACAAGGTAGAAAATAGGCTCTATTTACAGTGACAACTCACAGTGCGTTAGCTGTTGCTTGAGGGCAATGGTTGTAAGTTCAAGGCCAAGGAACAAGGAAATTACTGGATCTCACGGATACTTTTTCTGGCCTTAAAAATCAATCCTGCCTGCAATACCAATGCACAGGGATCATCTTATCCAAAACAGGAAAAGATGCTTGATGTCCAACAAATGACCTTGGCACTCATTATCATTGACAATACGATGGAGATCAGAGTTTGCCTCATCTATTTCTGTGCACACTCGGATTGTAGCCATTAACTTGTAGGCTAGTAAGCTTAAAATTCAATTTCAAATTTCCAATCTTATAACTTTGCCAAGAATGTGACATTGGCTTCGAAGATGTTTTCAATTGATTTCCACACCTTTATGAAAGACATATTATATATTATTAAATGTCGATGGACTACTTTTTATGAACTCTAAAATGTTGAAAGGAATATAGAACATCATTAATGAATCAGACACATGCTACATTGGACCATATGGCTAAATAGTTACAGAAATAATTCGGGTGCAACAGTGCTCGTTTATAAATGAAGAAGAAGAAAACACAGGTATTGTGACCAAGAAAACATTTGGGAACATCTCTCTGCAGGGTTGTTGAATAAGAAGAGAAAGAAAGCCCAAAGTCGGTAGGTTTTTCTGGACGTAGTCCCACGCACATGGTTGTGTACCACAGAAAGCAGGTGTCGCATGGTATACCCAGCCATCTATCAGATTATAGCCTAATGTATGTCTGGAACGAGTACTGATTGGCTGGGCGCGTATCAATTAACCAGATAGTTCGTTTTGTAGAAAATATGAATAATAAAACGGCAGTAGAGTACCAATTATTAATTATGCTCAATATTCATTGCCAAGTTATCGTTACGAGATTGAGAATAAACATGCAACAATTTATTGTGTGGTTGTTTTCTCCCTAAATCAATCAATTGTCTGTGTGTAGGACCGGGGAGGAGAGAATGACGTTTCGAAAATGGTATGGTAAATTCACGCGCCACCAATTCGGGAATTCTGCATTTTTTCAACACATCGCAAGATCGCTGTTTTCGCGCAATCCACACCGTGTTCCTCTGTTCGCAAAGTCAGCTTACCGATTTCAAGCCTACGTCTAACCTGAAAAATCCCACTTAGTCTCGTTAAAACACTCCCTCAAATAACCTAGAACTGGTCTCCACAATCTTATAGTCGGTATCAAATATGACTATTATATCTTCATCACAATAGTCAAGTTGCATGGCATGCACCAACGTAACACCAACAACAATAGGGTCGAAGTAGCAGGAACGGCTCACCCAACATGGCGCAATCGATACAGTGCTATAGGTGTACATGACTGGCCGATCCAATTCATCCAATTAACGACACGCCTTGTTCTCCACTGAGGAATTCACGTTGGCCACAATAGACACCGTACATGGTCAAAATCCCCACACCGAACTTGCCGTCAACTATGCACATGCCATCGTAATAAAGAGCACCAATGGTGCTGGAGACTCAAAATGCACAAATGAACCAAGACAAATCCAAAATTATGGTTCATATTTTTGAGATCATGAAGTCAAGAAGGCAGTTTCAAAAAATTGCCTATTGTGCCCCTGTACAACTTTGACCTTGATCTTCATAAGGCCACAGCTTGTCTTAGAAGTCAATGAACATTGTATAGTTGGTCACATCCATCGAAGAATAACAATGAGAGAGAACAAGGCGTGGTGATCTGTCCAGTGTCTCGCCCGCTTGTGAAAGCAGTGGTTTTACCATTAGAATGAAGCGATCTGAATAGCTATACATGTCGAGTTGAAGATGTAGTTTTAACACTCTGAGAGAGAATCCCACCCATTGGAATGCCAACATAAAATTGTTAAACGGGCCCCCCATAATTAGCATTTTTTGCAGAAATCATAGACAAGTTCATGAACCTGCCATCTTGATTAGATGCCAAGTCAAACCACATCATTAAGATCGTTGGTCAGGGCGTAACGAACTTGCTAAACGCGTGACATAGAATCTAGGAATAAGCAAATTAATTCATGATTATGGTGATGGGCCTAAATTCTGATTAGTCACCTACACCTAACTTTTGTGCCATATGGGATCAATCAAGCAGCTATAGCTGAAATCATACGAAAACATGCCCATCATTTCATGTGGCTGCTTTATGGTTCTGCTAAATTGTGCTGTGACAGTGGACAGTAATATCTGTCTGGGAATGGGGTTTCACAATAACTCTTGGCAGTCGGCTGTACACAGTCACATGGAGCATGAATCCTTTTCTCCAGGTTCTGAGAAAGTGTAGGATCCTGGGATTCAGATGTCTGTTGGATGGAAACTGTAACATGGTGGTCCTGGGAACAGGTTACACCCTGTCTTGATATCATTTGACCTTTCTTGAGAAGAGGAGGTGAGTATCAAGATGAAAAATAACCAGGATTCCTAGGTGAGGCTTGAAGGCTTCATGAATGTTGTTGAAAAGCTATGATCAGCAAGTAAGATCAGCAGAAGCCTACTGCGGCAAAGAAATTGAATTATGGGTGAAATTTTGTTACACACTGATGGCTACTAACCAATAGTCTTTTTTGTGTAAGGTACTGAGATCATACTTGATAATCACGAGGGACAAATCAGCTAGTTACATGAGAGTATCTGAAAGGTTTAGCTTTAAATTTAGCACTGTGTTCTGTGTTATGTTCAAGCTTATGATTCCTCCTTCATAATCATAACCATTAGATGTGGATGTTGTACAATAGGCCAGAGTGGTTAGTTACAGTGCGGGAGGCTGCACATTATAGCACTGGGTGCAGCCAGTAATGAAAGAGGTGACCGGAACCTGGAAGCCCTGAAGGCCATGCCACCGTCTTTTGGGCAATGGCCTCTGAGCCCTAAAAGTTGACGTCTCTTTTCAAGGCCAGCTCTGAGTTGGAGGAAAAAATAGTTAGTGTTGCAACTGTACTTATATATATGGCATTTTCCCACAAAGCATGGGTCTGTGGCTACGGTGACAGATTGTATTATAATGCAGGCTTCTGCACTTGGCTATCTCAGCCTCATATGGGGAGAAGGGGATTGTTGTCAGGGTATTTTTTCTATTGTACTTGATATCTAACATTATCAGAAGGGAGGGAACTTGTCTTATATTCATAAAAGCATTTAAAACACACTACTGTACTCTGCATGGGTAGGGAGAGGGGTTGGACAAATTGTTCGGGGGAAGGGTCAACTAATCCCCAGCCATCCAAGCCTCAGATGAGGGGAAGAGTGCGATTGTTGTCAGGGTATTTTCTATGCTACTGATACACATTTCAGAAGGCGAGGGTTACTTGTCTATATCATACAGCATTAACACACAATCTTCGGGGAGAGAAGGGGTTGGAAGTTTTTTCGGGGGAAAGGGTAAGCTCATATCCATATTGAGCATGTTCTATATGAATCATCAATGTATGGCATGCCTCACACTTGCTAGGGAAGCAGTGGGGGCTGTTGGCAGTTTGATGAATTGGCAATGGGCACTGTATATTTTTCAAACACAATCATTCTATTTTCTTAATCTATATACTGAATTACATTGTCATCTATTCCATTTCTGATTTTCACATCCTATTATTTTTCAAGAGGGGTGGACAGGCCAATGATTTCTAATTAATACTCTATTCTCTTGATGGTCATACTTACTGCCTTGTGGTCTAGGGTTATTTTTGTATTATACCAGAGCCTAGAGAACTACGTCTAAAATTGACCTTTACTCTAAAATTCGTAAATTCTGAAGGCTACCCCACCCTTGCCTGTCCAGGCTCCACAACAACATGCAGTTACTGCTGAATCTGCAATAAAACCTTCGCATTCTGTCTCTAGGGGGGGGAGGGGTGGAAGGAAACTGTGATAAGCAACTGGATTTCCATGATAGCAAACTAGGCAAGCACAATAAACTATATACTGAATATACTATCAAAGGCCTGGTGAGTGTTTCCAACGTATCCATCAATTAAACGATCACAGTGCAACAAAGGAATTGGGATTGAGAGGAAAATGGAACATTGCAACTAGATTTCTGTGACCAACAAGCACAAATTTTGTGACCGACGAGCACCAATTTCGGCGTTAATCTGCCATTTTTGAAATTCCGCGCGTATAACAGTCATTTCTCTGCAGAATCTCTTGGGCTATAGTTGTGTGTTGATGCTATGGGAACCGGTTACAGCCAGTGAACTCAGCACATAATGAACTCGCCGCATGGAAATTATATATCAGTATTAGCATCTATATCTTCATACACACCCCACAAGGGCCTCCCATTTTCATAGGAGAGCAACTGCTGTAATCGTCGTTAATCGTTGTACCATTTAAGTTCACCTGCCCTGCACCAATTTTCTGTGCAGGGACCAGGTCAGCTGACAGTGTGTGTACATTCAGTCGCGCTGCCGGGGCTGCCCAGCGCAGACAGTGCTGATTATGGGACAACCAATGCTATTATTCACTCCAGACCCTGATGTTGATTAGCTGACGACAAGCCAGCGAGGGAGTGCAGAGGCAACTGGAGTCGCCGCAACAGGCAGCTCGGGGGAACTTCAGGACGCGTGAGCGGCTGAGCCTGTCCAAACTTTTTCAAACAATTTCTTTAATTTTGGAAAGGATGTATTGTGGGATTGCTTTAGAGGGACTCTAACAAAAAATTATTTTTCATACAGTTGCAAAGTTGTTGTTTCATCCACAAAAAAACTGTTTTTTTTCATCCCCAACATTTGGCCGATTGGGGTAAAAAAAGACAATGGTGGGGCAAAATAATGTTAGAAAAACATGTTTTTCATTATGAAAATACTTTGAAATCATAGCATATGATAACACACTAGTATATATACTATTATCTCTACTATGAAGTAAAACAGAAAGCCAAAAGGCTTAGTGATTCCTTGACCCTTTCTGACAACCTATACCAGACCAGGACAAAGGGGAGATTGTACCAGCTTATTATGGGCAACAACATGTCTGACAAATTTCCCATCTTTCCCAACCAACCAATAGGGTTCCTGTACTCTTGATAAGAAAGCTACACACTTTCAGACCTTGGCCTCTAAGTGACCTCAGATGACCTCTGACCTGACCCCAAAAACAAAGGTCATGTACTCATCATGGGAAAACAACTAGACTGAAATAAACTCAAACCAAAAAAACAATAGGGTTCTTGTACTCCCCATAAGAACGCTATACACCAAATTTCAACTTGATCAGACCAACTATTCTGGACTTATCGTGTTTTAAAAGGTTTAAGACTTCCGACCTTGGTGACCTCAGATGACCTCTGACCTGACTCCGAAACAATAGGGTTCATGTACTCATCATGGAGGTTTGGGGAATCGAGTTATAGCCTATTGACTATCAACATGAATGTCATATTAAATTGGTATTCAGTCAAACACAGTTTTAACAAAGGGAACAGAGGCTTGATGGAAATGGACTGCCAATTGATTCACAATGGGCGATCACAAACGCGGAATTGTCGAAACGGTTAATCGTTATGCGATCAAATGAAGAAATATCGAATAGACAAATATTTGAAAAATTCACAACCCTAGTACTAATGCTGAAATGTGAATCTGATTACAAAACTTAGTCATTTTGACACATTTGCAGCCTTGCCATTTTACGCTTTGCAGTTCATCATTGGTTACCATGTAGGAGTTGTTGTTTTTCTTTTGCTGTATTCTAAAATAGGCCTACCCTTGTGTACCAGGATGTATGAGATCAGTGTTAGGGATCAATAGGCATAGGGGTGCAGTTAGGATCAGATTCCAATGGCAGATGTAATCACAAATCTTATCGTTACCAACACAGGACCTCGCCTAAACCTACAATTACCCCTAATCCTCACTAACCCTATCCCCACACCTAATCCCTAACACTAATCTCATACAACCAGACATAGGCAACGTGCAAAACTCTTTCATAGGGGCCTATGTGTTAGCAGTTAATGAGGCAAGCCAGAAAAATATATATATTACTTGAGATATTTCACTCATTTGTAGGTGTATCGCCACCAAATCCTGATATTATGCTTGATTCAAGTTGGATTAATGTTGATTAATGTTTTGGGTAGGGAACGTATCTGGGGCAGACATTGGCCTCGAAATGAGCTTCTCGGCCCTATATAATAGAGTTTCCGAGAGGGGGTCGATCCACGGCCTAACGTATTGACGAAAACTTCACCCTTACCCTCGTGTGAAGAAGAGGCGGGAAAAGAAATGAATAAAGCAACGAAACGAATAAGCTATGGTGGGGGGGATTAACTGTCAATCTAATTGCCAAGTTAATGTCTTGTAGGTCGATGCGGAAAGTATTAGGGTAACACGTGGGAGCCATAGACATTATTTCTACATTGGCATGTTCTGAGCAGAGTACCAAGCTCAGTTTTCAGCTCAATTGACTGAATTTACTCAATTGATCTTGAATGCTTTCTTGGCTACTCTCAACATCACTTCGTCGTATTCTTGGATACCGATGCTAAATAAGACTGGTTCAACGAACGGGTAGGCGGGGATGGAATTGCGGGCGGATGCAGCTCAGTGCCATCCAGGCATGCGCTCCCATGATGATGTTTTTGGGCTGAATGGATCATGAGAAATTTAATGTTATGGAATGAAGTTCAGTAATGTCCAGAAAATGGTGTAATTAGTTGCCCCCATTTGCACGTGATTTGTCCCCACACTGAGAAAAGGCTATAACTGCTGTTGTTTGCTTCCCCGAATGTGTCGATAAACACTATCTCACGCCTCCTACAGTACTGAGTAAACAAAAGCTTCGATTGCTTTGGAATTAAGATTCTTGGTATTCAAAAATTCTGCCGACCAGGCTATTACCGCCTGAAGCGATAAAGGGGAAAACTTGTGCTTTTCCCTACCAAAATCCCACCGTTTTCTCTGTTATGTTAGACGCTGAGACGTCCGATAAAATTATCGTACAACATTTTTATCACACAAGTGTGAACACTCCATCCGATAAATTTATTGTATTGTATCGCACAAGTGTGAACAGGCTATAGGCCCCCAACCTACGTAGGGCCCTAGTCAACGAATCATTCCCTAATATTATAGTAAGTTGCACAAACCTCCATATTGTGGTCATTGCCCTATCCTATACACTCCTGTACAAGGTTCCAGGACGCTAGTGTCCTGGGCCATGCCACGAAAACACGAAAACAAAGAAGAGATATTCACATTGAAACTTGTAATCAACTAAGTGGTACTAACGTGAACTTCGTATCAATCTGAGTGCGGAGTAGTATTTTCTCTGTCAAAAAGGAGCCCAAATCTGATGCAAACATGATTGTTTTGGTGGTTAGTGCACGTTGCACTGCAATGTGATGATGTGCTATATGTACTGTGTGCAATTTTTTAGTACACACGGGCAAAGATGTGATGTGGAGGTGAGTGTAGGGCTGTAACACACAGTCCTGTTCATGGAGGGTGGGGTCGGGAAAATGGCACAAGAAAACTGATCAGTTATATTGAGCAGGATATTCTATTGCAATATTCCGGCTCAAATTTCCAGTCGAAAAAAAATTTCATTCCAAGGAAGTATATATGTGAGTATCCCATCAGCAAAATTCAATGTGTGGCCCATATGCACATTGTGTGATACGGGGCCATTATACAACTATGTGTGCCAGCTCTGTGATATTGAAGTCACAAAATTGCAGTTTCGCCAATTCTTAAATCAGGAAAGGAACTGCATCGGCAACAAATCCTTGCAGCTATGCAGGGTCCAAGACTTAAAGATTAAAAATTCTGAGGAGAGGAAGGGGCCTGATTGTGTGCTACCATGCAAAGAAATTTCCTCCTGTTAATGAAATGCTTCATTCAAATATTCAAATCAAAACAACAAGGAGGAAAAAACCTGGGCCTGGATGTATGAGCAGGGCTACACATGGCACCATGGCTATTCAAGCCAAGCCCAGGCCTGCGTTAAAGCTGACAATTTGGCGAAACCGGCAACACACGACCCTAAATTGACGGTGATATGGTGAGAGTTGACCTTATAGTATGGCCCCCTAAACTATAATGAGCCGGAGTCTGAAGAAGACTGGCAGGAGCTGAAGTAATGGAGCAGCAGAAGAAAGAAAAGGCAAAAAACGAAGGCCGAATGATTGCGGATCATACTTGACCACAATGAAGCCCAGCTGCTCGACAGTCCTAACACAATGCAACTAATTTAGCTATACACCTATTAAGCAGTAGCTCAGGATGGGGGTTTTATGGGGCAAGGAACCCCCCCCCCCTCACTCCCACCGCGCAACTGGTATGACGGACTGACACTAATGGAAATGTTGCCAACTGGGAGAAATATGATAGCCATGGCAGCCCCTACTGAGGGGATTCACTGCCTCACAATCCAAAAAAACAAACCCCCCTCACCCCCCCCCCTCCCCTCTCCCCCCCTTCCCGCCCCCCCCCCCAGTCCCTGTCACTGCTACCAGGAGGCCCTGGCAAACAAGGGGATCACCATATTTAATGCAAGCTTTCCTCTGCAGATTATTGTTTCAAATACCTTTCCCCCGATTGGATTACCCCTGAAACGCTACTGCTCCTAAGAAGGCTGGCAGGAGAAGGGCTGCTACTCTGCATAGCCCACATGAAGACCGGTATGCCTTCTTCTACAAAGCTTGAGCAGATGGGCATGGACCAATACGTGCTGTTCGACTTCTGTCAGGTGCCCACAGAAATTCAGGTATGGATTTTTTTTATTAGCAAGCCACAGCACATGAATTTTCCCAACTGGGTTAATATTTTTTTCTTCAGGATATACCTTGATTTGAAACCGGCCGACCATGCACTGTCCTGGTAATGAATTCATCCCATCCAGTAGTAAAAAAGGGTGGACTACAGCAATACTGATTGTGATATTGGTAAAATGCCTGCAACTAATTCCCAACACTTTGCACTGGATGTTTCAACCATTCTGAATACGTAAGGATGAGTAATTCATAGTGCCAACATCAGTGGACTCGAACTATCAAGGCATTAAACACACTAGGTTAGGCCTATCACTAGAGCAAGAAGGCCTGAGAGGGCCACTTTGAGACTGTTGCACATTGTTTTAAACCCAAAAATCGAATTTGAAAGCCAGCACCCCCAAAAATCAACCCAAACAGTGGGAATATTCAACACAAGCAAACCAACAGTAGCAAAACTCACTGCACTGAAAGAGGTATAGTCTAAAGGGGGCTTGGGAGTGGGGGGGGGGGGGGTGAAAATGAAGTTGTCCAATTCAACATGTGCTTCTCACTTTTTTATTGCAGCATTATTCAAATATTCAAACCAAAACGAGAAAAGCCTGGAACAGGACGGTCCTCAGTGTGTGAGAAAATTGGCTACGGCTGTCATGCTATTATTAATAAAACTAGGCAGGCCGATCCGACTCCTAGGCCTAATGTTGGCACTGCAGGCAGCTGGCAAAACAACACCACTTTAGCCTATCTGAACTTCACATTGTGGGCTAACGTTAGTCTAAGTATCACAAATACTCCAGAAGCAAGACTGTGCCTGAAAGCACAGGAAACATTGAAAACGCTGGGAGAAGGCTTGGTTATGTTGGGCCAACTTTACCCAATTTAGATCAAGGATTTTCTCACTGCTGGTTTAGCCAACAGACCATTTTGTACGTGCTAGACTGATGTGACTAAGCAGTAGCAACACATGCCTGAGCTCTGGAAGGTCCATTTTTCTGCATAGCAATAAGGGCATGGACAACTTGAAGTGTCACTGGTATCAGTTGATACTTCCACAACCGAGGATTCTCTTCACTATCAACGATCGAATTTTTTCTATTGATGAATTTTTTAAGAGTGATTTGCTCCTTCCCATTCTATGATGCGACTGACTGTTTAAACATCATTTACTCACTGTCATGATCGCCAGGCAGGGGTCGTGCGTTTTTGCGCTCTGCGCGTCCAGGACGCTTTGTTTACATGTGGACGCTAAAACAACAATCGCCCCTCACCAGTGCGTCAAGGTCTCCCTGCTCGACTCACACCAATTTTATTCTAGGATTTTTCCACAACAACCTTTCAAATGACTAGGACAAGTGCTCACTTACTGCTTAGTTGTGCTGCTTTAATGAGTTGCTAGACTGTTTAGTTTTCACCGTATATTAGGCTAGATTATTCCTTACTTTGCACTTCGACGAGGGGAGTGATGATCAATTTCTTATCTTTTTGATGGTCACAGCACAGCATTCTCAAACTAAAATAGTTGGAAGTCTTAGGCCACATTCTGTCACGATGTTTTGGGACTGGTTGGCCTTTTAAAAATGTTACCATAACTTTTTGGACTGAAGGAGAACCTAGGCCTAACAGTGGTCTCTTATAAGCCTCAGCTATCGACTGTTTGAGGGCTTGGCTACTTTGTAATTAATCAGAGTTTATACAGCTACTCCACAGTACCTGCAAGTGCCAAATGTGAAGGGATTTTAGGCTAATTTACACCAATTCAAGATTGCTTAAATAATGTGTATGTCTGTGAGGGCAGAGGCCTAGGCAGTATCACAGGCCTGGGAATTAGCTTCAATTCAGGGTGTTTGCCAACTACTCACCCGCTAGTTTTTGTGTTTGTCCACTTGAGCGTAAGCCAGCGTACGATACTATACATTGATTGTGCGGCTTACGACAAGGATTGGGGGCATACCTTAAGCTACTAGGGATCTTAATGATTGCTATTCTGTACAGAGAACTTCCCTCTGAATCTGCATAAACAGAACAAACATCAATACAGCAAGTACAGGTGAACCTAATGTAGCACATTGCTCAATCATTCCATGTGAACCTCACACGATGGTTGAAGAGACTTGTTCGAATTAAGAAGTATTGTTGTGCAGTATAATGTGGGGTCTATTCCTGCAGGTTACTGCTGGGCTATCTGAAAAGCCTCTTAAATCATTAGTGATGATGGTTGCCTAGGAGTTGATGGCAGCGTCTGCTTATTCGTTGATTTGATACTCCCATCTTGATTGTGGGTAAGCTTACTGGGTTAAAATAATCTAGGCCTAGGCTAGTAATACACGCACTCAGTGTCTCTTGCTGCAATATGCATAAATAAATCCCACTTTGATTATTGGACCCCTTGAAAATAGAGCTGGACCCCTTATATTCAGAGATGTGGATTTTTAAGGGTTCTGAAAGCCTATACTCGGACCCACTAAATTTTGAGCGTGGCGCTACCCCTGATCTCAGGGTCACCCATCTGGTTAGGATAAAAAAAAGGGCCACCAGGGGGGGGGGGGTTTTTCTGTGCAAATATTGGCGTTCCGATTCTACGGTGGCCCCCACTGAACGTCAAACTTCCTAAATGGAGGAATAGTTCTAAACCCCCTGCATGTAACTGACTCCAATCCAATGACCCAATACTGAAAAGCCTGAATAGGACATTTTTGAGCTCAATTCCCTCGTTTTCGACCAAAACTATTAATTTTGAGCAGTAATTGGAATCAAACATTGGACCTCATACATCATCAGCCTATATTCACATGAACATCACGGCGGATATGATTCCATGACAACCTAGGCCAACATACTCTTGAAATAAATGACCTGGGGAGCTTAGCTACCCCACGATGAAGTGCACACCCCCATTAGCTCCCCCATTGACCTTACACACACTAACAGGGCCTCTTCATCCACCTGTAGCGACCAGTGGGGAGTTACGCCAAGCGCATGCAACCCACCATTTGGTAGCTGACAAACCGCCTATCATAGCACCCCATTTAACCATACTGTCCTTGACCATTAATTTTTTAGCTACAGCACTTTAATTTAGCGATGTGTTTCGGACACTCGGGCACTTGGGAACCCCATTCTGACTGTGTCCACAGGGAAGCTGGAAAAATTGTGAAAAACCCGGCAGATTCATCCCAAATTTACATCATCTGTCAATTTGGATGTACTCTTCCATTAGGCAGACTCGGATCCAGCAGACAGAATAAATCATCATAATCGGTCTCGAAGGGAAATTTAGGATCTATTTTTTTGAAGGGGAACACTGGGCGGATGTACATCAAATGTAATGGTGGTGTGCTACCTCAAGGACTCGCCTACAGCTAGGGCCCTAGCCTAGGCAACTCTTTATTGCCTATGTCTGACAATGTGAATCTCATTACCACTTAGGCCCGCTAAACGAAACTCCAAATAGCAATCAGTATATTTACCGGCATGACTGGAATCTGGCTTCGTGAAATGGTAACACCAGGAATTGTCTGCAAATTTCCCCCAGGATGTTTATGTCCTCGACTTCGGCAGTTTCTTCGTTCCTCCTGATTTTTATTCCATAAACTTTGAGGCAAACAAGATTTCTGAGAACTTGCAAG
>JAODTK010000545.1:0-13353 GCA_026419785.1 Sclerodactyla briareus
AACGTTAAAAAACTCAACTAAATCCTTAGCAAGAATATCAAAGAACATAGCGAAAAATTCGTAAGGAAAAAGACCGTCCGACACCCGGCGACTCATTGTTGGCAGCGCCCGAAATTGTCTCAAGAACCTCATGTAAAGTGATGGGGGAGTTCGATCATTACCACAGATCTCCTTACATAAGCAAATTATAAAAGCACTCTGCATGTTATTGTCAACTGAACCTCGGAATACAGCTGACTGTAAAAACTCATGAAAAAAAACATTAATAACTATGGCATTTTCAGTAAACTTCGTACCGTTAGCATTAGTAATCGATTCAAAACCTTTTGTTGGCACAGACGTTTTTCGGCGTTAAAAGAAGGAAGAAGGTTTTCCCCCTCCTTAGCACACCTAACCCTTGAACGAAGTAAGACCCTCTCCAATTCAAAGTAACAAACATGGTCAACGACATCAGAGTCAGAGCTCAGACACCGGGACTGTAATCGGTTCGTGTATCTCTCTTATCCCTCCGCAATACGGAACCAGTGCCTGCTGGCTAAATCATTTATTGCTCAGCTTAGCGTTATCCCACCATTCAAAAAACAGAGGGAAAAACCACCTTTCAACGTAGAACCACATCCCACAGTTTGTAATTAATCCGGAAGATATCACAGAAGATACTTGTCAATTCCACAAGACGCATTAAACTTCCAGTAACCCTGCCCCTAGATGGAGGTGGCTAGCGTGACTTGAAATGAATGAAAACAGGGTTGTGGTCATGAAGGGGAAAAAGCAAAAGTGAACGGCCTTAACAATTGGAAAATTCGAAGGGAGATAAACGCGATCAATTCTAGAGCTCTTATTTTGACTGGACCAGGTATTACCTGGAATAGACGAATAACAGATCTATAGCTATCAACGAGATTAGACATGATGCACAAATCCTTCATTTCTCTCACGACGGCAAAGACTGAACTAAACTAGTCACACTGATAAGTCTATCGAAGGAAAAGCGGACCACAACCGAAATTAAAATCTCCCCCTAAAATAACCAGGATGCAGCCCCGGGTGAAAGCATAAAAAGATTACTCAAGAAGGATCCTATACCAGGGGGTTGGGGCAGTGTAAATTACAGAGCCTAATACTGATTCCTATGGTACAAAATAGATAATACAACGACCAACGTGTCACGCCTGATTTGCCACTTTAATAGACAAATTGGGGCTTGAAGGCAAGGCATCTTCCCCCCGAAGATTGAGAGACTAGGGGGGAGAGAAATTAACTGGACCATCCCATTGTTTTGAATAACTGAAATCATCATCGTAAGAGAGATACAATCTTGAAAAATAGGACATCAGCATTAAAGACTGCACCATTGTAACATTTGAAATTTACTACTCATCACGTAATCCATTAACATTAATTGTGACAATAGAAAGTTGAAAAAGCATGTCAAGCGTGAATAATAATAATAATAACGAGATCAAGCACCTGTATGGAAATAGTAAGTCCACGAGTGACTTACGTATGCCACACGTAGGAATAGACAGCGGGAAATTACCAATATGTTTATCCGCACTGTTTTTCTCTCTCAGGCGGGTCAATGATTGCTGAACTAGTCACAATTTCAGTTGAAATATTCTTTATCGACAGAGTCGTTAGAAGAACATCATCGGCGGCGCCCCTGTGGCCTAATGGATATAAGGCACGGTCTCCTAAACCGGGGATTGCGGGGTCGAGTCCCGCCAGGACTCGTCGAAAAAGATATTACTTTAATCCTGACAGGTACGATCGAGTCGAGAATGACAATGACCTAGGCCAATTGAGGGAGGCCTCGGTTTCGGTAGCGATAACTGCGGACCAGTGAAGCCGAGACATGTACGATCTGCTCTAAAGAGAACGTTTATCTGCACTTGTTGGTCTCTCCAGGAGGGTCCAATGATATGCTGGACTAAGTCACTATTTTCAGTTGAAATATCTATCGACAGAAGTCGTTAGGAGAACAGCATCGGCGTCGCCCCTGTGGACTAATGGATAAGGCATCGGTCTTCTAAACCGGGGATTGCGGCTTCGACTCCCGCCAGGGGTCGTCGAACATGATCGTTTTTATTTAATCATTACAGGTTCGATCGATTCGAAAATGAACATGATCTAAGGCAAATTGAGGCAGCTATCGTTCCGTTTGTTTGTAGCGATAACTGCGGGACCGTGTCTAGCCGAGGAATGTACGATATTCTCCAATTTCGTGACAGACGATTAGTGGGTGACCTTGTCGTCTGTGTAATGGCGAGTACGCTGGGCCAATTGTCAGCGAATCAGCGAGTGAAGGAACGTATGCAACGTTGTTTGAATGAGACAGCGGGCAATTACAGATACGGTCTCGCACTTGCTTCGTCTCTCCAGGGGCGTCCAATGATATGCGGGATGAACAAGTCATATTTTCGTTTTGAAATACTCGCTGTCGACAGGAAGTCGTTAGAAGAAATTATCAGCGTCGCTCCTGTGGCCTAATGGAAAGGGCACGTTCTCTAATCCGAGGATTGCGGCGTTCGAGGGCCGCCAGGGGTTCGTTCGAAAAATGATTGTGTCTTTAATCCTGAAAGGGTACGATCGATTGCGGGTTCGAGCCCAGCCAGGGGCGTCGAAAAATGATGTTTTCTTTCATCATGACAGTACGATCGATAGAAAATTGAACGGAACTACTGCCATGATTGAAGTTCTCGGTTTCCCGTGTAGCGATAACTGCTGGGACCATGTGAGTCGAGGAATGTGCGATATTCTCTAATTCGTGACAAATACCAATAGTGGGTAAACCTATCGTCTTGGTACAGGCTGGTGCTGGGCTCAAGGATCAGGAGAATTAGCGAGGTGAATAAGTATGCAACAAACCGGTAACGAATAAGACAGCGGGAATTACAGAATAATGTTGATCCGCACTTGTTTGTCTACAGGAGGGTAAAATGATATGCTGAACTAAGCACAATTTTCAGTTGAACATATACTTTATCGACAGAAGTCGTTAGAAGACATCATCGGCTTCCGCCCCTGTGGCCTAAGGGATAAGACGGTCTCCGAACCGGGAATTGCGGGGGGTTCGAGTCCCGCCAGGAAAGAGGACTCGTCGAAAAAGATATTTACGTTAATCCTGACAGTACGATCGATTTCGAGAATGAACATGACTACGGCCAATTGAGGGAGGCCTCGGTGTCGTGTAGCGAGTCCCACTGCGGGCCATGTAAGCCGAGAAATGTACGATCTTCTCTAAAGATAACGTTTATCTGCATTGTGGTCTCTCCAGGAGGGTCCAATGATATGCTGAACTAAGTCACTATTTTAGTTGAAATATCTCTATCGACAGAAATCGTTAGGAGAGGAAATCAAGCATCGGCGTTCGACCCTGTAAGCCTAAGGATAGAATCGGTCTTCTAAACCGGGGATTGTGCGGCTTCGACTCCCGCCAGGGTCGTCGAAAATGATGTTTTTCTTTAATCCTGACAGGACGATCGATCGAAAATGAACATGATCTACGACCAATGAAGGCAGATCTAGGTTTCGTGTCGCGATAACTGCGGGACCATGTATAGCCGAGAATTGTACGATATTCTCAATTTCTGACAAATTACGATTAGTGGGTGACCTTGTCGTTCTTGGGTCATGGCCGGTACGCTGGCTCAATTGTCAGCGAATTCGCGAGTGAATTAGGTATGCACAAGTTTGAATAAGACAGGGTCACAAGTACAGAATAATGTTTCTCCGCACTGCTTCGTCTCTCCAGGAGGGTCAATGATTATGCTGAACTAAGTCACTATGTCAGTTGAAATATCTCTGTCGACAGAAGGTTCGAAGAACATATCCAGCGTTCGCCCGTGGCTTATAGGATTAAGGCATCGGTCTCCTGAATCCGAGGATTTGCGGGTTCGAGGCCGCCAGGGGTCTTCGAAAATGTAATGTTTCTGAACTCCCTGACAGGTAGACGATTGCGGGGTTCGAGACTCCGCCAGGGGGCGCGAAAGCGAAAATGATGTTTTTCTTTAATCCTGACAGGCACGATCGATTCGAGAATGACATGAGTGCCCTACTGCCAATTGATTGAGTTCTCGGTTTCGTGTAGCGATAACTGCGGGAAAATGGTCGGGCTGAGATGTAAGATATTCTCTAATTTCCGTGACAAATATGAGTAGCAGGTGAACCGGTCGTCTGTTACATGGCCGGTCTGTTGGGCTCAATTATCAGCGAATTCACGAGGGAATTACGTATGCAAACGTATGAATAAGAAGCGGGCAATTACAGAATAATTGTTATCTCGCCCAAAAAAAAAAAAAAACGGATTCCGTCTCTCCAGGAGGAGGGTCCAATGATATTGCTGAATAGTCACTAGTTTCAGTGAAAATCTATCGACAGAAGTAGTTAGAAGAACATCATCGGCGTCGCCCATGTGGCCTAATGGATAAGGCTCGGTCTCCTCAACCGGGATTTGGAATTGCGGGTTGGAGTCCCGCCAGGGTTCGCCGAAAAAGATGTTTTTCTGGAATCCTGACAGGTACGGATCGATTCGAGAATGAACATGACCAACGGCCAATTGAGGGAGAGCCTCGGTTTCGTGCAGCGATAACTGCGGGACCATGTCAAGCCGAGAATGTACGATCTTCTCTAATTTCGGGACATATACGAGTAGGGGGACCTTGTTGTCGTCTATTGCATGGTCGGTACGCTGGGCTCAATTGTCAGTGAATTACGTATGCACAAGTATGAATAAGACAGCGGGCAATTACAAAATAATGTTAATCCGCACTTTTTTCGTCCTCTCCAAGATGGTCCAATGATATGCTGAACTAAGTCACTATTTTCATTGAAATATCCTCTATCGACAGAAGTCGTTAGAAGACCATTATACAGCGTCGCTCCTGTTGCCTACTGGATACGCATCGTTCTCCTAAACCGGGATGTTGGCGGGTTCGAGTCCCGCCATGGGTTCGCGAAATGATGCTTTCTTTATCCTTACAGTTCTATCGATTCGATAATGACTGACCTTTGGGCATACAGCGGACCAATGGGAAATGAGGTGAATTGCACTTCTTGTGACAATCTGGTCACATTAACGCAGGACTGTGACATCTCCGTTCGCCAACATTATTAATAGCCCCCAGCCGGGTGTGGAGTGCGGGGGGTGCAGTTCTTCGTGAGTTGTCCCCCTTCTCCAGCCACCACGGACCCGAGTGTATGTTCCACACCTGATGCGCCAGAAGGTTTGATGCGGTATGACATCGTCAGCCTGAGTTCCCGTTGGACGTCACCCATGCGGTTGTCCCGTCAGCGGCTGTTCCCGTTGACGACCCCATGGAGGAAGATACCCTCGTGTTTCTCGATGCCTCAGCCCGAGGATGACAACTCCACCCCCCCTCCCCCCCACCCTTGACAGTTGAGCCACCGCGGCCAGTGTGTGGACGTACTTGTGCCCCCATGCTTCCCAGTCCGTGCTTGTGAGTACTCCCGGGCACGTGGATATCCAGTTTGTCTGATCACGCTCAGCACTCGCCACGATCTCACTCTGGTCAGCGCCCTGTCGAGGGGAAACGGAAGAGCTCCTCGCAGCCCATTCCTGGAAAGAAGCTCAAACGATCCGTTCAGACAACTTTTTCCGGCCGGAAGTACCCACGGACAGCATCAAAGATGTCTCAGTGGAATTAGAGGCGGCCCATACCAGCAATCTCGTGCACTCACGATAGAATGTGCCAGAGGTATTCTCTGATTTCCAAGACCCTGTTGGCGGCATCTTGCAGCCGCCACCCCTCCTTCGCAAAGAAGCCGACCTACGGATGTCCCATCAAGTCCCGCAGTGATGTCATGGGGGGGGGCGAACCCAAATAAACAATGGATGAGCCATATCGCGTCTCCAATCCTGAGTTCGTGCACGTAAAGAATTGAATTTTTTGACAATTTGCTTCTTCGGCAAATCGCACCAAAGTCAGCATTGTGACCTTTTCTTCTCTTCTATATTGCTTGTCAGAGTTGTCACGTGTTTATTATCTCTTCCTTCTACACCAATGTATGACCTTTCGCTGATTACTTTAATGTCCACGCATAAGAGATAATTCGAAATTTGCTCGAATATTAATTGGCTGTCAATTAGTTAATGAATGCTGATATTGGTGCTTCTTCGCAGGAACTTTTTCTGTCTTCATCTGAGGATTTTAAATTCTTTGAAGATCTCTTGGGAAGGGGATAGGTTCATATTCTGCCAGTCCGCACATCACCTGGGGTTGCGGCTATTTTGATTAATTCCGCTTAGGGGTAGAAGTCACCCCGGTTAGACGGGACAATGTGGATCGTTGTATTTCCGTTGCGTTGTCGAGTAATATTATCTATTTCCGTCTTGGTAATGTTCTACACACCCGCTCCTATATTCCCCTCTGTAGAAAGATTTCTGCTGATCTCATTGAATTCACTCGGGATAGTTGACCTGTTATTCTTGGGGGAAATTTAATGTGTTTAACCAAGTAGAAGCGATTCCACAAGCCAGAATAATTCGCCCTTGTTGGCTCTAACGAATTGAAGAGGACTACGTCTAGTTTGTAATTTGACTGATAACTTCCTTGCTTTCAATCCGTCGACACCTGGTCACCTTGGCTCGACTGAATAGATTCTCGTATCGATCGTATTTATCTCCCTAGAAACGTGGTTCTTAGTAACGCCACTACTGCTAGTCTTTCGTATAGTGATCATCTTCCCCTTTTGTCAGTGTAGTTTCCTCATTAGTATTTTCTCCAGGTAAGGTTACTGGAATTTAACGTTTCTCTCATGATAACCCCGTTTTTTTCAAACGAATTAAATTCATTAGCATCTGTGTGTACTTAAAAGCCTGCTTATAAAGTATTGTGGATTGTGGGATGTAGATTAAAGGTTCGTACTTGAATTTAGCTATTAAGCACAGTGTTCGTTTTGCTCGTGAAGACGCAAACGACTTCGACGTTCGAGTTGATTGTTTTTATTCTGATGCGTGCGAAATTGGATCGTACTGTACATAAAGAAATCAAAGGTGTCCTTTATTATTCGAGAGTTGAGCACTAGAAGATTGATAAAATTTGTCGAATTTTTTTCTTTCTCGGTGAAATTTCCGGGCTAAGCACAGCTATAATAAATCTTGTTGATAAGATGGTTAAGCGATCGCCTCGAAGGGCGAAATTTCTAGGAGTTCCATATATTCTTTACAGTCCTCTGTATTCTTGTCTTGATTTCCTGCAATTTCTCCTCCAAGACGAGGTAGTTAGTAAATTCCATAACACACTTTCCGATGAGGATACATTTGTTAGATCACCCTAGACTTATATTAGTTAAGCATGTCTCACTGCTAATACCCTCGCCAAGAACAAATCTCCGTTAGTGGATGGGCTCTCGTATGATTTTCCATTTCATTCTCGTTTCTAGTTGATCTGTTTGAAAATCTTCCGTTGTGTTTTTCAATTGTATCTTTAATGTTGGGTTTCTTTCCCCTCTCAGAGGTCTGGCATTCTCATCCTTCTCCCAAAGACTGGAGATATTGAGAACCGTGGGAACTGGCGGCCGATACGTTTATTAAACGCTGACTACCAGTTGCTTGCTAAACTTTTTACAACTCAGGTTAATCCAGGTCTTCCTCGGTATTAATGATTCAAGGTTGTTCTATCACGGGCCGTACCCTTCATCACAATATGTTTGATCCTCAGGGATTATTGTTATGTGGAACCTTAAAAAGAGTTTCTGACGCTTTTTATCTCTGTTGACCAGCAGAAGCCTTTGACAAGGTTCATGATTTTTTGTACAGAGTTCTTAACAAGTTAAATTTCCAGTATAATTTTATTAGTGGATCTCAATCTTGTATAATGATATTTCTAGGCGTATTCTCATTGATGGAAAATTTTCTGAACCTGTTCGTACTGTTTCTGGTGGTCAGACAAGGATCCCCTGTCACCGCTCTTTATTACGTTTCTTTATCATTGGAGCCGGGTGCTACTACTTTTACTCCCCTGACATCGAAGGTTTTCACATCCCCGCCCCGGCGCCTATAATGAAAGGGTAGCCTGCTTCAATGTCTGATGTGCTACTGGTATTCCCACCAATGTGAGGACGTTCACAACTATTTCCGATTTTTTTATATGTTCCACATGGCCCCTGGGGCCACAATTACACTAATAAAGTTCAATATGGCCTCTTGATTGGGGGTCCCCTTGGTGGTCGCCCCACTAATATTTGTTGGAGTAATGCTCTGTTTAAATTACGGGGTGGCGTTTTGGTAGTCATACTTTGTTCATTTCACAGGAGAAGGAAATTGATAAGGCTCGAAAGAGCATTAAATCGTTTCTCGGGGCCGCCCTAACTTTTTCTGGGGACGTCAAGTTTTGTTAAGATGTTATCTACCCTTTGTTTTTAATTGCTCCTTGTACTCCCTCCCGGATTTTGTATTTAAGGATCTGAATAATTTTTTTCCCTTTTATTTGGGGGAACAAGCCCGACCTGGTTAAGAGGAGGTCATGTTCCGACAGACTACGGTGGCTTCGGTTCATAACTTTAAGTTGAAAATGTAAGCTTTATTTGTTAAGCCATTAAATGTGTTTTGTTCGTAATTTCTCGGCCTAATTATTGTTCCTTGCTCGTTATTCTACAGCAAAGCACCTTCGTATTATATTTCGCCGAGATTTGGTCTAACCTTTCTCCGAATTCTACTACTTGTTCTGCTGTCCAATCTTTTTAAAGCTTGCAAGTTTTACTAGATATTCACATTACTGATAAGACAATTCTGTTGGTTCGGTCGGCAACCTGCACTCGTACTACTGTGTCTTCCCGTCGGAAAGCATTGTCCCGTCGTTGTTAACATAACCCGTCACGACAGTGGGACCGATTTGGGGCGGCTGTTGTAATAGGTTGTTAGATAAAGGTTCCCTGAGTTCAGTGGCTTTTTTAAATCCATAATGTATTGTATCTACACAAGGTTTCTAATGGGGCAAAAGTGATGGCACTCGCCCCCCCCTGTTTTTCTTGCCGCGAAGTGGAGACGGCGTTCCGTATCTTGTGGCAGTGTATATATTATTTGGGTTATTTACTGGTTAGGTCGGGTATTGAAACTCATGGTTTCTAGATTTACAATTTAGATTCGGAAAGTATTACCTCTATGGTATTGCTGCAAATTCCTCCCTTGGAAGCCCATTGCGTTTGACATAATGTGGTTTGTTTGGTTGCATGTGTAAGTTTATCCTTTGGAAGTCTAGATGTTGGTTCGTGTTTGAAGAGTTCACGTATTCCTCCATCCCAATTATCTCCAACATCGTTAAGGAATTAAGACCAGGGTTAATATGGATAGATATCGTTTTTTCTCCCGCAATATTCATAGTTTTGTGGATTGTGGAATCTCGTTTGTTACAATCCGTAATGATAGACTGAATTTGAATTTTAGTTTACTTGTTAGCGTCCCTCTGTTGTTTCGTATATGAGGCAGTATCAGTATAACATTTGATTAACATTAATTTCCTCTCTCTTTTATCTAAAATTCTAAATTGCATGAAATGATATCTCATTGTATATATGTTTTTTTAAATGATGCAATAAATGAGGAAAAAAAGAAAAAAGAAGAATGAACATGACCTCTGCCCATTGAGGGAGTTCTCGGGTTTCGTGGAGCGATAACTGCGGGACCATGTCTTGCAGAAGAATGTACGATATTCTCTAATTTCGTGACAAATACGATAGTGGGTTAACCTCTCTTCTGTTACATGGCCCGTCTGCTGGGCTCACCAATTAATCAGTGAATTCATAGTGAAATTACGTACGCACACGTATGAATAAACAGGGCGGGCCAATTACAGCAGAACATCCTGACCGCACTTGCTTCGTATCTCGGAGGGTCCAATGATATGCTGGAATTAAGTCACCTATTTCAGTGAAATATCTCTATCTCTATCGACAGAAGTTGTTAGAAGACCATCACGGCGGCGCCCCTTGGCCTAATGGATAGGCACGGTCTCCTAAACCCGGGGTTGCGGTTCAGTCCCGCCCAGGGGTCGTCGAAAATCATGTTTCGCTCTCTTTAATCCTGAACGTACGATCGTTCGAGAATGTACATGACCTACTGCCAATGGAGGGAGTTCTCGGTTTCGTGTAGCGATCACTGCGGGACCATGTCATTGCTGAAGAATGTACTATCTTCTCTAATTTCGTGACTTATACCATTAGTGGGTGACCTTATCGTCTGTTACTGGCCGGTCTGTTGGGCTCAATTATCAGCGAATTCGCGCGTGAATTACGTCTTCCCCACTATGAAATAAAGACATCCTCCATTTACAGATATGTTCTAATCCTCACTCTTGCTTCGTCTCTCCAGAGAGTCCAAGATATGCTGAACAAGTCCATTTTTCAGTTGACATATGCTCTATCTCTTCGACAGAGTCGTTTCGGAAGACCATTACGGCGTCGCCTCTGGGGGTGTTCTTCTTGATAAGGCATCGGTATCCTAAGCCAGGGAAGTGCGGGTTCCTCCCGCCAGTGTCGCAAAAATGATGTTTTCTTTAATCCTGAAGTACGCTCGATTCGAGAATGAACATGACCTACTGGTGATTGACGCTTCCGTATGTACAATTCGTAAACGCTCGTCGCCATGTTTAAAGCTTAATGTTCACGTGTGGATTGGTTTCGTTTATATGTAATACTTATACTTCTAGCCACCTTTGCATTTTATATGGTGTAAATCTAAATAAATAATTGCTCTGTAAGTATTAACCTGTTATCTGAGTTATTGGAGAGCATAAATGAGGAAAAATAAAAAACATGACCTACGGCCAATTGAGGTAGGCCTCGGTTTCGTGGAGCGATAACTGCGGGACCATGTCTAGTCGAGGAATGTACGATATTCTCTTATTTCGTGACAACATCGATTAGTGAGTGAACCTATCGTCTTGTTTACATGGCTGGTTTTGCTATGCCAATTAGCAGCGAATTCGCTAGTGACTTACGATGCACAAGTAAGATAAGACAGCGCCAATTACAGAATAATGTTTATTCCCATTCCGCACTTGTTTCCGTCTCTCCAGGAGGGTCCAATGATATGCTGAACTAAGTCACTATTTTCAGTTGAAAAATATTCTAATCGACAGAAATCGTTAAGAAGAACATTATCACGCGTCCGCTCCTGTGGCCTAATGGATAAGGCATCGGTGCTCCTAAACCGGGTTTGCGGGTTCGATTCCCGCCAGGTTCGTCGAAAATGAATGTTTTCTTTATCCCTGATAGGTCCGATCGATTCGAGAATGATATGACCCTTACGGCCAATTGAGGGAGGCCTCGGTTTCGTGTAGCGATAACTGGCGGGACCATGCCAAGCCGAGAAATGTACTATCTTCTCCCCCCTCTAATTTCGTTACATATACCATTAGTGGGCGACCTTGTCGTCTGTGTCATGGCCGATACGCTTGGCTTCAATTGGTCAGCGACATTCGCGAGTGAATTTACGTACTCACACGTATGAATGACGCGGGCACATTACAGAATCATGTTTTATCCGCACTTTGCCTCGTCTCTCCAGGAGGGTCCAATGATATGTCTGAACTAATTCCACATTGCAGTTGAAATATCTCTATCGACATAAAAAGAATTCGTTAGGAGAACATCATCGGCGTTGCCCCTGTGGCCTAATGGATATGGCATCGGTCTCCTAAACCCGATGTTGCGGGTTCTAGTCCCGTCAGGGGTCGTCGAAAATGCTGCTTTTACTTCTTTAATCTGACCTGGTACGATCGATTCGAGAATGAACAGACCAAACGACCAATTGAAGGAGGCCTCGTTTCGTGTAGCGATAACTGCGGACCCATGTCAAGCCGAGGAATGTACATCTCTCTAATTTCGTACATTTTACGATTAGTGGGTTAACCTGTCCGTCTGTTACAATGGCCGGTCTGCTGGGCTCAATTATAGCGAATTCGCGAGTGAATTACGTATGCACACATATGTATAAAGCACAGCCGGCAATTACGATAGTTTATCGACTTGCTCCGTCTCCTCCCAGGAAGAGTCAAGATATGCTTAACTAAGTCACATTTTCAGTTGAAATATCCTATCGACAGAAGTCGTTCGAAGAGCATCAGCGTCGTCGCCTCTGTGGCCTATGGATAAGGCATCCGTCTCGCTAACAGATGCGGTTACAGTTCCCCCAGGTGTCGTCAAAAATGATGTTTTCTTAATCGCTACAGTACGATCGTTCTAGAATGAACTGAACTATTAACTTCGCTCTTGTGATGCCAGATGGCGGACAGACAGGACTTCTATCTTACGTGCGAAATCTGGTTTATGGTGAATTTTGATAGTTATCCTTCACACGGCACTGTTAAGATGTTTCGTTTTTTTTACGGTAAAATGGTATTGATCCCGCTGTTCATTTGACTGCTGCTCAGGAGCTCCTCTTTCGCCTGGATTTGACGTTTTTCATCAGTGGATTACAAGCGTCGGTTTCTACCGAAACTGACTAACGCTCCGCATTGCACCGCTACTTGCGTGTACCAGTTCTGCGACGGTTGTTACTGTATTGCACGTTGAGCATGAGTTCGACGACAACATCGTTTTTGGCATGTGTTGGGGGCTCGACGGTCGTGGTTCAATCCATCGATTTCTAACTTTTCGGGATCATCCACCCGTGTACATGGATTCGTCCGATACTTTATCGACTGAGACGGATATTCCGTCATCCCTACGTTTTGGGAGAAAGGATTGTCAAGTGAAGTACAACGGGCAACCAGAACTGTTTGGGAACTGTGATAACCCGGCCATGAATCACAGAGTGTAAGGTTAGTTAATGCAACACTGCGTGTAGTTGGCATATTTCCAACGAGTGTAAGAATGTTGTGAAGTGCGCTGTATGCCTTAAATCTGGACATTATTCTCAGGACTGCGATATTTCGTGGGGGGCAAACAGATCACACGCAGCCCGGGTGCTGGACAAGGGGGGAGCGGTGGTGAATTCAACGCCCTTCAACACCAAAGACACCAACATGGCCCTAACCACGTTCCGTCTACGCGGGGAAGGGTCCAAGTGAACATTCCGGAGGAGATGACAATGCGTTAGCCAAGACTTCTGACATCGCACCGACGACCCCTACAGAGGCAGGCATCGACCTCCACCTGTACCTGGTGACAAAGTCTCTGAGGTAACTCATGGAAACTGTGCCCCGCTGTTGGAGCCTTCCTCTCTGGATACACCAGGACAGGCTACCCCCCTGGTGAGGCAATGTGTGTCGACGCCCCAGTCGAATCTGGAACCTGATACTGACGATCCGTCTGATTCCGGCTACAACAGCTAATCTGGCGGGATGAGCCTGTTGGGGATTCTGGAGAATTACCCACCCGCGATGAACCAGT
>JAODTK010000546.1:0-14747 GCA_026419785.1 Sclerodactyla briareus
GGTGAGTGGGAAAAGGTGCCCCGACATCGCAAACATCCCCCTTCTCATTTTCCCTTTCCACGATTTGTTATTTGAGAAATTCGTCAAGATTTCAGATGTAAGCATACTCGATCGGGCTCTCAGCCTTCAACAAATCAGGCAAATAAAGTGTCCGTGGTGGGGGGAGGGGATTGGTAAGCTGCATTGATGCTCCTCACCTCCGGCCATGCTCGTTGCCACAACTGATTCTACTGTTGTCCAGCACGGGTAATTGTACCAGAGGCTGCTGGGGAACAAAGAACATAGATTAAAGCGGTGCATGAGGCGGTGTGGCCATACCACTGAGTGCTGAATGAATCAATCACTTTGGAGAACTTCTTGAGTGCATCTCAGCGTATATTTGTGGTCCTTGACTGACCAGTGAAATTTATACTACTGGGACAACTTCAGAGACCTTGCCAGTGAGGTTTAAGTGAACTGAATTCAATGGGGGGGGGGGACTTGAGCTCCTCTATGCATAAAGAATTTTAGCCCATATTACCATGAAAGTCGCAAAACAACAATGCCGGTCTGCGTCACAGTTTTAACCCATTTTATATTTAGTAGGGGAGCGGATTGCGAGTCGGTGGGAGCTCCGACTTGCGAAACCATTGATTGTCGAGTTCGGAGCCATTGGACTCCGAGACTTTCGCAGTGCCTGTGGACAAGGCATGTCTCCTGAATGTTCCACTGTTTCCACGCACCCACATGTTAAAGTTGGTACCTTGTGAGATGACTTGTGAAATTCATGAACGTGTGTGCTGCCTATTGGGAAGTCACCCAGGGAACACTAATACGTGCGTACTTAAATGGGGTGGGGGCAGTGGGAGGGGGGGCGTCGGAGCGAACAAGCCAGAAATGCGTGATATCTATACAGGTGTGACCATTCACTAATGATCAGGGGACAGGGTATATCTGTGAGCGTTTGGAAGAGCCTGTAGAGGAAGCTGTATATCAGCAGCTGTACCTTGTAAGTAGAGGCTCTCTCCATTCATTACAGGCATCCTGAGCATCGAAGATGCGTCTCCTGGCCCAGTTTCTACCCTCTTTTCACTCCAAGGTCGTCGGCTGTGCGGGGGGTGCCTGGTGAAACCCCTAATTGGTTTTGGTCATCCCCAGTCCCGTGAGTGATGCGAATCCCACGGATACCACGTACGCGATGTACGGAAAAGTTTAATGTGTGAAAGTGAACTACAATCGGTTATAAAATTCCAATTTACTTAGTGCCGGGGGGGGGGGGGGCCCTCTCCCATGATCGTTTCGCCCCCCATCGCCTCCCCTCCCACGTAGTTTTGAGTGTTTTGATTTTATCATGTGAAAAAAATCCACATCCTTATTTCACAATAACGAGTCTTGTTGTGTCATGTGAAGTTGTGAACTCGAAGAGGGTGATTTTGACCTTTTCATCCTCAGTATTCTGAAAAAATCACGGCCCTTCGCGCCAATAAGGCGTCTGACTCTGTCTGCTGTCTGCACTTTCAAACTCACAACTGCATGCGCAAAAGAGGAAACTGACTTTAAAATGGCATATATTAATTACTCCAGGACGCCACTTTGTACAGACCCGACAGGGTTGTATCGACTGTAGAGTTACGCATCCCAGGGTTGCATTCCGAACCTAAGGAATTGGGTTGGTTAGTTAGTAGGTCAGGCGGACGGCAAACGAGAAGAGGATCTCTACTGGGGAAAATATGACCAACGAATGGGCGGAAGGAAAATGTCCTAGTGAATAGGGAAAAGCACCGGAATTTGTGCCCAATCCTCTGAATTCGACCACCAGCAGCCCGAGTCAAGTCACTCCTCTTATTTCGCAATTAACTGCCGCACAAAGATCTCAACATTCGGGGAGTAATTGTATGGTCCCATATTTCGCCTCTAAACGACAACTGCAGGCTAGAAAACAGTAGACTCGGTTTATTTCGTGGAGAGGAGAATGGAAGACGGTATCGATCTATAGCGTCCAAACCCCATTTCATACGATGTTCCTGTGTGGAGTTATGGGCCTTCAAAGTTTGGCTAATTAGCAGAAAAATTGGGGAGATTCCCAATTGCGGGGGATAACGCATGACGTCACACGTGAACAAGTAGGAAATTATGTATTGTATTTATTGTTTTCATTTCGTTGAATATAGGTCAACATTTAGCAGAAGAGTTCAGTTGTCTCCTCTCCTCTCTAACAAAGTGACTTCAACACCACAAACCCCTACAGCAATCCTCTACAATAGACTAAATGCTTTTCGCCGTGAAAAATAATGTGTGAATTTTAATAGAAACAAACGAATGTTTGCAGGGTTGGCAGGGGTATGCT
The DNA here is from genome assembly GCA_026419785.1 of Sclerodactyla briareus. Classification (NCBI taxonomy): domain Eukaryota; kingdom Metazoa; phylum Echinodermata; class Holothuroidea; order Dendrochirotida; family Sclerodactylidae; genus Sclerodactyla; species Sclerodactyla briareus. The sequence goes on from JAODTK010000546.1 coordinate 2,327, forward strand.
TTATTATTGCATGGATGGGGGATGCTTTCGTTTATTTGCGCAATACACATGCACAAAGGAGGAATGTAACTCCATAACGGAAAAGTCGTACGAGACTTCGGGGTTGGGAATGACGTATTCAGATTTTGGCCAGCTAATTATTAGCCTCTTTATACTTAATCCTGTAGTTTCCCTTTCGCATCCCCAACATGGCTCCAGCGCAACTGATTCGACAGACGTAGAAGACTAAGACTAGAAGGCAATTTTTCTCTTCCCATACATGGCGTAATCCAGCGAGGGCCCATAAATTCACAGACCAATATGTGGCCCGCATGAAGATATATCCTAATTTGGGCTAGAATTATATTTATTGTACCCGGATTAACCGCAGACTCAAATTTGAACACTTCTAAATAATATGACCGCACAGCCAAAGAATAACAACATTCCACATTTGGATTATTCGTCTTCCGACCGAGTGAAGCAACTGTGATTAAGGTTTTGCTACGGGATCATACCAATCGCGCCGTGTTTATTAATTAAGGGATAAACTGCAACTTGGAGACTTTCACTGGTGAATAAACAGTCGAGACTCTGAATTAGAGTAACTAACGACGAGGCTCAGCCGAGTTCGTTATTGGGCTAAATTACGAGTCGAGACTGTTTATGAAACCATAACAAGTCGACCTGCTGTAGTTTATTCCTATTCTACAACCCGCACATCCCCACGGAGATGCGATACGAACCACGCGTGCCAAACGGAGGTTTCTGCGCGTATGAACATGGCGTCTCCAATTCAACAGCGACGCGTCGTGTGCTCGTTTTTGTATTCCGTTGAGGCAATATGCCCTCTGAAGCGCGTATACTGAAAGCGAGTCTGCCGTGTAAATATCCAACTTCCAAAGCTCCACGCAAACCTTACATTCGCGTTTCAAAAAGTACTAGCGTTTACTTTAAAACGCAGCATCGAGCAGGTATTTCGCCTTTTGTGTTACTCTGAACAGCTGACTGGTTATTGCCAAACATAATTTCCGCTACGTGATGGGATTAGCCAATCAGATCCTGTATTTGCAAGAACTTATGGCTTGGGATTATAGAATTACGGAAAAACTGCCAACTGGGAGAACTTTTCACTGGCGAAAACAGTCGAGAGCTAGAATTTAGGTCAAGATAACGGTACGAGGGCGCAGCCGATTCGTTATTAAGCTAATTCAGATCGAGACTGTGTTATGACCCGTAAAAGTCGACCTGCTGTGTTTATTCCTATTCACAACCCACAATCAGGGAAAAAAAGTCCCGAACGATCTAGAGATATTAATATCTCTAGATCTATATCTTAGTATCTCTAAACAGTAATAAGCAGCTAGGGTAACTTATTGCGTTAGTTCGATAAATTGCATTGCGCCACCATACCTCACAAAAGATTGGCATTGCGTTGCTGTTCGAACTTTCATTCACGGAGACCATACAAACCACGCGGTTGCTAACTGGAGGTTCTGCGCGTTGTGACATGGCGTTCACCCATTCACCGAGCGACGCGTCGTCTCGACTGTTTGTATTCCGTGAGGCAGTGCGTACTTTTGGAGCGCCGTATCTGGAACAGATTCTGCGCGGTAAACATAACTCCAAAGGTTCACGCAACTACCTCACATTTGCGTTTTAAAAGTACTGCGTTGACTTATGACCCAGCAAATCCAGCAATATTCGATGTTTTGTTGCTCTGACCACTGCGTGGTATTCCACAATGACCGACAACTGAACAAGTCTCATATATGATCCTGACTGTTTGGTTGCAGAATAAAGGACCATCGCGGGACCTGGTTTAGCCAATCAGCATGTCAGTATTCCGTAAAAACACGGAGTAGGGTGTATAATAAGGAATAACGTGCAACTGGAGACTTTTACTGTGGAATAAACATCGCGACTATAATTGTTAGGTAACTAACGACGCGGCTCAGCGAGTTCGTTCATTAAGCTAAATTCAGAGTCGAGACGATTTATGAACCAGTAAAAGGCGACCTGCTGTATTGTATTCCTATACTACAACCCACAAATCAGGAATTACCCAAACGATTGAGAGCTATCTATTTCTCTAGATCTATAATCTTTGTATCTCTAAACCGTAAATGACCGTAGGGTACTAATTGTGTTAGTTCGATCGATGTGAATTGCATTGCGCACCATTCACAAAAGAGTGGCAGTGCGGCTGTGGGCGTACTTTTTCACGGCAGACGCAATCAACCCCGCGTGCCCAACTGGAGGGTTCTGCGCTTGTGAAACATTGCTTCATCACAGATGCATACGAGCGACGCGTCGTTTCGCCCGTTTGTATTCCGTTGAGGCAATATGCCCTCTGAAGCGCGTGTATACCGAAAGCCGGATCTGCGCGGTAAACATAAACTCCCAAAAGCTCACGCAACCATACATTTGCGTTTGAGAAGTACTCTGCGTTTACTTATGACCACAAATCGATCCAAGTATCGATTGTTTGTTACTCTGACACATCTTCGTTGTTATTCAAATGACCGACAACTACTTGGAACAGTCTAAATATAGGATCTTGACTACTGTTTGTTTTGCAAATAAAAGACAGGCGCGTGACTGGGCCTTAGCCAATCAGCATGTAGTAATCCGTAAAAACACGGAGTAGGGTTGCAGAATTATGCTATCCTGTGACATCGCCTGTAGTCCATACAAGCGTTTCCGTAATAATAAATCGCGTAACGTAATTAGCGGCGGCCTACATGTAGATTTGCATCAACTAAGTAAACAGGGAAATAGGACGTCTCAACGTAGTATCCTTGGGGAACCATCCCAAGAACGATGATAGTCACGATTTGAAAGAGCAAAAGCAGAAGGCCCGTAGCCTACACTTAGATGAGCGTTTTCGCAAAAATACGTTCATCAGCTGACAATGTATATCGGAAATTTGACTGAGGAGCGATCGTGATTCCAATGCCCCGTTATTCCACCCCGCACGGTCCTCTCTGCTGTCGAATGTCCCTATTTTTGGTGTGATATATTGCACCAGATAATTGCAGCAAATCCAAGGACCACCTGACAATTCCAAATTTCCTGAAGTGACAGAGATCAGGTCAGTGAACGCAATGGTTTCCGATTGGAACTGGCAGTTCTGTGTGTCAAAGTGCACCCACCCAGTTTGCAATCAACAAACGCTACGCCTACTATGCCGAAAAAATGTCATAGATTGGCTTATACTCAGACAAGATGGAATCACAAGTAATTTTTTGGAACAGGATAATTGTCCCCTTGTGCTTTATTGCACCGACATTGCAAACACCAGCTAACCACCTCAAATGCAGAAAAATTAACAATATACTATTCTGAGCATTTATAAAGCAAAAGCGAAAGATTAACTCAAACTTTTAGCCTACCCCCCGATTGGCATTCTTTATGCCCCCAAACTGTGTGACTCACACGCTCCGCTCCGCAATAGTCTTGGTGTGTCCGTCATTGTGGGCCTACTGAAGTGGCTTGCAATGAAAATTACTAGGCAACCTTCGAGATCAGGCAAATTCATGCCCACTTTTTTCAAAATACGAAAAAACTGTGGCTATGTCACTGCTCAGTTTCTGAAATAGGTTAGTGAAGGGCCATTTTTCCTCCTATGGAAGCCTAATATTTGCCTGCAATTCTTTAGGACCTCGGGCCGACCGATAGTGGCGCTCCGCTTAGAGGTGACCTGGCGTCCCCCTCGAATGGTCAAGCCACTTCAGCGCCCCCTAACAAAATTCCCTGGCTACGCCCCTGCTGTATTAAAAATACGTGGAGTGTGAACAAATAATATTTGCGAGGAACTTGAGAATGTCGATCACGAAGTTGTCCGAGTGCTTGTCCAAGTGGGAATTGTCCGAAGGGTAACTGTCTGGGTGGGATTTGTCCGGTGCATTGTCCGTCACGGTTACTGGAGAATATTGAGCGTTCCAACGCTCGTCTTATAACTGTACTGACTTATACTTACTTCCTGTTAGAAGATGATAGTTTTCAGTGGCGGGTAAGCAGCTCTAACAGTCATCATTTCTCTCCGTTCGTCCCGTTCGTTTCGTTCGTTTCGTCCTGAGTTCTTTCGTCCGTTCTGTTCTGTTCTCACGTTCAATTTGTAACTTCTGACCGTACATGCGATCATACATTGAAACTTGGAGTGGGGTGGATGGAGCATGCCCACTGGCTAGGCTGAGTTACATTTTTTGTTTGCATAGTGTGATGACATTTACTTAAAATCCAATTAATAACCCCAATAAATCTTCATGCGTAACTTCTGACCGTACATGCAATCAGGTTGCAACTTGGTGGGGGATGAACCTGCCGCTGGCCTAGGCCTGATTTACCTTATTTCGCATAGTGTGATTAAATTTAATTACACTCCAATTAATTACTCCCAATTTCCACTTCCATTGAGCTAGCTCTCGAGGACAGTGTGAATAGGTTAGTTTTACAATTACTGATTAACTCCATCCCCTCTGGCGAGCAGGTTTACCCTTAATTGTCAGAAGGTCCTGTCTGCAGCCGAGGTGACAATAAAAAAAACCTATTGCCTCAGTGGGGAAAGAGTTGTCTCTCTCTCTCAACACAAATCACGCTCTAGTTTCTGTTTGCTGGTGACCCAGGAAGAGATTTGTTTTCCAATCCACAATGTTGGTATATGTAGCTAATATACAGGCCGAGGAATGATTTAGTTGGGTACTGTACTTTCCTTGTGCGGGGCCTGATAGCAATATTAGGCCAATGTGGTAGACATGTTCCAAGCCATTCCTAGGTTACATACAGATGTCAGTTAAAGGTCAATTAAATGGAACAAACAATTAAATGTGGATTGTAACCTGCAGGTGTATTCGCCACAGGAAGTGCCTCCGCGGCTATCCACACGTTTTTCGGACTTGGCCCTTGTTTTATCTTGACGGGGTCAGAGTAGGATTTTATCAGTCCTCATGAGTGTGGTATGTGTGCATGTGCATGCGAAGTGACGCCCAGCCTAATTAAAACAGAACTCACCACACCTGGATGGATGAAGCTCATACTTGTACATAGTTCCCCATTTGAGTACTGAAACCAGAGGTCATCTTAGGTCACCAATGTCAAAGTTTTGAAAACTTTGTAAATACGATAACTCCAGAATGGTTTGTCAGAGTCATTGAAATGTTGTGTATAACTTTTCTCATGGGAATACAGGCGCCTATGGTTTATGTTACTGCTTGGGTGAAATTTTTTGTCAAATAGGGATGTGAAAGGTCGATATTTTTGCCAATTTTGGGCTTGGAAACACGATAACTCGAGTTCATGCTTCGTATTGCTGTTCCCCATGATGAGTCATAACTCCTATTGTTTTGGAGTCAGGTCGAGGTCACCAGAGTCACGTTCTGAAACCTTTGTAAACAAGATACGTCCAGAATGGTTTGTCCAAATCAAATTGAAATTTGGTGTATACTTTCTTATGAGGAGGGGTACAGAACCCTATTGTTTTTGGTTAGTCGGGGTTGAATTTGGGTCCGAAAGATTGCCAATTTGTGAACACGATAACTCGACCCCACCGGATTGATGAAGCCTCCCTATGAGGACATGAACTCCATTGTTTTAGGGTCAGGTCGGAGTTCATCTGAGGTCAACAGAGTCAAAGTCTGATGCTTGTACACACAACCAACGATAATCCCAGCATGTTTAGTCTGAGCATGTGAAAATTGGTGTGTAGCATTTTTACGGGTACTACGAAACCCTATGTGCTTGCTGTATGACTCAGGGGCCCTTTTAATACAAAAATGGGAGTGGTGAAAATCGATATTCCGGCAAAATTCAGCTTGTAAGCACGATAACTCAACCTATATAGAATGATGAAGCCATTCTTGGTAAGTCTGTTCCATGATGAGCACATGACCTCTACGTCGGGGGTCATGGCCGAGACCCCCAGAGATCAACCCCACAGGCCAAGGCCCGAAAAATCCTGGTAACCAAAACTGTGTTTGGTCTGGTCCGGTTTTGGAACTAGACTGTGCAGGCGGTTCAACCGCCGACGTGTAATATCCCCGCAGAAATGGCTTGTTGACCTCGTTTGAAGAAAAAACATTGAAGTTTAGGTCCATTTGACTTTGTAAATGCCCTACCATACCTGTTGTTCAGGGACCAACTGTATTTCACTTCTCCAAGTTTCGTTTTTTTTTCCCAAATCCGCTAGTAGCAAATCTCGAATAAAACGCAATTGACCTCTGGTGACCTTGAATTACGCGTCATGTTTTCGGATCAACTTTTGTCCCAACTCACCAAGTTTCATGTGAATCGTACTAACTCTGTATTTAGCAAAACACGACAAATTTGACCTCCGTCATGTTTTTAGACCTTTTTGTGGCCTCTCAACCCCACCAGTTTTCATGTAACTCGGACCAACTCTGTGTGTTTGTGTAAAACCCGCAAAATAAGGTCATCAACATGCATTATGTCCACTTTCGAACTCATCCTAGTTTTGCGATGACGGACTGTGTACCAAGTTTGCAGAGCGATCGGATCTAGCGTTAAAGAGTTATTGCGCAGACGCCTAAAGTTTCCGAGGCGCGGCGGCGGAGACGGCGGCTACCCCAAAACCATATATCCCCGCAATTATCCCGCAGTATATCCCCCAACACTTCATGTTCGGGGATATAGAAGATGTGTGGCTTCTACACGCGTGCCGGTACAGCTGGGTAAGACACTAGAGACAATTAATATTCTGGCCATTCATATTGTAACGTGTAACTTGACCTCACTGAATGGAAAAGCTCATACTCGGTATGTGTGTTCACTTATGAATGACTACATTTACTCCCCTTATTTGAGGTCCGGTATATGTCAACAATGTTAAAGTTAGAAATCCTGTTGGATTTTTTTTTCAGATTGTTTTGATCTGATCAACTTGAAATACGTTGTGTAGCTGTCGTATTAAGAGGACACAACCCTATTGGTTGAAATCAAGATAGCATCAACATTTTTGTGGAAAATATTAACGTTATCAGACGGGTCACGGTTTGCCCAAATAAAGGGTACAATTTCCCTTTTTTTCCTTAAGTCTGGTCCCATTAGGTTTCAGAATGAGTCAAGGAATCACTAGGCCCTTTGGCTTTCTGTTATAGTTCTCCTCATTTCGTTTGCCCCCGCCCCCTCCTCGCACCTCCCTAGGTACGACCATCAGGGCTTTTCGTAGCTAGTCTAATATCTTTTTGCCCAGGTCTATTTCTACTTGTCAGTGCGTTTCAGACCTTGCCAGTGTGGGTTTTAATTGAATTGGCGCATGTAAATGCGTATTAATTATGATTATTATTTTAGCATCCTATCGGTCCTCCAGGACAGATGAGATCATTGTAGTCAGTTTACATTTCACCTATATATACTGTGAGGTTGCCATAGCAACGTTTCTAGTAACGATCGTGTTGGTTTAGACTATCCACTGAGAGGTAACCCTATGGTGGGGTGGCCCATGGTTCGGTGGTCCAGCAATGAGCTTCACTCGCAAAGGTGTACGTTTGTGTGTTTGCGGTGTGGTGTGTGTGTGGCGTGTGTGTGTGTAGTGTGGTGTGTGTGTGTGTTGTGTGTGTGTGTATGCGTGTGTATGTGTGTGTGTCGTGTGGGCTGGTTGCGTGTCCGTCAGATTTGATGTTTTCGCCAATATTTCCACTTTGAGGTGGCCGACCATGGTCAAAGTTTGCATACGCTCCGAAAAGTCACAAACACACTTACTGCTCGAAATTAGAAACATTTCCTCAGAAACTGGAATTCAGGGGATTGAAAATGGCAATTTTGGGTAAAAAAGTCAGTTTGCCCATTTCTCCCTTTGTTCCGATTACAAATGATACCCGAATAATTTGAATACATCCTAACAGGCGGAAGTACAAAATGATGACTGTTTCCTCCTTTCATTTAAGCAAAAATTACTGAATAAATTCTAATTATAGAGAAACCACTATTTTTTTTCGAGTTTTTCTTTCTCGAAATATCTGGCGTCTTGGAATGACTGGATGGTTTCATAAATGAATTTGATACTGTACCACCAGAAAGTCCCAAAATACATATGTCAAGTCTACTATGTCTAGTGAATTATATTACAGGAACTTGGAGAGAGAAAAACTTCAGTAATACATCCCCCCACTGGACAGACCAGGTATGATTGAGGTAAGGGGGGGGGGGGGGTGGGGGTAGGGGTGGAGGGCGGGCGATTTCAAGGTGATTCCCCATTGACTTAGTTACTCCATAAAACATTCAATCAAGCAAACAACCTGGACGGAAACTCCTTACGAGTGTGAATCAATCGGCTATCAGCCCGCCTGCTATCATGATGGCTGATTAAGCGTCGTAGCTATTGTACAGTATATGGTCTACCCATGTGTACTGGATGTATGAGATTCGTGTTAGACTGTAAATTACTGGTAGGATTAGAGGTAGGTTTAGGGTTAGTGAGGATCAGGGTTTAGGTTTAGGTTTGGTAACGTAAATTGGGATTATACATCTGGAATCTGATCTGTACCCTAACAATCGCACCTGATAGAATAATTATCAATTCACCCACTGTTGGCTCACTTGAAAACATTGGGATCCACACTAGCAAGGCCTGAAATAGGCATTTTGGAACAAAACAGTGAATTCCAATTGAACAAGCTCATACTTACATCATTCATACATACTAATTCTAATACCCAGCCTTGCAGGGCCAACATTTTTATCTCATCGTCCCAAGGGCCCGATGAAGATATTGTAGTCAGGTTTCACCATTTCACCTATATAGACTGTTGATGTCCAACAACGGTGCTATGTAATGATAGTGGGTGGTTGAGACTATCCCCTGAGGGGTTCCCTATGGTGGGGTGCTCCCATGCCTGGGTGTCGGGGGTCCAGCACTGAGTGCCCTGCAAAGGTTTTAGTTGAGGATCAGGTAGGTGTGTTGACCGAAAAGATTTGTGATTCTTGAATTGGAATCTAACCCTAATCCCACCCCGAATTCCTAACTTAATCTCATACATCCAGGCTGACATGGCTATACATTATACATCATGCAATCATCTATCCTTGGCCTAATGTTACAGCTACAGTAACAATGTGACTTTACCTCTTCAGCAACAGTCATATACAGTCAATTAGTTTGAACTCCACATTGAGTGTTTTCCCCTAGTCAAAATACTGTATAGGCCAAAATGGCCCCTCCACCTACACTTACACCCTTTTCTGAGCCCAGCGCAAATTATACCCGGTATCCTCCCCCTCCTTTTGAAGCACACCAACCCAGCAATGGCTGTCTCTAATTCCATACTCCGTCTGGAGTCTGACCAGTGATGTTTCGCGCTGGTGACTGCTGTAGTTAGCGGAAATTTTTAGACATGCTGTCACAGGAATGAAATCTCACATCATAATAGCTGTAATATTTTGGAAGGAAATACATCAAACTTCCCGCCAGATTCATGTAAATGACTACAATTGCACAGATTTGTTTCTTCTTCGATGAGGGCATAATTGATCAGCTAGAGGCTAAACCCCCAAGTTGGCAAGAAAGCCAAAACTATATGGTTCTATTTTTTTTTCTAAGGAGAACACCGGCTGATGTACATCCGTTTAGGTATCTAATGTAAAGACGACTGTGTTTTTAATCGCCCTGGCTTTCGTGTATTACACCCTCCAGTTTTTGAATATATGCAGCAGTGGTGTAGCTCTCACAGTCGATGTGGGGTCCTATCCTGTAGGAGGGTGGAGGAGTTGTTCGCGCGCTAATAAACGGTCGACGTTTATGCTGATCCACGATGAGTCATCGAGGGTCTTCAACAAGACTAGTGTAAATGTGGTGTGCCGCTTTATTCAGTGTTATTCCTCGAGAGAAAATCAAAATTGACGGTACAGTCCGGAGGGCAATGGAAGGCTCAAGAACGGGAAATGTAAGAAGGGAAAGCAAGAAAATATAGTGGAACTTGCCCCCCAAAATCCATTAAAGTTTAGAATAAATTAAATAAAAATCCTAGAAAATTAGTGGGCCCAAAATTGGCATTGAGCGTAATGGGGTAGTGAGGTACGGGGAAGCCTGCTTTTATGCCGCTTCATGAATTTGAGGTCACCTCACCCCCCCCCCCCCACCCCACTCCTCCAACCCCCTTCCCCCTTCCCCTTCCCTTCCCACACTCATCGTGGGCCGAGAAACCCCTGGAAGAAATGTAGCCTATTATATAAATTTGCACCTATATTGGGAGTAATGATGCTAAAAATATTCGCATTCACTATCCCGGAATGGAATCTCCCCCAGGCGATCTGAAGGGTCTGAACAACCTCAAAGACTTCAATTTAAACCCAACTAGACTCTAGACCAGTGGTTCCCCAACCTTTCCCCCCATTCCCCCGTTGCCTTTCGCTTTAAGCCGTTCCCTTTATGAAATACATTTGAAGGTTGATAGGTGGGGAGATGCGGGAAAGGGTTTGAACTTGCGATGTATTGTGTTGTGAACGAGAAGAATTCGCAAATCAAAAATTCTGCAAAAATGATTACTTTGTATACATTTTTTTCTCCCGCTGAAATCTTAAATATCCCCCCGGGGGAATTTCCCCTGGTTGGGAACCACTGATCTAGACCGCCGGCTTCCACTGCTCACTTATAATTGCACCAACTCATGTTTAGACAGCTATCCAAGGCCATTTCACATGAATGGTTCTGAATGCCGATGAGATAACACCTCCGGGAATTGCCCTCTTGTTGTTGTTGTTGTTGTTATTATTATTATTATATTTATTTAGAATTAGTATTATTATTATTATTATATTATTATTATTATTATATTATTATTATTATGATTATTATTATTATGATATTCTTATTATTATTATTGAATTATTATTATTATTATTATTATTATTTTATTATTATTATTATTATTTTATTATGTTGGAATGTCTGTACATATTTACACGCGTGCCTCGGAATCCACCCGGATTCTGGGAGGTCCATTACTCGTCTCAGTATGTGGGCGGGTCCAAGGATGCTTGTTTTGGGTAAGTTGCCTGGTGTTCTGGCCTCCAGGTATCTTCTGAAGGTTTCCTTCCAAGTTCGGAGTAACAGCCCCAGCGCCCCAACTACCCTGGGCTTACTTCAGCGCTGACATCCCATATTCGCTGTATCTCCAGTCTCAGGCTTGATATGTTGGGGTCGATCTATCTTTCTTCTGCTTCTGATGTTGTGATCTGTGGTATTGCGACATCTATGACTCTATGGCCTTTCTCCCTTCTTATATTCCAGGATCACGAGATCTGTATTCTCGCTGTGATTTAAACCTTCCGTTGCAGCTCAAGTCGTATCAGGATCTGACTTCATCATTCTATTCTTCCGTACTCTGCCTCACAGGGTTGGTGCAACCATGGCTGTTCTGGGACAACTATCTCGTAGTGCTATTATCCTCGTAGTGCTTTTATTATTATTAATTATATTATTATTATTATTATTATTCGTATTATTATTAATTATATTAATTATTATTATTATTATATTATTATTATTATTTATTATATTATTATTATATTATTATTAGTATTATTATTATTATTATGATTATTAGTATTATGATGGGAATGTCTGTACTTATTTACCGCGCGGCCTCGGAATCCACCGGATTCTGGGGGTCCAGTAATCGTCTCAGTATGTGGGCGGTTCCAAGGATGGCTTGTTTGGTAAGTTGCCTGGTGTTCTGGATTCCAGGTATCTTCTGAAAGTGTCTTCCAAGTTCGGGGTTACAGCCAACCAGCGCCCCAAATACCACTGGGTTTACTTCAGCGCTGACATCCCATAGTCGCTTGTATTATCCAGTCTCAGGTCTTGATATTTTACGATCTTATCTTTCTCTCTGCTTTGATGTGGAGCTGTGGGTTATGAGAATTCTATGATTTGGCCTGTCTCCCTGCTTATCAAGGATCACGAGTCTGGTCTTCTCGTGTGATTGACATGTCCGGTGGCAGCTCAAAGCGTACAGGATCCTTGATCATTATTCTCCGTTACTGCCTCAGGGTGGTGGCAACATGGCTGTTCCGGGACAACTATCTCGTAGTGATTATCTCGTAGTGCTTTGTTAGAGTATTATTATTATTATTAGTATTATTATTATGATTATTATTATTAGTATTATTCTTATTATTATTATTATTATTATATTATTATTATATATTATTATTATTATTATGTTATTATTGTTATTATTAGTATAATTATTCACAGCTTAGATACTGGCAGTTGTTCTCTGGCTTGCCAAGTGCTGTTTCACAGCTGCGGTCTTTGTTATGGTTCTGCGGATCTCTCTAGATGTTATCCAGGTTGATACTGACGTTCCAAGCGGCTCCTATGACAACCGTACAACCTAGTCCGTGTACATCCCCCCGCAGTCCCCCTCTGGATTTGTAGTCCTCGAGTTCAGAGTCGTCCGCCTGTGCGTTTTTTCGTTGTATG
>JAODTK010000547.1:0-13960 GCA_026419785.1 Sclerodactyla briareus
TTGGTTTTTTACCTGGTCGATGTATTTACGATGGATACATGTCCCCTGTTCAGTGACCATAATACATAGCAGAGAATACTGGAGGCTTTGCATATAACTATGGTATATGCATAATGGACAATGAATATTACCTAGTTTCCTTTCTCTGTCTCCACCACAGCCACCTGAGGTGTGGAATACCGTTTGATGAGCTCTTGCGCAGATCCGCCAGAACCGCTGACCCTCCCCCACAATGCGACATCATATCTGCTTGTATCTGAGGTGTATCGGAGAAAAAGGCCGGCTTAGGCAAGTTGTCAGCTCAACACATCTCCCTTCATTTCACCCACCACATTATTGTCCTCAACGTCATGTGGCACTCAAAAAAATAAAGTTCATTCTGGTTCCCTACTGTTCCCTTCTGTATGTTGTCGTGGTGAGTTGCTCAGCAAAAACCTTTTTTACTGTTGAAAATTCACCAAATAAGCTTCCGGATTATGAGGTGGCCAATCACGTCATGTGTTTGAGGCTTTTATAATCCTCACGTTGTAACTGACAACTGTTAGAACATCCTGTGGACTCTGGAGATTTTATTTGAAGTTTGTCCCATATTCATCGTTTGCTATGATGCACTCCAGTGGTGTAGCGCATAAATGCTGCGCCATTAGTACTGCACACATAGGTTAACTGCCTTTGGTCAAGTTTAATAAATCTTTTATTGTCCATTGACCTTTTTCTAGTCCCACGCTGGGGTGCATTCATTGACACCACAATATGGTACTCGTAAAGATTATGCATATTCATAACCTGACTGGTCCGACAACTCTACAAGCCATTTTGATGGCACATATCACGGCTCTACAGATAAGCTCAGTGAAGGGCACACATCAAATAACTTGTTGATAAAGCAGGTCAATGTTCATAGACCCTGCTAGATCTCATAGAGGCTTCCCACTTTCCTATCTTTTTTCCCCAACTAAGATTTCACACACTGCATAGCAACTTCTTCCCATATCCCCACCCCAAAGTAAGTACGGCTTAACACTGTTTGTATAGTAAGTCAAACATATGCCTGTCCAAACTACATTAACCATGGAAGTCTGGTATGCAACTCATAATTTTGGCCAAGTTGGGCCTGTAATCTCCTTCTGTGGGCCGGTGATACAATCTCACTTTGTTTTTGGTCCCGGTTTTCCTTGGCTCCTGATTTGGAATTTGATACCCATAGTTCAGAGTGGAGTATCATGAACCCAAGATGAAACCACTCTCCCTTTCATGTCAGCAAGGGGGGTGATATTGATTTTTAATAAACCATGCAAAATACCCTGATCCCCATCTAACACATGTTATGCTCTCAATTACTATGAGTAGTTGGCATTTGTTTTTCAATGTATAATTTTAATTATTCAGTAAACCAAAGAAGCCACTAAGAAGTACACGCACAGGTGGCTAGTTTAGCACGAACTATAGGCCTAGGTCTGTAGTACATGATGGTCCGAAAGCTGGACATGTGGTCAAAAGATGGGCATTCTGATCGGGTGCATGGTTGGAAAGTGTGAATTGAGATCCGGTTCATACATTCTTTATGGAATAAACGCAACTGTGAGACTTTTACATGGCTCAAAAACATCCGAGAACTCTGACTTTTCGGTAAATAACAAACGCAGTTCTGTATTAATCCAAATTCCAAAGTCAAGACTGTTTATGACCCAGTACAAGTCGACCTGCTGTGGTTTATTCCTAAGTCTAACAAACAACCTGCGAATTAAGAACCAACCCACAAACGTTAAGATAATAATTTCTCTAGATCCATATCTTGTATCTCTAAACAGTACATAAGCAGCTGGTAACTAGTGCGTTCAAAGTACGTTACATTCGAACCATACACAAAACGATCACAGTGCGTGCTGTGCGAATTTCCACGGAGAACGCAATAACAACCACGGTACCGGGAACCGGAGGTTCTGTGGGCGTGAACATGGCCGTCATGAATGCAACAGCAACCGTCGTTTCGCCCGTTTTATTTGTATTCCGTTGAGGCAATACGCTCTCTGAAGTGTGCGTATCTTAGAGCCTGATCTGCGCATGTGTGAACATATAGTTCCAACGGCTCACGCAACCATTTGCCGTTCAAAGGTTCCGTGTTACTTAGAGGGTAGCAAATCGACAGTCTTTCTATTGTTGTATTACTCTGACCAGCTGTCCTTTATTGCGAAACCGATTGTTTATTGCAAAAGTGATGGACGACCACATGATTGGGATTAGCTAATCAGAATTCTGTATTCTCAATACGGATACCTTGGGGTTGTAGAAGCCCTGTTCATGGCCCCAAGAGGGTTTGCAACATGTTACAATCCACGTTTGACATGTGCAAGCCAAGAGTACACATCCAATACAAAGAGAGATTGGTAACAAACCTGTGGAACATATCTGCAATATTGGACTCCGGGGCCACCAATCAGCTTCAGGAGACGGTGTGGACTGATTTTCAAGAACATGTTAGATCTAAATAGGCCCCCTGTCCACTGTATACACTACATTGATGCTGTCACTTTTATTATAGCCTCTGCAATGTATAATGCAAAGTAGAATTAGAATACAAGTTAAATTAGAATGTCGGACAGTACTTATGCACCGTGAGACTTCTTACTCTGGCAGTTAGTTCTGAACGCATTCTGAAGCTATTTTGAATGGTCTGAAAAACCTCTGCGTTTGCCTGTAACAGTCAATTAAAACTTTTGGCCATTCCAATACTGCACTTCAACATACCTGCGGTAAGCTTGGTAATATTGGACCAGGTGGCATGTGGTCTACCATTATGTTCATCGTATATGGTTGCCCTGGCATGTGGCTGGCTGCGCGGCCAATGGGGGTGACTGGATAGAGCTGAGCACGTGTTTGAACTAGATAAACAGGGATATGCTGTTGAGCGGGGGACGCGCCAGTGTCTAGTCTGTACTTTTTCTGTGCCCGCTGTTAAATCCCCTCGCCATGAAATACCAGAAAGCCAACAGGCTAGTGATTTCTTGTCTCTTTCTGACAACCTATGCCCAGGCCAAAGGACAAATGGCGATTGTACCACTCATTAATGGCAACATAACGTCCAGGCAAATTTTACCCCTTTTTTTTCAACCACCATAGGGTTCCTGTACTCTAGGCTCTTTGACAAGAAAGCTAAACACCGAATTTCAACCTGATCAGAACCAACCATTCCTGGACTTAACCTTGTTTACAAGGTTCTCATACTTTGACTTCTGTTACCTCAGATGACCTCTGACCTGACCTCAAAAAAATGGTTCATGTTCCACATGGGGGAACACACATACCAAGTTATGAGCTTCATCCAGGTGGGGTCAAGTTTAGTGATTGCACAGTCCTCTATCAAACATCTTTCAAGAACATTCCAATCCAACTGCAATGTTAAAATTTCATTAGTAATGAATTTGATACATCCAAGCTTTGATTTTGCCGTGATAATTGGGGAGAATCACCACCTGTTTTTTTTTTTCCCCCCAGCTGTCTGTTTTGAACATAGTTTTGGACCCCGATAGTTTTGCCACTCAGGGCTAATTTTTGCGATCCTATTATTCATATTGAACACATGCAAGACATTTTATAGAAAACCTGCATGATTATTTATATCTTAGATGGCAACTGGTACCACAAACAACCA
Organism: Sclerodactyla briareus; assembly: GCA_026419785.1. NCBI lineage: Eukaryota > Metazoa > Echinodermata > Holothuroidea > Dendrochirotida > Sclerodactylidae > Sclerodactyla > Sclerodactyla briareus. The sequence goes on from JAODTK010000547.1 coordinate 3,653, forward strand.
CTGTGGGCGGTATTGAAATTTCTTACTGCATCTTTAGTACTTTGCTCAACCTGCTGGCTGAATGCCAATATGGGGAATGAATGGGTTCTAAACCATTTCTCAACCACAATAATTGGTCTTTTGGGTATTTAATTTGGATGCAATCTGTCGGAGAAACTGAAGTTGAAACAGAAAGTTGGCCGCTAGCGCTAGCCGAAAAACAGCCTAGGCTTTAGTACAGGTGACTTAAAGCCTGTGAGCGCAGGCTAGGATAACCCCGTGCAATCTGTTCCAACATCTCATTTTCAATTGCAGATTCTCCTTATTATTATATACACTTCATGAATCTAACATCAGACTGACAAATTTCAATATTAATTTAACAAAACACTCAACATGCCTACTACTTGCCACATCACTGCACCAAGGAAAATCTGAATGAGGAGAGTTAATAGTTCATTAAACCTTGGAAACCTTGCATATTTGGTGAGTTTTATTACAGGAAGGTGTATACAATATTGACTTGTATCACTGTCACCTTTTTTGTTATCAAATTCATACACTCTTTAGGTAGCATTAAAACAGGTAGTCTCTAAACTTGTAAGTAACCATGAAATCAAGCAAAGTACTTCCCCAAAAGTTATCTTGATCCAGGGAAATTAGCCCCGGAAAGCAAAAACGTAATTGCACCATGTCTGTAGGCCGGCTGTGACCCACCAGTTGCCCGGTGTTTCTCCACAGACTCACAGCAAGCAACGCTGAACCTCTGCCCCTTCCTCTTGGTCATGTCGCAGTGCCTTCAGTGTCAAGCGACAAGCCTCCCTCATAAAGCTGAGGCAATTACCTTGAGCCTGGCCTGGCTAATCCATTCAAATGGCTTCGTCTGTTTCTCTAGCAAGTGCACCTTAAAATGCCTCCTCTGCTGTCTGAAACCTCAAAGATGCAGATTCTGAAGTTGGCATATCCCTGGTTCCTCCTTCAGTCGAGCCCTTCAATTTTTAAACAGCCTAAGATTGTCAGCATAATTCACTGAGCTTACTTTCAGAACCTTCAGTTGGCTCATGTCACAACCTTCGAGTTTGAAGGCCAGTGCTCTCCTCGAATTTTGAAAGCGGCCGGATTGGAATGACCCTTCACTGCCCTCTAGCATCAAGGAGGCTCTACTTACTCTTGTTCGCCCACACCTGGATTATGCGCGACTGCAGCCTGGGATCCCTACACTGTTGAACAAGTCGCAGCTGCAGGGTGCACGTTTTGTTACTAACATGTATCTGGATTGTTCAAAAGTGGGATTCTCCTTAAAGTTTAGAAGAGAGGCACATTGCTTTTTTTGGTCCTCATAAATGATGAATCATGGACATCTAGATGCAGAATTGCACGAATTCTATTGAATCTTTTCTGGACTCAAATGAGGCTATTTGGCGTGTCCATGGTAATGGGGTATATACATATCATAATCAGGCAACATTCCAGACTAAATATTAATGAACATTTTATCTTGCACACATATAAATACCATGATAACAGGATACTTTGAAGAGACACACACCACAAATTTTCAGAAAAGTATAAATTTTGTTTGTATTTAAACTCAGATTTGCCCTAAGAGAGTCCAAAAGTACCTGCAAAACTTGTAGTTTTTGCAGTGTGGTGATTTATCTATGCTTTCAAGATTTTGACACTGCTGCTACTGTGTCGAAAATATACACCTTGAATTTCTCACAAAAGCCTATTATGAGAGAACAAAATATGACTTCATTGTTTGTCCCGTCCATGTTGGACGTCAATGTTGATAGGACATATTATAATCACCAATTTAGATTTTATCAGGCTCATGCTCGAAATATCTCACCAATCTACCTGATCCGCAGTTGTCCCATCGGGCTTTTACTCGTAACTTCCACTACCTAACACAATGACTAGCCTTGAATAAAATTTTATTAGCCGATCCCCACCGTTTCGGGCCTTTCAACTGCGAAACTTTCGACCAACGATGCTCGAGGAGCGAGTTACGTGGTAATAATTCGTCACGAAAGCTGGGAACAAGGCCGTAGGTAGGTCAGATAGATATCAATCATATCGTAATCAGTGTTAACGCTAGTTTCGAAATGTGGGGGGCACTTCAGTGTTGGTGAATTTTTTTTTTTTTTTTTTATCGAAAAAAAATCGGATTTATTTGATGTCAATCGGATTTAATTATGTAAATTAATCAATTATTTGATTTTTTCAAAATCCACATTTCATCTTGGTCCCAAATTTTGCCCCACTTTGTGAAAAAAACTCCCATACACACTGGCATATAACCCATCAATACACTGGCACTTCTAATTGTAAATATGGGGCCTTGAGGTTTGAACTTCTTGAATATTCAGAACTACACGTGCATCACATGACATGCCACATAGGACATGCGTGTCAGAGTATACCCGACATGCAGGCACATTCCAATTTGTGGTCTTGTTTTTGTTTCACCCTGATGACCCCTTGGGTCCTAATTTGAACTTAGAATTTGAGAATTTTATGAAAATCAGACCAGTTGTGTGATATCAATTGTCACTAAATTGTCACCTTATCTACACAACAAGATATTCCCTCAAAAATGATGACAATTATGGGAGCGGGAATATTCAACCCAGCCACCCATCTTAAGTTTTCACGAGGTTTCATTGCTTGATGGTAATTCCTTCATTTCCGAATAGTTCTTGAAGTAATGATCTGGATTGGTGAATTTCTTCATGGCCCTAATGCATAGTGCATACAATCGAACACAATTCTACATTATTTGTTAGTCAACAACCTGAACTAATGTTGCTGGAAGTCGAAGTGACTAAATGCGGTAAACAGGCACAGTTGGCACACAATATTTTAAATGATATTGTTTTGGAATCATCGATTGATCAGTCAGCTCATTCGTTCAGAAAGATTTCTTGTGGATAATATCCAACTTGTTGATGAAAGAATACTGTTTCATTCATATAGGCCTATTTAGTAGCAGTAAAAATGGCCTAATATGTCCCAGTTTCCATCATAATAAACTGTACTTATGAAAGGACCAGGCATAAAGTGAGATGAGAGCATAGATTCCCTATAAAAATGTGATTTGGGAGCGTGTACCCTAATTACTTGTTAAATGCTGTTTGATTAGATTGAAGTTAGGGGTTCTGTTACCACATGTGTCAGAATCATTCTGCAGTGTAAATTTTGATATTTATAGTTCATTCCATAATTAATTTTCACTTTAAACACTCCACTTTTCCTGACAAGAAGGAAATCTTTTTTTCTTCTTTAATCTTTTTTTTTAAATCAGTGATTTTTTTTTCAAAATCATTTGATTAAATCGTGGTTTAAATCATTGATTGAAATCAACTAATTTAAAACAGTGATTTAAATCAACCAAACCCTGGGAAATGCCCCCCTCACAATTTTTCAAAGGGGATTTTGAATCTGAGGGGGGGGGGGTTCTCAGGAAATAGATAACGTTTTGTACCATGCATACCGCCGACATGCCCGTTTGGCCATACTTTCAACAATAGAGGGTACGGTGTTTTGCTAAGGTTACACCCCCCTCTTGGCTCAAATTGGTTCCCTGACTCCCTCTCTCATGGACTGCATTGCAAACTATGGCTACACAAGCTTAACTGCATAGACGGTGGGTACCTGGGGATAATCACCGGCCATGCCATACCATTCCTGCTTTCATCCATAGCAACATGACTGTCCCCGAAAGGTAAATCCTTCGGCAAACTGCAACTTCTTCTGGCCCAAGTTGAATGTTCTTCCCAGGCAAAATGGATTTTGGTGTGAATCCAGAGGAAACACAAAAAATGATAATTCTGCAAAAAAGAATCCCACAAGGTAGCCATGCGTTCACCTAAGCTACTGGCTTGCATGCTTTGACAGGGCCCACACTCGCCTAGATCAGAAAAGTGGTTATCTGAAAACACCTTGCAAATAACCTGATTCAATCTTTTGTAAAATGTTTGTATCAACCCATCTACAGCCTGTTTCATTTTGATGATTTTAAATGTTTTCATATTGCAGATTTTAACGTTATTTACAGTGACCTTGCTCCCATTCTACGTGGTTACATAGAATGTGTACATACCACCAGTTCTACAAAATCATGTCCAATGAATGTTATCGATATGTAGGGTAAAAATACTGTTTTCCTCTCATGTTCTGCAGTGTTACGTTGTCTAACGCACAAATGCAGAGGATGCATACATTGGTTGCCTGAAGTAACCGAGAACGTTGAAAGATTGCAAAATTTACTATTCCTGTTATGGAAACATGGCGAGTCATTCCCACATATAAATTATTTTGTGTGGGATTCTGAGTTTGAGTGCGCAGATCGTGTGATCCCACACCTTAGCGTGAACACTGATCGTAAGCACATTCACTCTGTGAGTCTGTTACCGTGGGGCCAGGCGTTTATTATACAACTTTTGTTATGGTACTACGATCTTTGATCGGCCTGCATATTTTCGGGACGGTCGATGTCTGTGTCATGGCCCCCCCCGATGTTGAGGTCTTTGCAAAGCTCATTTTTCTGACGAATATTCAGTTCAAATACTGCTACTCGCTCAGTTTGGCTGCTTAGAAAGTCCATTGAAGGAGTTCAGGATCAGTCAATTTTTTTGTTATTTCAGTGCCAGACCCTAGACCTTCAACTGACTTTTCTCACTAGCCCGACGAGCAGCCCTGTCATCAAAGTTTCTAGGGCCGCGAACTGAACTTCGAGGAGCCCGTGCTATCGGGCTAACATAACTTCGAGCACGTCCCAGCTGTTGACTAGAAGTGGTAATAAGTGTTTACAGATGCCCTGTCCTGTCCCGTTTGGTACGTAACTCGCACATTCACATAAACTCGTCCTGAGTCAATTTCGGAGGTAGAAGAACCAAGATCAAGAACTTGTGACAGTGTGAGTGTGGATCTCCACTGGTGAAATGCGTTCTTTTGACACCACCCTTTCCAAGACAGCGGGCCGTTTAGCCGCCATATCGAAACTCCACTGTCTCATTGCAATGCATAGGGTCGTGGTTACGCGAAAGCACTCGTCTGTTTTCGACTAATTTGACTGAAATTGCTCCACTACGTACACCATTTTGTCATTCATTGTATGATTTCATGTTCTAATCTCCTCATCTACAAAATTTCTTCACATGAATTACCCATTCAGTAGCCTAGCCTAGGCCTATGAACTATTTCGGAATGACTCTCGCTTTCAAGAGAGTATTGAATGTGTCGCCATTTTGAATAATTCGTGGAAGTGGAGGTTCGTCTGATAATTTCCAAAGCCACCACTTAAAGTCCGAAGTACTGGTGTACCGAAAGACGTGGTTTTACTCGTATATGCGGTAGGCCTATATACCAGGCCGAAAGAACGACCTCATTGGACCCTGCATCTGTACTGCCGAATGTGATGCACTGGTTCCGCGAAATTACTGAACTCACCCTTTCTTCGAGATATCAAAGAATTGACTCACATGCAGGAATGAATATTCGTGCCTGAAATTTTGTTGATGATCATTAGCTCAAACAGGAAGCTGCACGAAATGAAAATTTTCAATTAAGCAGAAAGTTAAGCTGAGTAGAAATACCAGCCTCAGAACATTACCCCACATTAACATGGTAGTGGCCAATTTAATGATTTTGACATGTTGTTGTCCCTGCACCAATCAACAATTGTTTTTTCTGGAAACGGAGTGAGTAGTCTAATTCGGAAACCCGAGATACGTTTGATAGAATTTCAAATATATTCCGATAGTCCGAAGAACATAGTGTACATTATTGATATCATCAGAGATTCATAATCATTCCATATCATTCCCTCAAATTAATTTTATGCGTGAAAGCGGCCACGCCGCGCCGGTAAAAAACGTGTGAAATGCAACCTTTTTTTTTCCGACAGGAATTACAGTGCTAGGACTTAGCCAGGGGGTCGGACATTCGAACAACGACAACGACCCAGTACGGCTACAGGGGGTGTCCAGGGGGTCCAGACCCCCCTTTTGGTTCGGAGCTTCTCGAAACACTAATCATCCTACCATATTTTGGATCCAATCCAGTGTTCTGAGAGTCTGACCCCCTTCCCCCCCCCCCCACTTTCCCCGCCTAGTACGTCAAAGTGCGCGTTCCGTGCGCACTATCGTTTTACTCCCTTGGCATTGTTATATGGGTCACTTGGTACTAATGCATGGCCGGGGCACCAACAGATAAGAGAGGGCAGCATTTCCCCCCTACGGAATTCCATCACCAAAATAAAATTGTTCAATAAGTTTTAAGACATGTTATTTTTTGTAGGGGGTGGGGGTTTTACACTATCAATGAATGAGTGTATTCCTGATACATTATCTTCCATTCTGGCCCGCATATATGACATCTATCCCGTGTGAACTTCCGAAATATGGCGCGCTGCGCGGGCGTTGCTGGCTCTCGTTGACTTATGTAATATCCCCCCATACTGCAATGTTCCACGAGCACAACATGAGTATACACGCATCCATCATTTGCTATTAGCTTACGGTTCTTCATCACCTCAAAGCTTACACGTAGGCCTCTTCTACATCTCAGACGACCCCCATGATTTAATTTCGTCTCTCGAGTTTTTTTTCTCTTGTATTGGTTGGAGGGTTATACAGTAGGCGCGTGGTCCGGGGGGGGGGGGCTTTGGGGGGCGCGCGCCCCCGAGCCTGAGAAGAGGGAAAAGGAAAAGGGGGAAAAGAAAAGTGGGAGGAGAGGAAAAAAGATGGGGGGAGAGAGAGAGAAAAGAAGAGGATAGGGGAGGGAGAGAAAATAAAAGGGAAAATGAAGTGAGTGAGAGAGTGGAGGGGTGGGAACTATACAAGAGAACCGCAAAACATAAAAGAGACGTAGCTATTTGTGAGTCATATACCAACTGTAATCATATCGAAGAATATATGTTCCACCATTTTAGAACTGCTCCCCCCTAACACCCCCTCACCGGCATCTCTGATGATGAAATATTGGATCGAATCCGGGAGCCCTCCGCCCTCCCCCTCTCCCACCCACCACGGGCGTATTAGGTGAAAAGATCGTGGGGATAATTATGATTTCAGTGCAATCGCCATATAACCCGCTAAGGCATAAAGACATAAATTAATTATGTTGACATCCTTATTCGAAAGATGGACCGAATATAACCCGAACCCTATGGAACGCCAGAACGGCATTATTCATTATTTATTCTGTGCAGTTTTCTCATGATGCAAGACAAATGTTCCTGTCGCATAATGACAAAAATATGTATGCACTCATTATTCGACTCGGAAGTCTGCCGCATAACGGCAATTTCTTTGATTTTATTCTTAAAACAAACGTCTCTGCCACATAATGAGTGCCATTTTGGACAATAATTGTTCCTTTTTTAGGATTGTTACTTATCGAAGCCATCGCCGCCGCAAATTGACTTTTCCTTACTCATTATCCGGCAGCTCATATGTTCACATAATGACTATTTGCTCATTATTCTGCAGCGAACAATAGCGCATAATGACTTATTTACTCATTATTCGGCATCATTCTACCACATAATGATTGTTTTGTTATTATTTCGACAACCCAAGACTGCAGCTATAACTTGATTTTTTTTATTCGACCTTATGCAGCAGCATATGCTTAATTTCGTCATTCCTGCGCCGTTCCTATTGCAGAATGAGAAAACTCTGCGATCGAGAAACCTCTGCATAAACGCGTAAACTCCTGCAGAACGAGTAATCTGAAGTATTGGTCCGTTTCGGCATGCAAGTAGCTTCACGTCCTCCTCTGCCATTGGACGAATTGTACGGAAGCCGACAGGTACGATGGGGTTATGTTTGAGTTGCGAGAAATTGGTTTCAAGTTAGCTGGTAAAAATCAGGGGCGGATCCAGGATTTGGTGTTATTTTTTATAAGGGTAGCACCATCCAAGCGTAGCGCCACCCAAGTTGGCGCGTAGCGTTCAAGTGCATTTTCCTTTTAACAGGACCCCCAGATTGCAGAGAACGGCACTTCGGGGGTCCATATGGCAGTAAGCAACAGCCCTAAATTGTCAATAAATTCCCGATTTTTTTTTATTTCAGAAACATTCTTGAAGACATGATCAAATGTTTATTCCGTACAATTCGGGCCCTCGTCGGTTGTTGACGCTTAGGGTACAAGAAACCAATGTTTTCCCGACCCCCTCGATTGCAGGGAACGCATTTCCCGGACCGTATGGCAGTACGCAACGTCCCCCTAAAATTGGCAATGAATTTCAGAATTGCTATTTCTAGAAACGACGTTCTTGAGGGAACTGATCGATAGTATTCCTTACAATTTCAACGGGCCAGGCCGCCACCATCAGTGGACGCGTAGGGTAACAAGGGAAATTTTGTTTTACAACCAGACCCCCAATTTCAGGAAACGGCAATCTCCGCGCGTAAGTGGCAGTGAGGCAACGTTCTCAAAATTTGCATATTTTCAGAAAGTTTATTTCAGAAACGTTCCTTGACGGAACTATCGATGTTTATTCGTTACAATTTGGGCCAGCATCAGTGGTCTCGTAAGGTACAAGGAAATTTTGAGCCTTACGAAGTCCCATGTCTTATGGCCGTAAAGCAACAATCCCCCAAAATCTGACATAACTTTTCTGAAATGTATTAAGAAACACTCTTGAAGACTGTAGGGGTGCTAGTCGGGTTTTATTGTGGAGTATATGTGCATTACGCATATTTCGCGCGCCACCATCAGTTGACGTGTTACCGTACCAGAAAAAGTCCTCCAAGACCCCCACCCCCCACCCCCCCCCAGATTGCAGGGACGGCTTTTTTCCCCGCGACTTATGCAGTATGCAATCACTGAAATTTACAATAAATTTCCGCAAACATCGATGGTAATCCGTACATTTCTTCATCGTGGGTTCCATTCCTACCATAAGCTGTCTTACGATATTCCATCGAGAACCCTTCCAATGTCACGAAATTGCCACTGAAACGGTCTTGAAAACCGCCACTGGAAGAATTGCCACTGAACTTGCCATCTAAACTGCCCACCAAATTGTCCTGAAATTGCAGTGAAAGTGCCATTCACACGCCGAGAACTCACATAAATCGGACCATAACTGGTTTTTAACCTGACCCTAATATCTCGCCACTCACACATACCCCTCCGTCCCTGTCAGCCTTCCGTAGTATGGTTTACCAGATGGATCTGAACTGGCAGAGCGCCATCTTATTCGAATTATTGTTCCGTTTCGGCCGTATTTGTGCAGTTTCTCATTCTTCTTCTGCTGCCTTTGGCATGTATTGCTTTGCAGGCTGTGAGAGCCCTTGCTAAAATTTTTCTTTAATCATTCTTCGGCAGTAATCGCTGAACGAATAGTGAGGACGAAGTAATTAATGCGTCATTGTTCTGCTGCCGAATAATGAGTGAAGAAATCATTATGCGCGCTGTGGGCTGCCTGGAATAATGAGAAAGAAGTAATTATGAGCATATTGATGTCGAATAATGATGAAGAAATCATTCTGCGGCGCGGTGCTGCCGAATAGGCGTAAAGAATCATTATGCGGTACCAAGTCTGTTTGAATAATGAGTTTGATCACAACAAAAGTTTAGCACATATTGTCCAAAACGGCATTCATTATGTGGCAAAGACATGTTCGTCCAAAAAAAGTAATATGTCGTTATGCGACAGACGTATATACCCTGTCTCATACGATAAAATATGTTTTTTGGGGCATTATGTGGACGGAGAATTTGGTCTTGGCTAATGAGGAAGTGCTCAGAATAATAATCGAATATGTCCGTTTTTGGCTTTCCAAGAACCCCATATATCAGGCGCGGCTCTACTAAGCCCCCCCCCCCCCCCCAAAAAAAAAAAAAAAAAATCTTAATACGATCCGCATCAGCCTCAGCCCCCGACGATGGTGCTCCCGCTTAGATGGCACTCATAAATGCCCAATATGGTTTGTGCGACATTGAGCAGGGTCAGGTTAAGGCATAACCATTTATGCCTCATGAGGCGAAACCCCTTGGGTCGGACGAATCCGAAGCAGTGCTTAATCAAGTTGAGATCGAGACTTCGCGTAGCGCCGCTCGGGCGAAGAAGGGGAAATAAGAGGGGTGAAGCATGTGAACTTTTTACCCAAGGATATTACTTATTGCGCCACAGACAATGGTGGTTTCTCGTAAATCTTCGATGCATGGAATTTGTAGGCAACTTTTGAGGTTTCAGGTAATTTCGATCGTATAATTGACAAGCTCACCCTCACCACTTCAATGCAGGTCAGGAAAGATGGGAATTGCCTTTCCTTAACATCTCTGAGTCCTTATTTCCGAAACTTCCTTCTG
>JAODTK010000548.1:0-13394 GCA_026419785.1 Sclerodactyla briareus
ACATCGACCAAGAGTGTAGTAATAGAAACTAATCTGTAGGGGAAGAAGCACCTTCGACCCTTGCCCTTGTGAATATGACTTGACTTGTATTAACTTCCATTGATTCATTATGAACAACAAGAGCCGGAACAAATTTTTAGTTCAAACCGCGAGTAGCAGATAATGCACAATCAGATATAGCAAAATCTGCCTAAGGACATACGGAGTAAGGGGAGGGGGGTTGGTCACAGGATTCTCATGTGATACAGTCGTGGAAAACTGCACTTTGTTAGACCCTATAACGAATTATAGATGAAGCCTGAGAAAAAATAAAAAAACCTAAAAAAAGTAATCTGATTCATTTTTCAGGTGAATGCCTGTTTACGTCTTCCTGAATAATCGGCAAAACTGCAGACTATTTACACTGGGCGCGGGCATCCTTTGCATCACTCTCCCTATGATGTCACAGAATCCACCAAAAGCAATGGAATGAACTTGCAAAGCCCACAAAATTTGGACAGGTGGTTTGAAACTCTTTCCAGTCAAAATTTAGAGTCAATGACCATGTCAGATGGATTAATTCGACTAGGAGACGGGATTGGATTGATGGACAGACAGGGGACATATTGATCGTAGCGTGGGCAGTAACAAACTGTGATAATTTCACTATCAGGATTCTAATGGACGATCTGTGAGCCAGCTATTAGGAAATTATGCAAGCAACCGCAATTGTGCTGCAAAATAAGTCCTTTATAGGAGGCGATGCATTTCACAATTTCTAACACAATGGCAACAATATGCATCTCCAATGACCTCGGCCTCTTTCTTCAGAGTTCAGGCAGAGAGGATGCAGTATGACCACTTTACCTTTCCAGTATAAATTTTGAGCAAAGGACAGGGTCCACACTTGAGCATCTCAACTTCAAACTGAATAGAGATACCGTAATGAAGTCAGTAAAAGATGAACAGAAACTTGAACGTAAAGTGCCGATCGTTTAGCTCGGTACCGGACTAGTTGTATTCATTTAAATAACAACTGGCAGGCGTGGAGACAACAGAGGTGGTAGATGGAGAATGGAAAGCTGTATTTATAGGTCCAAACCCCATTCAATACGATGTTCCTATGTGGAAGTATTGGCCTTCAAAGTTTGGTACCATGATGCAGAGAAATTCGGGAGAATCCCAATTGCGCAATAACGCATGAACGATCACACTTGAACAAACCCGGGAAGTATGTAATTGATTTATGGTTTATTTTGTTGTATAGGTCCATTTAGCAGTTCTGTTGTCTTTCACAAAAAGTATCCATCAACGCCTACCAACCAACTATAGCAATCCTCTCACATAGACTAAGTGCTTTTTGAAGTTGAAAATAAGGTGTGAATGTCAATAGAAAACAAAAATTGTGTGCAGCGTTGTGCAAGTATGACACCAATTATTATTGCATGATGATGCGCTTTTCTATCTTGCCATAATACACATGCACAACAACTTCAAGGGACTGTAACTCCATAAAGAAGTGTACGAACTTCGGGTTTTGGACAGCGCTATTATATTAGGCTCTTTATAATTTATCCTTTCAGTTGTCTTTAAGAGCTGACAGCCAACTCGGGGCGTGAGCAGTAAAGGAGAGACATAAATCCACTTTTGTTCATTCAGCTTTGTTTCACATCAATGGTTAATCTAAATATTGCAATGATGACCAGAGATATAATATGCGGCTACCACAATAGAATAGAAACTAGGTACATGTGGGTAATCATGCCCTATGCGGGAGTTGTGGAAATCCTTGGGGAGAAAGGGGAAGCAGGGCCATTTTCCAGTACTATAGTATTAATTCATATTAGTATTAGTAAGTAGTAGTAGGTTGAGTATCACTCTATCCGACACGTCAGTATCAACCTCCGCCATTTATCCGATCTTGCGCAGGGTTTCTTGCTTCCTCAAAAATGTTAATGGTGATCTCCCTGAATTGCGATTGATTTTTCCGAGCAAGGTAGTCGTAGTCACGGGTCTCCCAACTTGGTTTAGTAGTTCGTCTAATGCTTCTCCTCAGAGCGATGTCTTCGACTGGAAGCTTGTCTTTGGGAGTCCTGCAACGTGACCAAAAATCTCAATTTCTACGGCTACTACGGAATGAACCAAGGGATTTGATGGTCACATCAAGAGTTCATTAATTAATAGCCGTAAATAAATGTGACATCTAGGACTATGCAGTCACTAGCATGATTCGCACTCGATCTTCACCAATCACCAAACAATTACTAAGCAAAGGCATTCTGTAAATATTTTTTGAGTGAGGGTCGGTGGAGCCTGGAACTAACATTTTCAACTCAAGTGCACAGTAGATTATGATAATACTTTTTATTATAGTGAAGAGTTGAAGCTTACTTTTTTCTCTCAAGTCCCTAATGCTATACAGCTAAGCATTCTTGAGTATTTGTGAATTTTGCACTCAAACAACACGGTACAGAGTTCGTGAATTGTTTTTTTTTTTGCTTGAGCAGCGTTTCCTTTTTTCCCTTGTATGTTCCAACAATTAAAATAGGTCTGCCGCAATTTCCAATTTTATTGGACTAAAACCAATTTTGTGGGGCTGGATTTTCTCGTATCTGAACAGAAGGAATTATATTCTCAAGTTAATGTTCCACACACTTCCACCTACCTTTAAATACCAACGCCAAAAACAGAGTGGCATGGTTTTGTGGACAGGCTTGGTAGTTTCTCCCTGTTAATTATGACTAATTATGCTGAAATATCGCCACGTTACTTGTGTCAGCTACTCAGATGTGGGAAGCACACATCATGGTTATGCATCTCATATTTATAGGCAGTACCCCTCCCCCTCCCCCCCCCCTCCCCCACACTGGAAACAATACAAAATTTCGAATTAGAAGTCAGTTTCAGCCAATCACAGGGACTTCTCTGTTGAATCCTCCATTCATTCACTAAAAACAAAAGATGCTCACTGGTCTGCATGGATGGAGAGATCAATACAACATTGTATAATAATGTATAAACCAAAAAGATAAATTATAGATCAAATGATATGAAACACTGACAAATGTCATCAATTTTATGTGAAATTCAAAGGATTTTTTCTTGTGAATGATTGGAACCATCACGGGACCTGGACATGTACACTGTGTTGGGGTTGAACCCCTCGCCCACTCCATGTGCCAAAGAAGTCTGCCGATTTGGCACAGACTAGCTCAGTACAGTGACGTCTGGTGTTTGTTGCGGAGCATTCATCCATTGTTACTGCGATCATGTATTACACACATTGAAGACAGAAAATTCAATGTCTACAGGCTGGAAATCGCCCACAGTTCCCTTGCACCTCCCGAGCAGGGAGGAGGGGGGGGGCACAGTCCCAATTACACTTGCATTGACTTTAGTGCTGTGGTTTTTGTAAGCAATCACACAACATAATTATCATTACAATGGAGTTACAGGCTATCACGCAAAGTACCACGTAAAAGTCTATGCTGCTGGTTAATTTAATCCCTTTTTTTTTTCTATATATTTTTTTTTTCTTCCCATTTTTCAAGTGTCCACTCCAATAGCTAGATCTTACAAATTTCCTTTGAAGAGGTGCTGTTCTTCTTCTTCTCAGTCAGGGGGCCTCCCATCTGAAAAGGGAACAGCAAGAGAACTGAGTGTTTTAGCTAAAGTGGAGTTGAAACCTCTTCAATGATCACTTCAGTCGGACCACCCTACGATTTGCATTATTGTTTTTTATTGGTGGGTTAACAGTGTGTGGCTAGGCAGTAACGTGGCCACTCCACAGGAGACTATGAATCCAAATACACTGTTTATGTTGGGCATCATCGAATACCTAATGTTTCTTTTACTAGGCAACACGCGAATGTGCGAATACGCGCCAAAGACTATTTTCGCTTGCTGTGTTTATTCCATGGGTCTAATTCATTGGGCAACTGGTGTTGTGAAGGGGCGAAGTGTTCCCTTATTTTTTTGTCGGGGGTCGCGCCAAAACCGAATTGGTCGGGTGACAATTCACATCGCGTGTTGCGCGCGACAGCTCGCGATTTATAACCAATATGAGCGCCAATGGGACACCGTATACTGATAACTTCAGTATTTTGCGCAAAATAGGCATATCGTGCCACATACACCCATCGTGCAATTCCCTTATTTTATTTCGCCGGTAATCATGCCTACATGTCTATCTATTCATATTCTAACTGTGCCATATCTTCGAAAGACAGCATGATGGGATTTTGAGCGTTTGATAACCTGATCGGTTAGATTTTTCCCAAGGTGGGCTTGGGGATCTCCGCATTGGGTTGGATAGATCTACTCGGGTAATCGACCAGCCCAGGGAACTGTATAATTCCCTAGCCTTCGTCGGACGCCACCCAAAAACAAAAATGCATGAAATAACAAAACTACTGACAACGTCATCCCGGAAAGTCATCCATTCCGTAAAACCCATGTCCTCATCATGCTCCTAAAAGCAAAAAAGTGAAATTTTCACCTATTGAAGTAGTCCTCAGCAACCTTGAATGTGAGTGGATTTCCACTCTACTAGATTGAGTATCCTCTATAATGGGCCCCGGCAGATCCGTACTCTGTCTCTCTATGGAAACATCGGAGTCGGTCAGTCAACACCTTCGATCCCTCTAGAAGGTGGAGTATGCTCCATATGCGAAGATTTTCTACAATGGAGTGAAATGGATTGAAATTGAGTGATGGATCACACCGCACACTTCATGAGAGTGGTCATCATTCACTCTTTTGTTATTAGTGTGTCGCCTCTTTATTGAAATTTTTGAGGTCATACAGGCCCATAGCCCTATGGCCCATAGGCTACAGTCGTTGTCGTCAAATGGGTGACTGCGTCTCCTCTGTATTTCTTCAATGAGGAAGGGTAATCCTGTGGCAATAATGGACATCGTGCTAAATTGATGTTGATTTACGAAGCGTATGTTTCTTGTCATTTTCGCAGGAATAGCCGCTCATCTAGTTCTGGTTCCATGCGAATTTAGTTCGCGAGTCGCGATTCGCGTTCCTAGTAAATACTCAACGCGACACGCCTTCCGGGAAAAGGCGCAAGTCGTTTTGCCATTTGCGGCATTCGCGTTGCCTAGTTAAAAGCCAGCTTAAGAAATGTATTGGTAAAAATCTCGCCGCCTGAAGAGTGCATATATTGTATACTTGTAACAATCGTTAGAAGCATCTCAAGTTGAATCAATGTGAACAGGACCGAGAATAATAGATAAATAAATGACAGCAGGAGTCACAAAACCTGTATGGTGTAATTATTCAGATGTAATTTTCGGGATACCTGATATAAGTAATACCTGACCTTGAGTGATATAGTGTTTCCCACCTACGTACTGATCAAACGCAGTATGACCCTGATTCGGAAATTGGTCTATACTTGGAAAATCCCAGGAAGGTCCAACTCAGCCTATACCTGTTCACCCACTGTATTGAAGTTTTTCAATGTTTCCAATTTAAGCACATAGGTAGAGAGGGCCTTGCCCCGAAGACACAACAGATAGGCTGAAAATCAATTTTTACAAAAACCCAAACCAATCTTCCAATCAAGAGTTTGGGGCTTTTCCGAACGAGCTAATCTCAGTAATAATGTATGGTGATAAGAGTGATAAAGAGTTTTTGGGGGGGGGGACACAGGTAACCTATGTATAACAGCACCCACCGAAACACACATGCAGAAAGAAACACGCCTTATGCAAGAGGAGCCCATGCCTTGGGCTTGTCAAGTGACCCTGTGATGATTGGCATTATTTGGACATAAACAACAATTCTAATTTTCTGGTCACTGATGAAGTTTGTTTTGTAAATGTATGAACAATAAGCAGCAGACCCTCACATTTATCAAGTCGACCTCCTCCTGGGTAAGGGGCAGTCTGTGGTACTTCTCAGGAAGCATGTGAAACTCAATGGTCTGGCCTTTCTGGGTACTGGACGGTTGTCTTGCGGTGTTGATTGGAAGGACACTACAGAACTGGGGGGTGCCATTGCTGTGGGGCAGAGCAAGGAAATATTGACAATGTTGTGAGTTATCATGAATTGCATGGACGAGGTCACCACGGAACTGAGGGGAGCATTGCTGACGGGGGTGGGGGGGGGGGGGGGGTGGGGGGGAGAAGCTACAGAGTGGAATGAGAAGACGTACACTTTAGTGGCTTCACTGCGCGGCGGAATGGCATGGCAATGGTCAACCAGAACTGAGGGTTTGCCATGCTGAGGGCGAGAAAAAGAAGAAGAATAAGATCACAAGAACACATGCCCGGAAATGAATCATGAAAATTCACAGACACGGACTCCACAGAACTATAGAGTGTGGGGGAGGGGAGGGGGGGGGGGGTGGCACATGACTGAATAGGGACCATCACATAAACTACAATGAATTCAAAGTTATATACCCCCCCCACGGACAAAAAGAGGCAAAAACATCTGATTAATGAAACAAGAAATGATGTCCCATGCTCCTGGCATATCCAGCTACATTAACAAAGCAGTATTCAAATTTGTTGTCTCGTCATAATTTACTGTGAAGGTAGTGCTGTGCGAGTGGAGAGAAAAATATAGCACTTCCTATGAGGCCTCTGTAATCTCTCATTGAAATATGGGTTATAAAAATTCATTCATGTTCTTTTCACCTGAAACCCCACTTGTTAGAACGAGAGTGATAGGAAACAGGAATAACACCACCACAACATATGGGATGCTACCTATACTAATGTTGGGAATAGTGTTACTAACTGTGATACAGGATACTGTAGTATATCAGTTACAGTAGTGTAACTCTGCCAATACACTGTGGATCATGTCTTACCTCTATGCTCCTTGCCAAACTTGAATTTGATCAGCGGAACGTGGCTCCGCAATCTGTGGGAGAAAGAGAAAAACTGAATCGAAGTTGTTTTTTTGGGTGGGGGGTGGAGCTGATATATGTAGGCAGGTACAGTACACATAGGTAGTAAGCGTTCCATTATCTGTACGAGTCGAAATGTATCACCACAACTTGAGGAATATCCTCACTCATCAGAGATGTCGCTCGCCACCTCTAGAATGATGTTCTGGTATTGTGTATGGCCGGCGAGATGACAAACCTCCTGGATGTTGGTTGAGAGCAAATATCACACGACCAGGGGTGGCGTTGAGGCAGGTTTTCGGCCCAATTGTCAACTTCTGTCTTTTTGGTGGTGTGTATTTTCGCATGTGGAACAGTGTGCAGACAACATACGATGGAGTGGAATGACTGAAACAGCACAGCTTGTCAACAATTCCGTGAATGTCAACCATTGCCTCACCGACAGGCACAATTAACTCGCTCTACTTTCCTTTCTCCATCAGCCTGCTCCAAAAGATTTCTCACATGGAGTAGATTACCCCTATTGCTTTGGGCCTAATCTGAGCTACATTCAAGGGGGCATTTGGTTCAACACTAGATTAGATAGTTAAATGCATAATGACCTCACACTCACTTTCCAAAACCTTCACTCCTGCCTCTTCAAAGAGCTATGTTGGAGAGCTCCCACCGAATACTTTCATTACTAAGCAATGGCCAGAGTGAGCCACCTAAACAGGAGCCCAGAAAGGTGTAACCCTCCATCTGCCCACCAATAGGCTTTTTTATGTATCTAAAACCTTGGATTTGGTCTGGCCACATCTTAACTGTATTGTTAAACACTAGGGTAAGGTGAATTTGTGAGAAGGTCTGGCCCAATTAAGCATGCTAATTATCTACATGGAAACTGCCCTTATGGACTGTATCGTATAGTGCCCTGGCTAGACGGACAATGGGACACTGTGAGATCTTGATGTGGCGTCCCGATCGTGACACACTACTGTTCACTGGTATATCGATATTAATAAAGTAAAAACCATATTTTTCGGCTCACTTGGTTTGGTTTGGTGCAACCAAACCACCATAGCAGCATAAGAACTGTGATTGGTATGTGATCGTGGGAGGCGGTCGAGAGATGCCCTCCAGTCAGCCGAGAGGTGAAATATAATTCCATCGTAATGTGTATGGAAACTCACTACACGTACGCCTTAAAAAACAGGAAGTTATGCGAAATAAAGAGTTAGGGTAGGCTCTTCAGCATATACAGATAATAACAACAGTAACGGTACTCGATATGCTAAGCCACCACTTTTCCGCGATACGGAAAACGGACAAAATTCACGAATTGGTATAATAGGAACACGAGATTCCCTATTCGAACCGCAACCGAAAAAAGACAATTAACGTGAGCAGATAGGCATTGCTTGTCTTACTACACTGAAACAATTATACTGTTGTTGCTCAGCATGTGAAAAACGCACTGCATCACAGGGGTACCGCAACCCAGTCCACAGCAAAACTTACTATTTTGTTGACGGAAATTCATAATTAACCTAAAATAAAATAAATAAATAAATAAACATCTGGGTGTTCAGGAAGTTGAGATCGAAGGCTCATCTAGAGGTCAGTTTAAGCCATTTTGCGGGAAAAACGCGAAATGCTTCTCCTACAGTTCAAATGGATGTTATGAATGAAAACTTGTCAGGATTATTGGTGATCAACTGGTACATACAGGGTGTTCAGGAAATTGAGGTCAAAGGTCACTAGGGTCATTTTGCCGGAAAGGTCTTTTTTGGAGTCAAACAGTCAAACGCTTCTCCTCCAACAGATTGAATTGGATGACAATGATAGTTGGTCATTATTATCATTGACCAATGGTACTATTTACAGGGGTGTTCAGGAAGTTGAGGTCCAAAGGTCATCTAGAGTCAATTTTGCAAAAAACTGCAAATGTTCTACAGGTCAAATTGAATATTCATGAAACTTGGCCAGTATTATCAGTGGACCCAATGGTTCAGGAATTTTAGTCAAAGGTCATTAGGGGTCATTTTGGCTAAAAAGCTCATTTTGGGGTCAAACATTCAAAATGTTCTCTACAAAAGTGAATTGGATGATCATGATTATTTTATCATGATTATCATTGACCAATGGTACATACAGGGTGTCAGGAATTGACGTCAAAGTCATCTAGGGGTTCAATTCGGCCATTTAGCGAAAAATGCAAAATGCTTCTCCAGCACAACATCAGATGTTCATGAAACATGGTCATATTATTATTGACCAATGGTACATACAGGCGTCAGGAATTTGAGGTCAAAGGCATCTAGGGGTTATTGTGGCCAAGGGAGCCTCTTGTAAGGAATCCTTCCATTATTACAAGGTTGCAAAACAATGTTTCTTCTTACAATAACAAAGGTGGTGGGACTAAAAAACAGAAGTTTGTAACTATCATGTACAAAGAGTATGACATTTTTCAATACAAAATCAGTTCTGAGGCACATTGGATCCCGATCAAAACACCATTACTTGTATTGTATACTATCAGACTGATGTATTGGCAGAGTGTGAGCTACTGTGCCATGGGCACTTTGTTTTGGGCTCAAACAGTTAGAGATCTCTTACAGATTTGAATTGGGTGATTATGATATTTGGCATATGGATGAGTGGTGTTATGGTGTGTTTAGAGATTGGGCCAAAGGTCATCTATGGGTCAGTCGTGAAAATACAACAAAATGCTTCGGCTCTTAAAGAAAGGTTGCAGGTCCTCATGGGGGGGGGGGAAGGGGGGGGGTTGTCGATAATTTGATTTATACCCCAAAATCTTGGATCCCCTACGAATTTTGTTGCACCAGTGCTATGTTTGGATAAGATGGTATAATAGCCATTCCCTCCAGGGTGCCCAGGGATTATAGGACCCAAGCCCAGTGGGGCCTTTGGGCCAATATGTGGAATTACCCAAAATGCTTATTCTGTCAAGGTTGGTGACAGTGCGACATTTGGTAATAACTGATGGGTCGAACAGTCGTACTTTCGGGGTGTTCAAGAATTTGGTCTCCAAGATCCCACTTGGCTAGAGGGGGAGGAGGGGCCACTTCTTGAAATTTCATACAATGGTACTGGAAATGCATCTCCAACAAGCTGAAATTTATTTTCTATAAAGTGCCATGTAATTCTTCTTGGGTAATGGGTCCATCAGGGTTGTTTGCAAACTTCTGTACCCTAGGGCTCATCAGTGAAATCATGGCAATTGCTTCTCCTAACAATTTGGTTGCCCAGTGCTGATGTTTCGATCATAATGATGGAAAATACCGTACCTACAAGGTTTACAGTACTTTTTGGTTAAGGGCCCCCTTGGGGCCCTAGGCCTTTCCTAATTTATCTATCCCATGTGATCAACATTGCCTTTTTGACCCCCCACACTGTCATTCCTGTGACAGATGTCGAGCTAAACTTTGACCCCTGGGACATGTTTGACTTTGTGAAGGTCAACGAGTGGTTGCACAGTTGGTAGAGCGTCATCAGCTTCCACCCGGTGGATCCCTGGTCGACTCCCATAACCAAAAGACTCCTACTCCCTGGACGCTCAGCACATGTGATTGGAGCAGGGACAAACGAGGGTTATGCATTGCGAGTTTGCCATCTCATGTGTTACCCCGCTCACATTGAGGTACGCCATAAGAGGCATTGCCTTGTTCCGTGTACCTGGTGAAGGATTCCAGCTGACATAAGGTTGGGCCAAAGTTAATCCAGGCTCTGCATCCTTGCTGGTCCTTGAATCGGTTGATCCTTGCTCAGCGGTACCATAATATTATAAAAAAAAGGTCATCAAGGGTCATAATGGGCCATTAGGTTAAACATTTCAAAATGTATCACCTATAAATACTTAGATTTTCTTGAACCTGTGTCCTATTATTACTTGGGTGATCTCCCTTCAGCTTGTCCACAGATTTTTGATGAAAAGGATCTTACAGACCCCAAAATCATTCTTTGAGGGATGTTAGACCAAACTTGGACCCATTGTACACTGACCTTTTAGACTCATTGACCCTGTGAAGGTCAAGGTCAAAGGTCCTTAGAGGAGCATCAATAGGCCACTGTGATTGCCCTTTATGAGCTCCAACGTCCTCTTTGTTTGAGGATGTTTTTGATCAACTTGGAACGATGTTCATTGAACTTTGTGACATCTTCGACCATGTGAAGGTCACGGGCCATAGGTCATCAATGGGGCACATAGCCACTGTGGCTCTCACTTGGCCATTATATTCCACATGGGGATATGATGGTTGTCTTCGCCCAGTGCCGCCACCGTCGCCGCCGGAGAATTTAGTGTTAGCAACGATAACTCTCCAACACATTGTACCTTAACTTGACGACTTCCCATCTGTTAGTCGGATTAAAATCTCAGAAGAGTTGGAAAGTGGGCCTTCGCTGCACCCTCCACAGGGGCGGCCATCTTGGATTTTGACGAAACTTTTTCATCGCTGATTTGCGCGTTTCGGAACATGGGCATCCTTTTGAGACCCACTTTCGTTTTCGGCCCCCTTGGGACCCCCACCCTGCGGCATTTTTTGGATTTTTTTTGTGAAACATTTTTATCGTCGAAATCGCGCGTTTCCGGAACCTGGCGATTGTTTTGGGACCAACGTTAATTTTTACCCTATGGGACCCACCCAGTGCCATTTTGTATTTTCTGACACACTTTTTTTATCACTGTATTTGCATGTTTTGGACTGGCAATGTTTGGGCCACTTTCGTTTGCTCCCCATGGGACCCCACCTGGTGGCCATTTTGGCTTTATTTAACAGAACTTTTCTAGCACTGATTCGCGCATTTTGGACATGGCCATCATTTTGGGGACAGCCTTTAGTCTCATCGGACTCCACGCCGATATCGAGTGAGATCGACATTGTCTCTCCCCCTGATTGCTCAAATGTGGGTTATACACGTTGGCGGCTTTTACTCCGCCTGCCGATGCTATTTTTCGATGGATGTTGACCATTACTGATAAAAATGTTTATTGACTGCTAAGACATCTTTGGACATAATGAAGATCAAGGTAAACAGTTGTTTTGCAGGGGCAATTAGGTCATTGTTTTAAACTGCCTTCTGGCCTCATGACCTTGACTTCCAACTCATTGATAATCCCGGCCACACTGTCAGTGTCCGGGGTTGCAATGGTTTTGGGGGTGTAATCGCCGTCTCCGCCGCTTGGAACCTAGCTGTTGGGCAATAACTCGTCAACGCTTTAATCCGATTGATCTGAAACTTGTTAGGGTGCAGATTCCAATTGCCAGATTTAATACCCAAATTGATCGTAACGCGGACATAAACTCAGTACCCCTACCCTCACAAACCTAACCCCAACCTAATCCCCTACACTAGCTCACCCCTCTCCCAGGAGCATCGGGCACATTATATTATGCAATAATGGCAAAACGACATAACACAAAGCATTTGATAAAACAGGTTACCCGGAAAATAAAAAATGACAAATGGAACTTTGCATTTATAAAACGGAAAAATGGTGGCTTAACAATAGCCGCCACGTGAACCCACTGACATAACGCCCAACCATTAACCTTCTCGCAATAGCCTCTCACAATGCATTGTGGTCAAGCTCAGGGGGCAAGTAAGCAATTTTCAGGTCCTGCCTCTTCTAGATTTGTGGCAGGTGTGCTTACTGTGCTATAAATCTCCCTCCTCAATGTTTAGGTGTGCTGTTTTGATGACCTATCTAAGCGGAGCGCATCATCAGAGGGCCGCGAAGCGCATGTGAAAATGTTGGCCTTTCTCGACCCCTTATATGCAGAATCGGCACTTCCCAGGTTTATCATGACCTGTAATGTTGTCTTTGGGAGGTGTAAATCAAAAATACATTGTTTAGTTACCTATAAAAATGCAATGGTAATCACTGTGATTGTCATTTTTTTGGTCAATCACAAATAATTTAAAAGGTATATTTATCCTGAAATGCATTCAGAACTTAACCGCTGATGTGATCTGTCGTTTGGCATGAATTTTTGTCTGACCGATGTACCTTTCGCGTAGTTTCCAATTTCCTGTATTGCGATTCCTTTATTTGTTGGATCTCTTTTAATTTTGTCTGTTTGCTTGCACAAACTATACAACTAGAATGTGTCAGCGGGTAACGGCCCACCTGTATATCCCGCTTTCGCGCAATCATTGGAAGAAGGAAGGCTACGATCTATTAACACCCCATAAAGACCTTTATTTTGGCCAAATCGGAGAATAGCGTCATCCACCAAGGTTGTTGTAATCCTTGTAAGTTACAAGAAAGTCACATAATTATGCAAATTTTACTCCGATGGCCTTGAAATGACCTCCACAATTTTTTGGATCACTATAGTCCTCATCCACCAAGTTTCGTTCAATCTGACTAAGTTTTGGAACATTTCCTAAATTATGCAAATTTTGACCTCCGATGACCTTGCAATGAACTCCACATTTTTCGGGATCCATTATAGTCCCTTCCCACCCAGCTCGCTCAAATCGGACTAACTTTGCGAAGATTATGCAAATTAAAGTGGCCCCCAGCATTGCAAGTGATGCC
>JAODTK010000549.1:0-13073 GCA_026419785.1 Sclerodactyla briareus
AAGATCTCAAGAGGCCGAGCGCCTACTATCTCACAGATCTGGTCACCTCCATATGAGAAGTCTCCTCTCTGCTCTCTACTCACTTGCGTTTAACGCCCCGCCCGAAATCGGACGAAGACAATATGGTGAACGCCAGCTCATGGAAGGGACCAGCTCTGTTGATAGTCCCTACCAGACATCTACGCACACAACACCCTCGAGACTTTCAAGCACAATCTAAATCTTATCTGTTAAACGGTACCTTATTTGATTGGTTTTTTGTTTTGATGTACAGAGCGCTTTGAGGCAGCGTCAAAAAAATCGCTTTAACCAAATGTATTATTATTATTATTATTATTATTATTATTATTACTACTATTATTATTATTAACTTCTTGTCCTGAGACTCATCTCATTCTTCACTCCTGTATCACTCCGGTGGTGAAGAGGCCGTCCCGCTTTTCCGTTTCCACGGTGTTTCCGGTTGGGAATCGTTGTGCCATGTATGGCAGGGAGGGGGGGGGGACGTCATGCTCGCGACAAGGGGGTCTGGCCGGGATTGCTAGGCGCCCTCCCCCAATCGATGTTCGCCTGGCGTCCCCCCCGTTTTCTGCCCCCATTGGTGACCTTCAATGTTAATGTGTTATGGTCGATTTGATTGGAACCTACGGTTTCGTCAACCCCTCCAACAATGAACTTGAAATCGATCGGGAATAGTGAAGTTGTTCGAAAAAAACAAAAAAAACCATGTGAAATGACGGTGTTCAACCTCCCGGAGCTGCCTCTTCACTACCTCGGAGATACCGTATTATCATATTTTACACAGTGAGGTGCACCTGATCCCTATTGTGTTAGGGTCAGTCCATCACCGAGTCACCAGAGGTCATTGCCTGGAGCACAATAATTATAACTGAGAAATGGAATTATGTAAGCTCATATTTACACGAATGAGGGTTGCTATTTGGAGTAGATAATTCCTTCCTGCTAGGTCACCGCGATCACCAAAGCTCAACAGGAATCTCATTATGGAAGCCAGGTAGCGTGGAGAACTATGCAAAAATGATGTAGAGAACTCCTACAAAGCACAAAGGATTGTCCTGCCCGAGAATGGTCCCTATTGCTTTTGGTGTCAGTTCATAAGTCGTCTGAGGTCGACAGAGGTCAAAGTCATAAAACCATAATGCGCAACGAAAAGATGTACAGAGGTCTAACTTGGCAGGTTGGCATATCGAGTAGATTACCCCTATTGTTTCGAGGTCCGCTTCCAATATCACCGAAGTTCAACTTGAGGCTCCTTGACACTAAATTTGTCCTTTTGGAGTAGATGATCCTATCCGTTCTGGTTCAGTCGAGGTCACCTAATGTCCATAGTTTTTCGATCACGAGGTATAAAGTAAAACACACCACACCCGCACGCCCTGCAAGGAATTACTAGCCCATGAGTTCTTCACTCGTCTATCCATTCATTACTGTTCCACATACTTGTAAATAATTGGTTGCGAAAAGAATGGTATTTCTTGCAAGCTTGTTTTGGCTACGAAATGTTAAATTGGCACATATTCTCGAAAGACTCGTTGATTACCAGATGCAGAGTCCGTTATAACTGGAGATAATATCGGCCTCAAGCCTCCTCGTTCCGACCTTGTGTAGTTTCAAGCAGGCGCGGTCTAGAGGAAATATTTGGGGGCTAATAGTTTTTGTAGACTATCTAGCGGAGCGCCACCATAGGTTGGCGCGTATCTTACAGAATTTTTTTGAAAATCTCGGACTGCCAGAGCACCGGAAAACGGCCCCTCTCGCTTCCATCTGGGTGTGAATAATACTCCCCTTTAGAGAATTAATCAGGTTCGGTTGCAAAAAGTTTTTAGAGTGGGCGAATTATTGAGGGATCCATGATTGTGGGACTCGCTGTCTGGCCTGTGGTTCAAGCAGAGAGGAAGTTCCCTTGAAGTGGTTTGTTTGGTTTATTAAATAGTGTTTTTTTTTATATAATGCAAATTAAGATAGATCACATCGAGGAATTTTTTTTTTTTGGGGGTGGGGGGCTTGGGAGATTTGGGCAGGGGCTGAAGCCCCCCTAGCCCCACACCCCGTAGAACCGCGCCCTGGGTTCAAGTTTAACTTACAATAGGGTAGCGATTATACCTTTCCTGATTAAACTGTTGTCTTTTTCATTCACATTCCAGCAACTGTAAGTTGAAGAACTTGCTGAACTGCGTTTACATATACGGATTATTCCCCATTCTGTGTTAATCAACTTCATCTTTTTTAACATTAATTAGCCTGTAAATTAGCAAACAAGGAACTTTTTACGCAACTTTTTATCCTGTGACCACTTGCTCCCAATTACTACCTCTTTAACGAGCGACGTTTTCACCCATACGACACCTCATGTTCTTTGACCTAACTGTTTATCTTCTTTTGCAAGTTATTGGGCTAAACCAATGATTGAAAAGGAAGAATGATATAGATAGCTGCGAAAACGCCCCGTGGCAGTTCGCAAGTTATATCCGTCATTTGCATTCTAGGAGAAAAAATACAGGGTTGGACAAGCATCATTGTATTACTGAGATTGTTTATCCTAGCAAAATATTAATTTTTAATCAGACGAGATTGCTGTTAGTGAAAAAGGAGAAACGTGTTTTCCCAAGAATTGTTGTTTTTCCTAATTGTTTCTATTGTTCTATATTCCCCCATAATTAGGCTAGTACTACAGATGTGGGCTGCGGGTGTAATCCTGTCAAAAAATCCTCAGGGGGATTTCGTAAAGGCGAACATGGAATTTGAGTGGACTGTTTAGAGGACGGTTGAAATAAAACATAACATAAATAACTCCCATTCCAAACGTGGTAGAAACTAGCGTTTAGTAAGAATGGACATATTTCTGTGTTCCGGTTTGTATCCATACAAGAGAAACTGTTCACAATGCACCATATGAGTACTAATAATTTTCAACTCTTGTGAGTAGCTTATTCGGGTTTTAGAAGTAATCTCTTGTAAAACTGCTCTACTCAAACTTGATGAAAGAATGTATCCAGTAATTGGTGACGGGAGTTTAGGAGGCACATTAAACACTCTTAAAAAAGGTTGGATTACTAGCACGCCTATCCCGGTGTTTTGTGTCTGACATACACGATCATTGTGTACAATCTGCCCATTTTGTGTAATTTTTCACACAACTTTTACATACTTGTGTTGTAATTTCTTACACACACTTGGATCGGGTGTGTTTAATTTACACAGTGTTTGTAAGTTATAACACAACTTTTTTGGAGTGTACATACACCTAAGGAGGGCATGTTACCTTGTTAATCATGATATTTTTGCTCGGACAACCAGTATTCGCGATTCTCCAATCGATGGGAGACTACGATTTTTAATACATACATACATACATACATACATATTCTACCATTGTGCCGTACAATATAGTTCCCACTGTATTTAACACTGGAGTAATGGTTCCCGTTCTTCAAGTAACACTCTAAATCCGCTGTCCCCAGTAGTTTAGACCGACATTGTTCCAGTATATTTCCGAAAGTATCGAGTTATTGATAATGCAGAGGGTTTAAACCTTGACGAGTAATCATTGGTTCATAAATGGATATGGTTTTTTGATGTATTAGTTTGTTGAATGACGTTGTAAGTTTGACGAATTTTACGGAAACAAATCTCTTTGTCTGTATTTTAGACGCTGAGAAATGTTTTGATCATCTGGCATGACGGTTATTTTTCAAACTCCATAGTGTATTACCGAACGAGCATTAGCGGTTTATTTCAAACTGTATTATTAGTAATTGTCGTTATTAAATGAATGGACGGTGCATCATGAACGTCTTTTGAAGTTTACAGAGGAACAAGGCAGGTAGTACTCTTTCACTGTACTTTTTGATGTTTTGTGCGTGATCTATGAATGGATGAATTAACATCAAATTATGGCTTACACAGGGCGATGATTTGTACAATTCGTTTATTTTATGCTGACGATATTCCTCTGTTTCTGTACAACTATCCCCAGGTTTTGCAACACTCGTGTATATCTGTGCTGATTATTCTACACTTTGGCGTTTAATTTTGGCTTAAGAAAACCAAGTGTATGGCGTTGGGAAACTATAACTATTACACTGGCATAGCCTACATTTAAACTGACAAATAAAATCGTTGAGAATGTTTGACAGCTTAGATATTCTGGCGTTTAATTTCACTACGGAAATAAATTGAATGT
Source organism: Sclerodactyla briareus (assembly GCA_026419785.1). Classification (NCBI taxonomy): domain Eukaryota; kingdom Metazoa; phylum Echinodermata; class Holothuroidea; order Dendrochirotida; family Sclerodactylidae; genus Sclerodactyla; species Sclerodactyla briareus. The sequence continues at coordinate 4,205 of JAODTK010000549.1, forward strand.
TCATATAATTAATAGGATTAGTAGATTTAGACGGATCTTTATTCTCGCGCTCGATTGTATGTCCTACCCTTGTCTCAATACATTAGCAACATTTGGGGAATTGGTGGCTGTCCGTGCTTAATACTGTCTGGTCTCCATATTAATGTAATGGATTAAATTGTGTTGCCTTGATTTTTCAAATATTGACAATGGTAAGTCAGCTCAGCGCGGTTTTGGTGAAACCTTACGTTGGCTAATTGAACGAGCTCGCCACAGTGCATTACTCCAATCTCTCGGTATACGTTTATTACTACACTATTGAGATTGCTCCCTTTTTTCACCGAATTTGCATACGTGGACCGCCAACTAGAGATTTATGTGCACATTCTTGGCTTGTATATAACCAGTAATGTTTTGTACCGGGGACACGATTGAACGTCTCATTGGTGAATTATGTGGGGGTGGTTGCCTCTCCTGTTGTTTAATAAGCAGAAGTAATATTCGCAATTCTTGCCTGCCCCCGCCTGTTGATGGTCCTGGTTGATAAGTTTAAGTGTCAATGCTTACTCTGGTAACTATAATACACCCTGGTCAAAGAATACACTACTTTTAACCTATTGACGAATCTTTTTAGAGTTAGTTTCACTTTTAAACGATGTAGATTTGTGTTATGATTTTATACTTTTTAATAATTGGTGTATACTTTTTTACATGTTTTGATGTTGTTTTTTCTCCAGTTTGGAGGCTGAAAAATAAAAAAAAAAATAACAAGTGAGGTGAACATTAGACATACACTCTTTCCTCAATTGATCTATGATATTTGTGGTTTAGTCAATATTCTGTTGTAATTTCACACCCTTAAACAATGATTTGGCTGCTATGTTAAATGCACAGAGGTATCGATCTCTTTACCTTCAACATGTGTAGACCCACAAAATTGTTTGGCTAGAAGGTGTGGATTCCACGAATGTTTTTTGCTCGGTGAGTCGTGTGGTGTCAAGAACTATCCTGCTATGGCCTAGGGCAGTACATTGCTATAAGTTCTTGCGTGGTCAATGACAGCAACTTTGCTTTCGGATACCGCATTACCAATTCAAATCTGTAGCCATGGCTTTGAAACGTGATTTTGGCCTCTATTAACTATGTCCCCCCTCTTAGCACGCGATGAGAGATTGTGATAGAATTTTTCGAATGACAGGTAATTGGCGCGGAATACGAGAGATTAAGCCAGGGATATTATAATGACAGTAGCCTATCATGAAGATTATGACAGTTTTGTTTATGAGACTGGTATTGCCCTTTTTGGCGCGCGATACAAGAGATTAGGACAGGCATGGAGTTATATTTAGCTGTAGAGGCAACTGCAGCAAATGCATCCTAACTCTTCGACGAGAGAAAATGACCCCCTTGCGAGTACACCGAACGACAAGCATTTGCATTTGTATGTATTAACGTATCAGCAACATACTGTTGTGTTATTCAACTCGAATTAGTGTGCAAGATGAGGAGACAAATTCCCTAGAGTCGACAGTGGATTTAAAAGTGCCAGGTGTGTGCAAGTATACCCAACTCACGCACTCACTCCTCACTCACTCATTGGAGCACTGCTGGACCCACATTCACCCACCTCTTTCCAAACTCCGGGGCCCCTCTGGGCAAGGGGACTGTCCGGGCCCTGGCTCATCCGCTCAACTCCCTGATGTACGCCACGAAGCGGCGTCCAATATGAGTACGGGGGCATCTCGGCGTTCGCCCAACCATCTGACCCTGTTTCAAAGGACACGGTGCGGTAAGAATCAATCCGCCGGAAGGCACATCATATGCCCAAAGAAGCGCAGTCGCCGGTTGTGATTCAGGCAGTCACCCTTCATCCATCCCCGCTGAATGAAAACCCCTGGAATTGGATACGAAGTTAATGGGTGTGTGATTGTGAAAAAAAGGAATCTATCCTTTTTTTTATCATATTTATTGACTCTTATACATTGAATAACACTGGACAGAAATAACATGATAGCTTATATATTATTCCATATTATGTAAGGGGGAAAGACAATTTAGTGGGAGCAAACACTCAAATAATAAAATCTTTATTGCAGCAGTACAGTAAAAAAACGTATTTTCTGACAATAGTGCATGGTACGTACCAAAAAACCACTGCAATGCCGAGAGGAAATTTTATCGACGAAGTGTAGGTATTTTAGGCTTTACGACTGTGCATGCCGTTCATGCACAAGTTAGTTGAAGAGTGAACGGATTATGGTTAAATACCGGTTTTTGTATGATCAAAAGGGAGGCTGGGTGGTTGTATCGTAAACAGGACTACGTCTTACACTCTAAGGAGAAGCTTGAATTTAGTGATAAAATGAATAACTGAGGGCGTTCTCGATTCAAGTTTTACTCTGTATATATAATATGTCTATAACAAATTAGAAGATTTGTACGGGTGTTTTAAGAGCAATTGATAGCCGAAAAAACATGTCTTGTTCAGAGGCAAGAAAAAAATGGACACAAAGCAATAGCGGTTCACATTCAGTATAAAGGCGGGGTTACTGGACACTGCCAAAACCAAATGTCAATGTTATCATGCTCTTTACAAAAACGTACAAGAGGCATTTGCCACTTTGTTTCATGCGAACAAGAACGGACTTCGTACCAAGATTTATTCCCATGAGAAGAAATTTGAATTGAGATACTAAGTGTGCTACTCTTATCGATATTGATGGGGATTTTGAAAATGTGTTATTCAAGTATGCCACATATGGAGGAAATTCTCAATTCCTTGGCAATTGAAAGTGGAATGGTAATAAGTTCCCGCCTCCACCGTCTCTAATAAACAATTAGGAACATTTTTTTTTTAAATAGCTCTTCTGTGTCCATCCACCGTTGCTCCTCTTCAACTTGTTAAGCTTCGTTCCACGAGATGGAATAGCTTTATAATACAAAAGATAAGAGTTTGAAAGGAAGTTCCATTGCACCAAACGCCGTTGAAGGTCTCAAACGGTGCGCGGAGATCCGTTTTCGTTAGGAATTTTTAAATATACGAGTGTTTTATACATGGTCTTCGAATATACACTGTTGTTCAACTTCAATGTAATGGTATTCAAAATCTTTCTCACCACCCATAGTCCAAGTCGGGTGCCTGGAAATTAAACATAGCCACCCAAGACACATCATTAATACATGTAGTCTTAGTGTTGATGTATGATTTGAGAAATTACACTTTGAACAGAATATTCCACCACATTCTTGCAAGTGGAAATCGAAAGATATTGCCATGGTGCAGTCGTAGAGGCTAGATATCTTTTCACCCAACAGCATTTCAAACTTCGTGATAAAACTGGTGATATGGGTCACACATAAACCTCCGTCATAGTGGGGCATCATAGTGCTGACGTTTATTTTGTCGGTTACCCGACCAAACAATTTGAAAAATGCAGCTCTCTACTCTGCGAAGAAACAAAGAAGGGAGGTGGATTAGGCAAGCCTGAAAGAGATACACCAGCTAGATAGAGCGAGGGTTTTCACGATAGTCGTTTTTCCAATCGTGTTGTGTTTCGTGAGCTCCCTACTACTCCAAAGGTTTAAGAGGCCTTTTGAGTCGGGAACGTTCGGCATGAAGTTCAACGGAAATAAGTTCTCGCTGCTTACTGTAAGGTGTACCCAAAACGGGACAGACCCAGGGTCCACTTAAAGGGGAAGTTGTTAAGAAAATTCGGTTGCGATCCGAGAATGGTCCAAGGGGAAAAATGTTTGTTTATCATAGTTACTTTCAACAGAGCTTCTCTAAAAGTGTAAAAATAAAAAAAAATTGAAAAAAATCAACGTCGCTCCTTAACGCGGCATTATGACCCATCAAAAAAGATGCTGGTGTCGTCGGAATGTTGCAAAATTTGGTTTCATGTTTCTAAACTGAGATACCCTTGATAGCAGTAGAACTTTTGATGCCTAATTGCGAAGACCTCCCAAAATCCTAAATACAGTATGAGCTTTTAGAGGAACACCCTTGTCTCACACCCCGTGATATCCTAAAATAGTTACTTGTATACCCCATTGTTGTTGCGAATGCCGTGCATAATTGAATACAAATGTATAGATCAATGAAATGAAACTCTGGTAAAATTGAAAAAGTGCAAGGACCTAAAGATAAAGTTCCACCCAACATATCAAAAGGCTTTTTCAAAGTCACTAGCATCAGAAAAACCTGAGTGTTGTTCTCTTTGCAGTGTTCAATTGATCTAATATAAAACGCACATTCTATTTCTCCAATAAATCTCTCTTTTATAAATTCATTTTGAGAGGAACTGATAAGGGTGGAATGGAATATGTTGTTAACTTCGTAGCTAAAGCTTTTGAACATTTTGTAGTCGACATTTAGAAGGGATATCGGGAGATAGTTTTAGTATATGTAGGATCTTTCCTCCTTTGGGGATAAGAGTTGATATACCCGCCTTGATTACTGACCATTTTCTGTATCGTATGCGTAATGGAGGGAATTTGTTACTAAGTTTCCTATGAGTGGCCAGAAATACTGGTAAAATTCTACAGGTAATCCATCTATTCCTGGACTTTTCCATATTAGACTCAAAACAGATGATTACATTCTCAGTAGTGACGTGTGGCTCCATCACAATTTCTTGCAGTATCTTCTGTTAGTTCGGTGTTCAGTAAGGCCATTAAAAATTAGGGAGGGATACAAATGCCGAAGCTATATAACTCTTCAGTATAATCACGATAAAAGTTCTTGAAGGATTCATTACTTGTCGCGATCTCTTGTCCATCAATCAGAATTAAATGCGTATTCTTTGGCGCCTATGATTTTTTTTTCTCTAGGTAAAGAAAATGTGGACTTTTTCTCCGTTTCTACCCAGTTGCTCGGACCGGATATTATCCCTTGAATTTTGGTAATCGTATATTGAGTGTAGTTTTCCCTAGCTTCTTCAATTGTTTAAAATAAGATTGTGAATCGTTTTAAAGTAGTGTCCTGCTCTTAAATAAGTAATCTGGTGATAAAGGTTTGACTCGTCACTTTCGTTCCTGTGCATTTGTTTCGCTAAATTAATTGATTCTGTACGAATTTGGTAGTTAAAATATATTCCCAGGCAAGGGCAGGTTTTACCCCACGCAGTTTCCCAAGTTCGTCTCAACAACTTGTTCTATCAGTTGTTAATAATTGGAGTTTCCAGCAAGGAGATATTTAACGCCAGAACCGGGTCCCGCCTTTCAATGTGAAATAGTACGTCAATATCAATCAAATGATGAACAAAGCCTGAGGGATATATATTTGATCAGTCCCAGTGTGGAAAGATTTCGTGAGAGGAGAAGAAGTCAAGGCCTGAAGTGAAGATTTGGGATATTCTCGAAGACCAGGGGAATTTATTCTCCATGGGATTTCCCTCCCCAAATACATAACTAAATCATAAGTTGCCATTGAGTCTAAGCATTTATCATGGATTGAAATTCGTATGTGTAGATTACACCTCGCTGTATCTCGTTTCCAAAATTGAATACAAGTGGTAAGTCTCCTCCGATATGATGTATTCCCATGCAAATTACCAGTTGAGGCAGATTTAATTCGTAAAAAGAAGGATCATCTCTATTCGGACCATATACACAAACCATGTATTCTTTTTCTTAATATACTCTAATTCAAGAATAATAGCCCTAACCTGTTGGCATTGACAGCTTTTCTGGATTTTATAAAGCTAGCTCCGGATACAAAGATATATGCACCACCCCCTCTGTGTAAAGCTACCGTGATTGAATATAATTATGCCACCCCATGTGTCCACTAGACCAAAGTTTATCGTCTGTATGAGTTATGAGTTTTCTTGTTATGAAATATAATCTTTCCGTGGTTTTGAGGGAAAGTAACAACGTGTCGTCTCTTTGTGTTTTCTTAGTAGAACACGAACGTTATGAGAGCTGAGTTAAGGATTGCCAGTAAACAGTACACAGTATATAGCACTGTTTCAATGTCTGTATGTTTCTTGTGGCGCAAATTATTCGGGGCATGTTAATACTTCTATGAAATTGAAAGACATAGTGTGCCAATAAACAATATGTGGATATAAATAAATTAACATATACACAAAAACAAAAAAGCAAAAAGGGAAACAAATCACGAGCACAACCTGGCATCGCCTAAGGTAGGCACCACTGACCGAGCTTATAACTACGGCTTGCCTCTCATGTAAGGCCAAAAAAAAAAGTAAATCTTGCACAAGCAGAATGGGCAAAAAAAAAAAAAAAAGGATGAATACAACAGACAACAATCCAGTCCTGGTAGCAGGCATTGCAATTGTTAATCTGTTAATTACAAATTTGATGATTTCAAACCTGTCGGCCTTCCGTCCCTCGTCCTCAAAGGCAGCCCTGAAGGCCCCCGGGGTTTAAAAAGGGGGGAACGAGGTCCCCTCTCGGTAGAGAGCAGCAACCTTCCGCCGAGTGTTTACGCTTTTCTTGCAAGTACCGCTATCGGACAGGAGGGGTTCGGGAGTTTCATTCAGGGAGGCGAGATTTATCATGAGATGAGTAATTGACCAGAATATGGCGGTCTCGCCCCCGGGTTGATTTTCCCATTCACGTAAGGCCCTTTCAATTAGGGCTTCAGGTACTCCCGCCGTACGGGGAAAATTGCTCCGCTATTTCCATGCAGTCTCCCCTGCCTCTGATTTGTAGCCGACAATCCTTAGGTGGTTCGTCTGGAGAAGCCGCTCTAGTCGATCTCTCAATGGTTGTGTAGTTTTCTTATGGTCTCTGTAGCTGCAGCACTTGGTCTCCAGAGGGTGGCAGCGCATCTCCAGGTTCTCACACTGCTCAGCGGCGGGCCTCGTTACTTCGCTGCCGTTTTCTTGATTTGTATATCTGGACGGCCCGGACATGTCATTAAAATCGTTCGGCCGTTCTGTTATTGTTGGAGCGCTCCCCCCACAATAGCCTCAATGTTAGCCGACATGTCTTGCAGGCTTTCGCTACCGAAGTTCAAAAGGTCGTGGCCCTACTATGTTGGGTGTCTCGCGGAAAATAGTAAAGGTCTAATACCAGTTGGCTGGCCCCGTTGCTCGATTGTACGCTGTTGCCCTGGCTTTTCTTGCGGTATTTGGATTTGTTCTGTGCTCGCCCTCTTAATTCAATGTTCCGGGAGTTCGGCAATGGAGGATATTGAAAAAAATAAGGTCGACGGAGGACTGGATTGATGATTAAACCGTAAAAATCCGGAGGGCCCGTCAGTTTGCGTTACTATCGTCGCCAGGGTTGTTGCCCAGAAAAAAAAAAAAATCATCCTGAGTTTCAGCCCACATGTGAGCGATCCAAGCAAAAAAAAAAACCACGGAGCGTGTTCCCTCGCTCAGATGATCGCAAAACTGTCAACACCTATCCAGTGATTCTAAGCCATATGCTAGTGTGTGGGCCGTTCTACTGAATTCAGGACTCGCAAGAAACAGAGTCACTAATGACACCGCCGAGCGTAGACAGAAATGACCTGGTGGCCTCCACGTTCTTGCCAACAACTGAACGACCAGCATACCCGTCCAAGATTCCATTAAAACTGGATCACAGTCTTATGCCCATGAACACCTGAAGTCCTTACTGATTCCAAGTGTTCAAAATCATCTACCAGAGACGTCACGCCCTCGGCAAGTAACGGCGGCATCATCTTCAAAGTTTAGGTCAGGAACCCTGACTCCTCGCATGTGACCTCGCAGTCGGATCATATCTAACAAACTTCTCCACAATCCAGTCCATACACATTTTGAAGTTTTTTGGAGCCAGTGTGCACCCTGCCTCACATCCGTGACAACGGGGAAAAAGTCGCGACTCCATTACACCGTCACAGCACTTGTCAACTTCCAGAATACAGAGAGGATTATCGGGTGCACAAGCCGGGTTGGCACACCACGTTGCTCGATTTTATTTCCAGAACCTCCCTACACACAGTCGAAGCACTTGCGAAAATCGATATAGGCACAATAACGCCCCTACCGAATTCTCCCCTCCGCTCATGCTCCGAACAGAGCAGTAGGACCATGCTGCAACTCGAGGGGGGCAGCCTGTCCACCGGCCCAGAGCATCTCTATTTGCATGCACAGACACCCATAGCTCCTCCGTCTTTCAACTGCTCCAATACCTTCCGTCTGCTCGATAGTAGGTCAGTCCTCTCCAATTCTACAGGCGTTTCAGTCACCAGAGGGCAGCAACACCATTCATTTGAATTCCCAAGCTTGGGGGCTCAGTCAAGATCTTGGCCTTTTAGCTGCGTGACAGCTGGGCCCGTGCCAGAGAGGCCGAAATGAGGAGTCTCCCAATAGAGACTGGCCTGCCGACTCTGCTCGATGGCTTCGACTGTTCCTCTTGGAAATTGCCCTGGTCGTCCTTCTAGGACGCTCAGGATGTACTGCTCTCCCCTGCTAACTGGAGGATGCGGTTTTTGAGTCTGCCCATCCCTGCTCGGTCCACATTACCTCCGGCCCTTCAAACGACTGCCAAGCTTGTCAGCATACACTGTGGCTACTTTTTCAAGGCCGACGTAGCTTTCGTTGGATTTTTGGAAGCGGGCTCGCTTATCAATCCCTCCATCCCCTTTCTGAGTACATGGTCGATCTACTTGACAGTACCACCAACCATTGGAGTTCAGCGCCCCGCATCGGATCTTTGGAACCTAGAACATTTAAAATCATTCAGCCATTGGAATTCAGTGATTAGCTAATATAGGGAATTCGTGTTATGAAGAAAAAAATGTGTGTTCTCACCACCATAGGCAACCGTTGCTATCCGGATCAGCAACAGTAAACTATAGGGAACGGTGCAACGCCCAGAATGTCCTCATCCGGCCCTTCGGGACCGTTGAGATAATAAAAAAGAGAAAAGAAAACAAATGAAGTACTCGTAG
>JAODTK010000550.1:0-14450 GCA_026419785.1 Sclerodactyla briareus
CCACGCATTCCAGACGAATGTACACACGAAGTGCCGAATATGCAGTTAAGTGCCCATTACCCCATTCTTGTTGAGTGAAAACGTAAAAAGTATGTCAAACCTCTTAAGGAGACAAAACATTAGTCTATGAGGTATCGCGCCATTATGAAATGATTGTAAAAGCATTTAACACGACACTTCAAAATTGTCTCTGGGAAGTGTATTGAGCGAGTTAGATTAAACCGCTCTTTTGAAGACTGGTCAAGCATCTTTTTTAAGTATTGTTGACTCAAAGTAAGAGATTAAAACCAAACAACAACCACAAGTGGTTTCAACTATGATTAGGCCGGCTTCCTCCCGACGTGGAACTCAGCAAAATTAACCGACCCAGATACATACGATTTTGGAGAAATAAGTTTTAGCTTGATTAGAGTGGCTTAGCAGGGGTACTTTAAGGATGCTATGTAAACAGTAAAGGTTATTCGAAAGCAGTGTGGCAGCTTCTAAGTATGTCAGTCAAACGACCAACATGCAGATCAGCAAGAACAAATGCAACTAGACATGTGTAGGCGGGTAAACCTGCCCACGTGTATTATCCCCTCTTTGAAGCAATCATAGGGAAGAATACTAACACCCCCATAAAGACCCCCCATTAATTTGGTTAGAAACGACAAGGTGCTTCCTTAAATAGGCATTTATGCAATGATTCGACCTTAACCCACATGACCAACCGACAGAGTGTCAATCAGGTCATAGGTCACACACATGCAGGTCAACAATTAATACACATGGTGCACCATCCGCCTTCGCAGCATATTCAATTCTCCGATTTAGCCAAAAAACAGTTTTTTGACCCAAACGTGACCTCGAATGACTTCAATGATATGAAGTTTTTATGAGAATTGTTTACTTCTCCATGTGATACATCCACTCCTAGCCTAGGAGCATTTTGCATCGGATGAACACCCCATGCTATTGCCCGTAAAAGTACTAAAATCAGTTTTGGACCCTAAGTGAACCTTTAATGACCTTCAATGACAATGGCGGTTTTTTATGAAAATTGTGTTACCCACTCCATGTGATGCAATCCACTCTAGAAGCATATTGCATTCAATGAACATGTCCCAATGTTATTGCGCAAAAGGTATAAATTGAACTTTGACCTTTTAACTACTTCAAAGTATGTAACCGATCGAAGCGGGAGTTGTTTTCCCTCCATAAAGCCACAACCTCCTATCACATATCCAAAAATAACCAGTTTTCGATTTTTTTGCCCGTAACCTCCTTAAATAAGCACAGTTATTCAAGATTCGACCTTCAACCACAAGACCACCCGACAGAGGTCCAATTCAGGTCAGAGGTCACACACATGCAGGTCACAATTCTTCACAAATGGTTGAACCATCCAGCCTTCGAGATATGCAATTCCCGATATGCCCAAAAAACATTTTTGACCCCTAATGACCTCTAATGACCTTTAATGATATGATGACAGTTTTGATGAGAACTCTGTTACTCTCCATGTGATACAGAGCCACTCTCCTAGGCTCAGTTTGCTTCGATGAACACACCCAGTTCTATGCCGAAAAGTACTAAAATCATTTTTGACCCCCTAAGTGCCTTTAATGACGCTTCAATGACATGGGCGGTTTTTATTAAAAATGTTACACTCCATTTGATGCATCCACTCCTAGAAGCATATTGCATTCCATAACACGACTAATGTTATTGCGACAAAAGTATTAAACTCAACATTTTTTGACTAATCAGGACAACTCATATGCAAATTAGTCCCACGAATTTACCCTCAGTGATCTTGAGCTATTGAATAAATTTATCAGGACTGGTAGTAAAGGTCCTATCCACAAAGGTTTCGTCCCCAAATCTCTAAAAGTTGAGAAAATAAATTGCATTATATTCAAATTATTCAACGAATATGTAAGTCAACCACGTATGACACTTCAGTGAATTTCAAGGCAATTTATAAATTTATCGGACTGTTAGAAGGTCCCTACTCACCAAGTTTCGTGAGAATCCAACAAAGTTTGATAAATTTGCCTGATTGCTAGTGGATTGGGCCAACTCTTATGCGAATTAGTTCTGCAAGATGACCTCCAGTGAACCTCGGCACATTAGGAAATTCAGCGGCCTGATATTTGCCCTACAATTTTCACCACTTTTCTGAAACTCCAATGAGGTTGAAATATCCACATACAATATGTCTAATTAGTGCTACTGCCAGAAATGCAACTTTGAACTTCGCGCATGACTTGAAATTGTTGCACCATGTTTTTCGCTCCAACAACTACCCCCACCACCACGTTTTCGTGTACAGGGCGGAACAACACCATCCGTTTTTTACGTCCGTCAGACCAGTCCGTTCAAAGACGGTCGATTGGTGACCGTACGTAAAATCGAGGTCATTATTCGTTTCATGGTATACCAAACCTATCGCACACTGTCCGTCATCCGATCGGTCGTCCGTTGAAATCGGATCGGGAGCCATTTTTGCGGACGTACGCGCGCTTTTCTGAAGGGTTTACCAGAAAGTTGACCGGACAGCAATTGTGTGATAAATGACAGCCACCATGACCAAAATTCCGGAAAACAACTCAACGGAACATCTCATAGAATTTGTTTGTGGGGGGATAGGTTTTGTACAATGTGTGCCTCCTGGATAGAGGATCTGGGACAGACATGGAAATTCTGGGGGTCATTTTTGGAGGAAGTATCGGGAGGAAAGGTAAGTCTGAAGTGGTCAACTATACGCACTCAACTCAACAGCAGTGCAGCTATTGGCTAGGCCTGGCCACCTACAGTGGACAATGTGGCCTCTGGGTTTTCGTCAATATAGCGCCGATCATTTTTCATTGATATTTCGGTGGAATCATCGAGTGAATCTTATCGCTTGAAAAATATATGAAACAGAAGAAACCCCTGTGGCTCGACCCCTCCCCCTTTAAGGCAGGATTACCTTTTAATTTGACCTGTTGACCTTAATCCTGCTAACGGCCTACGATGAAGAAGCCATCCTCAAAATGGAATGGGGCTATCGCTCTTTAGTTATATAACCACACGGCCAATGATCACCAACATAATCGTCTGCAGGTCTTCGTTGACAAATCCCAAATTGGATTTTGCTCATTACGAGTCAGGTGACGTAGATGTCAGTCACATAGCACCCGGGCTTGGTATGGATTGTATCACCCTGAATAGATTCCGCGGAAAATTGCCCCAATTTAGGTCATGAATATCTACAGAATACTTTCAATCCCTTTTACACACCAAAATGCGAAGTTATCGAAGATGATGCATTGAAGCCTAAAACTGACCAAAGCCGCTGGTTTCGTGCTATGCGGCAGGCGTATTGCGGCTCGTTTGGTATCGCCGCAGAGGTTTTCAGAAAAATCTGATTCCTTCAATGCGGCAAAAAAAAAAGATAATCCATCTAACGTCGCCAAAACTTGGTTGGAGTTTGTCTAAACATTCCAAAGCACCATAGAGTAATTTACCAGCAGATAGGGCCGGTTCCGAAGTGGCGTAATTTATTGAAGAGAGAAAATGTCCGTTTCGCAATCAAAGTTGACCTCGCACCGCCCACTAGTACCGCCCATGATTCCGCTCGACAGCGTCCGAACCGAAGTCGCACAGGCTTTTGTTTTAGCAAATCACCGATGGTTAAGGGTCACCTAGCACATATGATTGAAGAGGCTGAGACAGTGAACAACTCAAACGCCTGTTTCAACCGGATGTTGACCTAGGCTAGGCTACCCTAAATGGCATTCAAGACCGGGAGTTTCCACTGAATTTCGTGGTTCTGAAACAGCAGTCAAGTTATGTAACGCATACTGAAATGCACATGGACGAACCAATAATCCATACTCTGAAGCAGACGACGTGTTCTTCACAATTGATTTGAAACGATTTCCCCGGGATAATATTCGTAACAAATCTCACTATGCAAGCGCTTCGAGTCTTGAGGTCAGTGCCTAACGAAAAACCGTCTTGGCCTAACGTTACGTTGTTGCGTAGGACTGAGTAGGTTACATAGTTTAGTCCCATCATTTCGTTACATGTGCTCCAAAGTTAGGCCTAAGATTATACATACAGTGGAATTGCGCATTGTGAGGTGATGGTATCAAGCCTAGCAACTGCACCCCCTGTCTATCATACGGTATTGAGGGGATTGAAGTAGGCACATTTGTGTTACTGTTGGTGGTGTAGGAATAGTTTAGTGTTAGGGTTCTTAGGTGTTGGGTGGATCAATTAAAACATACTTGCACGTTGACTGTTTCTTATTGCAAGGGTTGCGCCAGAGGGGGGGGGGGGCAGGGGGGCCATGCCCCCCGTCGGGGAGCTTGCCCCCCCCCCCCCCGTCGGGTTTTCCCATCTCGTCGGGAGCCCGAGTGGGTACGCTAAAATTTACACACCCCACGAGGCTTTTTGCCCTGCCAGTATATTTCCAAACTTATTTTATATAGTGAAAATTCCTCCATTGGAACTTGCACAGACTAACGCATCGTTGGCTATATAGATAGGAACACAAGCCTATGGATATCTTCGAAATTCCCTTCACTAGATTAAGGTTACATTCTTTTGGAGATGCCTCTGTGTATAGTGGCGTGCTTTCACGACGCTTTCCCATGTATTTCCTTGCAGTTTCGGAATACCTACACCTATTCTACTAATTAAGGGCGCCTGATTGAGTGGGACTATTGAAGAGTAAGCGTTGCCCCCTCCAAATGGTATTTCATTTTCATTTTTTGTTTCTTCAAGAAAAATGTTCAAAATGAAAACATCAAAAATGCAGGTTTTGACCTGGGGGTGGGTGAGCCTCGTCGGAGAACTTGGCCCCCCCGTCAGGAAATCCTGGCGCCACCACTGTCTTATTGGGAACGTTTAGCATGGGCTATATGAGTATGAGGTTTATTTAATAAGGTAGCTGAGGTGTCATGTCGCCAGCTAGACAGGCTACTGTTTTACTAAATATTCAGAAGTTGATAACGGTGCAAGGGAAAACCTTTCTCGTAAAAAGATGAATAGGACTCCGAATCATAGGGTAGCCAGCCAGCAACCCTGGCTCGTTGTGTTAGCTGTTTCCCTCTAGGATTAGCCGTCCTTCATTTTGGGATTGGCTTTTTGTGTTGGTTTGGACATCTACTGCTGATTGCTGGATGATTGTCTGAAAAATGTCGAAATATCCCTAGCTACTGGTGCGCTGTGTAGAAAGTACTTTTTTTCACCGTCTTAACTTTTCGTTGGTATTGAGTTAATATAAAGGTTGGATTTCAAGATCCAGTTCTTTTTTATGGTTTGGAACAAGCTATGGCGACCGCCATAATGCCCTATCGTTCCATCGGGTCTAGCTTGCCCAATCGTAATTTGTGGTCACACGTCGCTGGTTCCAATAAGTTATGACTCACTCAGCCAATCATAACATGCGCTCTCCCTTGTCTTTTACGCTGTATGCTCAGCCGGCTAGCTGGTCAATTTTACGGCAGTGGGTAATCTCTAGAGAGTGATGCCGGAGATCAGAGATTTATGTGTCGTATTCATATCTCATGAGACAGTTTCAACGGTGACTTATTTAACCTGACACACACTGTGTTTGTATTTTTTCATGGCCCTTTACTTGCTGGCATCACCACCGAACCAAGACATCAAACGGCCACCAGACACACACCGGTCAACAACCTCCGGTCTCTGCGCCGAAGCTCAGTAGATGTTACACTAAGGCTACAACGTGACAGGGCTTTTTGTTGCCACGTTGTGGTTGCCCCTTCGGTTGTGCTTCCTCCTTAGAGAGCTTGAATGATTGAAAACCGTTCTGTAAGGTGATACGGTGTGGGGAGTGGCCTGGGGGAGTCGGTCATTCTGGGCTACTTGCGCGTCGGCGGGAAAGTGATGTCCACGGCAGTCCACACTCCAGTACTCCTGACCACTTCTTTGTTAGATGGCAACATCCCGCAGGGGACAAAACAAGCAGATAGATTGTGCGTGGTGAAAAATGGTAGTTCATTCCAAGTGATAACCGTCCCTGTATGTCATTGTAATCCAGAAGGGTGGACCGACCAAATTTTGGTACTGGAAGCCTATGTTTTTTGTTCAGGTCGGGTAAATTTTGGTCCAAAAATAAAAAATTCGGGGAAAAGTCGATTGATATTTTTGCCAAGTTGGCTTGTAGACACATAACGCGACTCCCACCTGATGATGAAGCTCATACTCCGTATGTGTGTTCCCCATGATGAGTACATGAACCCTGTATGTTTTGAGGTCGGGTCAGAGTCCATCTGATGTCACCAGAGGTCAAATTCCTAAATTTTTGTAAACATCAAGTCCATAATGGCTGGTCCGATCAGTTTGAATTTGGTGTGAGGCTTTCTTTCGAGGAGTACAGGAACCCTATGTTTTTGGTTTAGGTTCGGGTTTATTAGCTCTATCTATCTATCTATCTACCAGTGTTCAATGAATTGCCTTTTTCGGCCCCCAAACAGTCATTCTGTAATGTGATGTTGACCAAACTCAGACACACATGTTTTTGACCCGGGACTTTTGACTTTGTGAAGTCTTAAAGGGGGCAGTATAGCCATTATGTGTACAAATTGGGGGTTGGTGCACAGTGCTGATGTTTGTCATAATGAATGGTCAAACACCGTACCTTCGGTTTTCCGGGCTTTTTTGTCCAAGGTCCCACCTGGGCCTTAGGGCCTTTTATGAAATTTCACACACTATCACTTGAAATGCATCTCCTCCCCAAGATTCAGTTGATTTTCTTTTAAGTTACATGTAATAGGTTCGTGGGTAGAGGGCCATTGGGGTGTGTTCAGGAATTTTCCGGTTCAGGTCCAGTAGGGGCCCCAGTGCCCTAAATGAACCTACTGCAAAACCTTGTATCTCTTACAAATTTTGTTGCAAACTGCGGATCAGTCCATAATGTGTGGTCTAATAGCTGTACCTTCAGAGTTCCTAGAGATTTAGGTCCCAAGGCATCAGTGTGGGCCCCGGGGCCCGTTATGTGGAATTATGCAAAATGGTTCCCCTCTTCAATTCAGTGGCACAGTGCTGACATTCGGTCATAATGATGGTCTAAAAGCCGTACCTTTTTTTAGTCCAAGGTCCCACTTGGGCCCGAGGCCCATTTTAGCAATTTACATAATAGTACTTGAAATGCATCTCCTAAAAATTCATTAATGTTCTTCAAAGTTTCATGTACTGTCTTTGGGTAGATGGCCATTGAGGGTGTTCATGAAAATTTGGGGCCCAAGTCCCAGTTTGGTCTAGGCCCATCATAATGAAATATTGGCAAAATCTTTAGCTCCTACAATTTCATTGGATGTGGCTCATTTTCAGTCATAATGGTGTCCCAATTGCCAATACCTTCATGGTGCACAGGACTTTGGTCCCATGCCCATTTGGCCCTGGTGCCCTCATGTAGATCACGCAAAATGCTTCTTCTCTTTACGAATTCTGTTGCACAGTGCTGACATTCAAGCATAATGAATGATCTACATCCATACCTCTGGGGTGTTCAGGTAATTTTTGTCCAAGTCCTACGTGGGCATGTGGGCCCATTTTCGAAATTAACAAATAAAACCACACTGACCAGTTTGTTAGTTAATTTTTCAAATCGGAAATTCGTCGTATGGCATAGTGGGGTGTAAACAAGCCAATTGCTAAGAACAACGACAACCGTTTTTGAAATCTTTCTTGGATCTTTAATCTTTTGTGATATTTTTCTTTGTCGAGCCAAATTTGTCAATACTAGTGAAAATTCGGCTACTGTTTCCCACACGAATGTTGCACCATTTTGTGTCTAAGGGAGCTGAAAATCGTATTTTCGCCAGATAGTCAGGGGGAGGGGGACCTCCTCCTTTATCACCCCTCCCCTCGCCGAACCCCCTATGCCGAACCCCCCCCACCCACCCCCAGACTAATCTCTCGTGTGCGCTGTATACAGTTGGAGGGATTTGTCATCATAGGCCTCTGTCTTGTCATGCATGATACCGACATCGACAATCCCCCCATCGGAAAAAAATCATGATTCGCCTCACATATATACATGGTATAGATGAAATTCAATCACACTCCCCTCGCTTCTCTATTACGGATTGTCATGGGGTACTTAGGGTATGCCTGATAGCAAAGATTCTTGCAGGCTCATTACATGGATATAGATGACAGACAATCAAATGTTTTCATATTTTTCATCAACATTGCACATCTCGAAGAGTGCAAATATGTCTGCAAGTGCATGCTATTACATTAGGATCTCAATTTTCGTTGGCCACTACGCACCAATACTACGCGGTAGATAAAATCTCTTCTTACTACCGGACCTCTGTTATGGTGCGGCTTGGGAGCCTGGGAGTGGGACTGTTGTGATGACTTGACGGACCGATAAACGCATGTGTTCCGTCGTCTAGGTGTGTAAACGCGATATCGGACACGTACTTCAGACGCGCACGCACAAGTTCATGACGGACGTCACCAAAACGGGATAGGTTGTTTCCGCCTTTAATTCGCACAAACTTGAAAATTTTTGCAGAAAACCTGCGCAATAGAGGCACAAATATCCATATGCCCATTTTCAACTTATCCGAGATTTTACTCATAGGACATGTGTACCAAGTTTTGTGTCAATCGGATAAGTGTTGAGAATGAGAGCACTAACGCCTATAAAGTTTCCTGGGCGCGGCGGCGGAGACGGCGTCGGGCGCGGCGGAGACCGCGGGGACACGGTCAAAACCATAATCACCCCGACCTTTCATTGTTGCTGGATATAATAACTGCATATGTAAACTATCAACAATGCTCTGATATTGCAAATGACTTTCAAAGTGATTTTTTACAAAACTTTGGTGTCCACTAAGTATACTACTAATGACAACGAAATGCGGGTACGATTATATGGATAGTGTTCGTAATTTCACATCTACCAATTACCAGACGGAGTCACCTTTAGAATCCTCAAGTGACCAGAGATATGTGTTTAAGTCTCTTATATCTCTGATTGTACGAAGGCCACCGGTCTGGAATGAGATCAGTGGCTTATTGTTCACTTTTATATCCGCTACAGAATTACGATAGCAATCACCCAATACTCAATCGTAGTATAAAAGTTCCACTTTCCCCACGCAGTGAAAAAAGCGAAGTCTCCCATTTTTAAGAGTGATTCCTCTCTGAGTCTCCACCTATCGCCCTATGTCATATTGCCCGTGCTATCTAAGATTCTGAAACACCATGTCCATGACTTTTTAACGAAGTTCCTAACTGCATATGGACTGAACGTGAGTCACAATCATGTTTCAGGGAAGAGTCATTTATGCTAAACAACCCTATTGAAGAATTATGATGACTGAATATTCGAATAACGCGATTGATAATGGATCTTAGTTGGTTCTGTATTTTTTAGACTTAAGAAGAGCTTTCGATTTAGTGAATCTGTCCTATTAATTGATAAGCTCTCATTGTACGGTCTGTCAGATCAATCCGTTTGCGTATGTTCAGGTCTTATTTCTCGGATCGACAGCAGGTCACCTGTGTTGATGGTGTATTATCGCCCCCTATGTTCGTGACTTGTGGGGTCCCCACCGGTTCAATCCTCGGTCCCTACTATTCGTATTATATTTGAATGACATGGATCAAGTGCTCAATCACTGTTTCACTGAATAGTACCGGACTATCGACTCTTAATGTGAAGGCAAATCATAGCTGATCTAGTAGGAAAATAAATTACATGGGCCCGCGCTGTCATTAAATGGTGCTAAACATAAAAATGTGATATAGCAAGAAAACGAATTGCATTCTGGTTTGGTTCAAGACAGAGACCTAGTCCATGCCGAACGCATTCTACACTAACCGTCGAAAATTTAGATTGTGAAAACGTACAATGTTCAAGATACTGGTGTTTAATATTGAACATTGTCTGTCGTGAACAATCATGTCGACTCAGTCTGTCATATGTATCCAACTCTAAAGCTTCGCTGGAGGGGAGTGCACCAACTTTCTTGAGGGTATTATTAATTTCAACCATCCAGGTTGTGGGGGGAACTCCTTTTAAAATCTGTTTGATCATGGACGCCTTTTCAATACTCTTGCCACTGCCATTTTTTAAATCAAAATCCTGTGCTTTACATGACGTTTTTAACGTCCCCAAAATTAATTGCATCAGTACAAGGCCATCATGTTATTGACCGCATGGGATTTATAACATCCAGTTTACTGGATAAATTTTAAAGCCCACCCCTCCTATAATAATCCGCTATCATTAACGGATCACCTACAGATCGGGTTTTTGACTCTCTGCCACTATCCCGAAAGTTGACAATTGCATTCCTCATCTATGAAACAATGCAGCTCTCGATTTTTTTGCCCTTAATGCGACGTTTTTACATGATTCATACAAACCACGATTTCATTCCAGGGTATTACTATTGTTAAGAAGATAAAAGGACGGAGTGGCGGTGTGTGCTGCATATATCAAACTTATCATCATAAGTTAGACATTCAAGTACGAAGTTGACTCATCGAAGCAATCTGGATGAGCTGATTTTACCCCATATTAAAATGTTTTTTATGTATTTTCATACCGTCCTCCGGACTCCAGTTCTACTGGTTTGGATGTTTTTCATGACATGTTTTCCACCCTTAGAATCATACAGTGTATTTTTTTTTTAAAATTATTTTAGGTGATTTAATATTGATCTCTTAGCCGAAATAGCAACAATAGTGGTCAGTATGAACTTCAAACTGTCACTTAACACAATGGTTACCATGGCCAACTTATAGATACCAAGACGATGATTGACCAGCTATACCACCAATGTAAGCCGCTTATCGGATTTTAAGCGTCCCGCAGATACTTTTGAGTGATCATTTCCCCATTTTTCTTTTCTTGGTGGGGAGTAAATACAAGGAAAAGAGGAAATGAATTCCACCGGAGTATCACGTATAGTGGCCCATGGACAAGATCGATATCGATTTCAAAGTTAAAACATGAGAGGAACGTGGTTCAATGTGGGATAATTCTACCACAAATGAACGATATGATAAATCACTTGAATAATTGCAACAAAGCTCATTGGTCCTGGATAAGCATGCCCCTGAGAAATCTAAAAGGATCAAGAGAGACAAAAACAACTAGTTGGTCCATAAGGACATAGGAAATTGCTATAAAATGCGGGATAAAACAAAGGCAAATGCACCTGATGTATATCGCTTTTGGCGTAACAAAGTGACCTCCTGATCCGTAATGACCTTAAGTGCAAATATTAAGGGAGGCCATCGCAGCGAAACATGGCAACTCTAAAGCTTATTGGAAAATATTGAGGAAAGGCCCAATCGAACAATACTGGATTGGACATCAATCCGACCCCGAATATTCTCACATGATGAACGGCATGAAAATAACGATACACAGGAAATTGTTGGGTTTTTAATACGTTTTTCATGAAGGTAGCAAATAAGTATGTGAGTGACAATTGTTAGTATTCAGAGTGATTCTGATTTTGGCAAGGTGAAACAATTTGTTGGACTTCAAACTCCCCCAAGGTGAAAAGTTCTATGTTCCTGAAGTGAGTGAGCAATTTGTTTTGAATTATATCATGCGCTCAACCCAAGTAAAGCCACAGGTCTCGATGGAAATTAGTGTGGGGGGGACACATTTTGAAAGATTAACCGCATATGAGGTAGCCCCGAGGTATTACACATTTATTGAACCGAGTATCGATGCCAGTGTATTCCCATCGTGTTGGAAAGCCGCAGAATAATTCCAATTTTCAAAAGTGCGTCCAAGCTCGAAGTTTCCAACTATCGACCCATCAATATTGCCATCCGTTCGAAAATATGAGAAGCACGTTCATATAGCACTAAGCAATATTTAACTAAGTTTAACCCTCTACGTGTTGATCAATTGGTTTAGATGAAAAGCATCATGCGAACTGCGTAATTGAAGGTGAGACCAATAGAGGAATACATTGACAAGGGTCACTCTGGGAGTCTATCGTCCTAGCTCTCCGTAAGGCATTTGATTAGTGAATCACAAGAATGTTATCATCAAAAATTACGTATCTACGGTTTCTCTTATGAATCAATGAAGTGGGTCACTTCGTATTTAAAACCAACGATTTCAGTTACCTCTATAATGAATGGTGTATTTTATCCCGGAGGCGTGTACTTGTGGTGTGTACCACAGGAAAGTATACTGGACCGTCCTCTGTTCTATTTATATCAATGATATGGATTTGACATAGAAACATGGTTCCGCAGATATGTACGCTGATTACACAACATTTTCCGTTCTGGTAAATCCACTCACGAATTGAATGTAAAATTGCAGGCGGATATGATGAGCATACAGTGAATGGTGTGTATTAAATAAAGATGGTTATTACACGGTAAGACCGAAAAAGATTGATTGGGTCATCACAGCGGCTACGCGGCATTACCGGACATGAAATAAACTAACTGTATCACTCCAGGGTACTACTCCTCCGGCAGTGGACCATGAAAAACTTATTAGGTGTGAGATTGACAAAAGCTGTTGGCAGGCCCAGGATGACCATGTTTTATAAATCCGTATCGAATAGTCTCGCTGTTAAGACGTATAAGGCCATTCATCGACGTTCGACTCGTCATCTTATTACAACGGATATATTCGACCTGTCTAGATATGTAGATAGTAGTATGGGGCAATGCAAAAAACGGGATCTTGCAAAAATGATTACGTTTTACAAAAAGCTGCAGCCCGTATTATTCTAAATGTAGGAAATTTTGAAAGTTTCTCAGAGCTGTTTTGTGATATTAAATTGGCACCCTCTAGACATTCAAATACGTATACGACGGCTTATCAATATGTACGTCTCTGAAGGTATGGTACCTAAGTTACTTGCCGTATTTATTCAACTATACCCGCAACGTACACGATCATAGTTACGATCAACTACACAAAACAATCTGTACCAACAAGGTGGAAAGACTGAGTCGTACAGGCGTAGATCCTCCCCATCAAACTTGCATTAAGGAGTGGAACCGTCTACCTGGAATGGGGCAATATGCCTAATCGGTGCAATCTTTAAACTTTAGTTTTTACAATTTATTCTCTTCTTAAAACAAGTGCAGGTCCATTGTCCCGTTTCAGTTCATCATTGTTTCAAACATTTAATTCCATATGTTTTTCTCTTCATATGCATGTTTTTTTCATCTTTTATCGTTTTGTACTGTACATTGTTTGTTTAGGCCTCGGGACGATTAGCTACATGCTAACCGAGTTAACCTTTGAAAGTTTAAATAATTAAAATAAAACGACTGGCGCTGCTAAGGCGCATAAAACCTTTCATCGATACCATTACTTGTATTTGTTTTTAACGGGTATATTCTACCTTTACTAGAGTAACTGTAACTTGTATGGGGCCAAAGTAGTGATAGAATATGTAAGAATAAGTCTCTTGCGAACATCTGCGGCCAGAATAATAACAAATGCAACCTTCCTTTGCGCAAGTTGGTCTCCACTTGAGGAGCGTATAAAGTGTAAGAGAAAATACGATGGTCTATAGGGCTCTTAACGATCTTGGCCTCATTATATGCACGATATATTTCGTTTCACCAATGATGGACATCCCGTTATCTCAGGTCCACAACCGTTAATGAGTTATTTCTTGAAGGTGGAAGCATCAATACCATATGAATACCTTTCATCGTATGTTGCTTGCCAAGATTGGAACGAACTGCCCATTGATTGTAGAAATGCCAATTCCCCGTAACATTTTTTAAAGTCTTATCAAGCAATTTTTCTAAATTTCATGTTTGTAAGATTTTATGTTCTGAAATTGACCTTCGTATCTAACTCCACTCAATTTTTAGTTTTTTTTTTACCCCCTCTGTTTTTTTGTTTTGAATTTTATAATATTTGAAAGTTTTTTGTTGTATGTGGGTAGTTATGACTCCATTGTTGCTGAACTTTATGTAGTTCTGTATTAAGTCTTATTTGTTTCGTTCATCTGTGTTATTGTAATTCTATTCGTCAAAGGGCCTCAGGTAAGATTAGCTTTATAGCTAACTGAGTTTACACTTGAAGGTTTAAATAAAAAAAAAATAAAAAAATAAAATTAGGATCGTCCAACTGCCTCCTTATACGGATTGAAGATTCAATGATTTTTGTGTACTAACTATGCAAAGTATGTGGCCTATCTGCTTATTAGGGATAGTTCAACTGTCCCGTACAAGAATGAAGATTTGAAGATGATTGTGTGCAATATGCAGGCCTTGTAAGGCCCTCTATGAGGGGTAGTTCAACTGCCGTTTATAAGAATGGAGATTCAATATGAGTGTGTTATGGAACGCCGGACTGCGCCAAAAATTATGCTGGCTTAACTGACTTCTGATCCGTGAATCTCGGCGGAGAATAACGACCGAGAGTCATTATTCCACCTAGTTCAAGACACATAATGAGAAAATATCGTTTTATCGCCAAA
>JAODTK010000551.1:0-13825 GCA_026419785.1 Sclerodactyla briareus
TTCAGCACGTTTTCCTGGTCAGCATGCCCCGTTTTTATATTTAGGTCATTGTGGGGGGGGGCCAAGGAGAGGTTGATGCAGGCAGAAGTGGACAATTATGCCTCAAGGTAAAAAGGCAGGTTTTGACAATACATAGCTCTCTGTCTGTTTCAGATAGGAATACTAGTTAAGATGAAGGAAAATAACAACCTCAGTGTTGAAATGAGTACAACTCCAATAGGGATAATTCGGTCAACTCTTGTTATTAATAGCATGCTTTAATAATAGGATGTCAGCATGCATTCATGTCATCTAAAGTGCCACCAAACTATACCATTCTTAAATAGGTAGCATACAGTCCAGAGGTTGTTGCAGAATCTTCTTATTTGACAGTTTTTGGTCCATAATCCAACCTTGAATGACTTTGATGACAAGACGGTTTTTATGAAAAATGTTTACTCTTGATATATCAGCATTTCCCAAATTTTCAGCCATCGCACACAGTCACTAGCAATGATTGCAGAAAATGTTATTATTTGTAATTTGTTGACCCTTATACCGTGAACTATGACATGAACATCTTTCATGGAAATGCTTGCCTCCTGTGATTGCACCAAGCCCTAAATTATAGGTAATCCGATACACACCCCGTGCTATCTCCCAAAAGGATCAAAACCAACCTTTGAACCCTTAAAACTTGAAGACCTGGTGTCAGATTGAAGCGAGAGTTGGTTTCGTCTTTGTAGCACACACAGAGCTCTATCCATCTCAAAAATGACAGTTTTCATTTCTTTTGTCCTATAACTCTAAAATAAGCCATTTTTCCAAGACCGTTGGCACCTTCGCCTTTGACCTTGTCATTTGATGTTGTTTGATCCACCAATCCAAAAATCCAACATCACAAATCTCTAACAACACCCTAACTGCACTCATTTTGAGATCATTGCGCTTTTTTACTAAAATTGCAAAAATTAGTCACAACTAAATGACCTTCAGTACCTTAAACTGTTGTTTAATTGAATCAGGATTGAAGTGTAACCATCTCCACCAGTTTGATGAAATTCAACTCACTTCAGAATGTGCATAAATTATGCAAATTGTACTACTAATGCAAATTATCACATTAAATGACCTCTGTTGACCTCGTTACTACTGCAAACTTTATAGGGACTATAAATAACCATCCTCCCACCAATTTTCATGCGAATCCACAAACTTTTAAAAATTGCCTAAATTAATATATACAGGTAGACTACTATTAGCTCCTATAAATGCTGGTATCTAATCAGTCAATCTACACTCATAGTTGTATATATGCTGAAACTGCATCACTCCAATGCATCTACCGATCCAGCGATTTCTTGTCACAAGCTTCTAGGCCCAATTTTCATTTAATATGCGATTTAATGTGAATGAGTACTATGGAATTTTGGGAACGAAAAGTGGATTCACACCGACCGTACACCTCCACAAGACGGTTTCCAGCATGATAGCTTTCAAGGTTCAAGGAGATATCGAACACGCACACCAGACAGATGGACAGACAAACAGACAGTAAACATAGGACAGACACACACACAAACAAAGTGACCACTATGTCTCTCTCTTGAACAAAGTTCAGGCGACCAAAATCCTTACCAAACCTCTGCTCGCAATTGATGCCGAACAAGCTCTGCATGAGTTTAAATTGTAGGGAGTACCATGTAAACCGATGCTTAGCAAGACGCGGTATGCGCAATACCTGTGCTCCTAACTTGAAAACGCATGGACTGGCTCTATCAAATCCCAGTTTATCATTCACTGCACACACATAATCTGTTAAGAGTTTCTGGATTGTAGATAAGTGTCGGTATAGGAACACATATTTTTGTGCCTGTATTCCTGGAACTTCTCCCCACTCTCGTTTGTATGACTGATTGACAATGAAACTGGTCCGGGGGAAACAGCACAAAACGCATTTTCCTGGGTCTATGTGTATGGGACGCTTTAATTTGAAAGTGTGGAGAAGATGAATTGGTCCAGAGTCAACTTTCCATATGATTGATTAGCTTAATTGAGTACAGTGATGATTACTTTGTGGTAGTTTCAACTTTGCCTTGCAATATGAGAGTGTAACCTCCTAACAGATTCCAGCTGATCAGAGCCACCAGGTAAAGCAAACGGACTACTGATATGTGACTCGAAGAGGGGCGAAGGGTGGTTGGGGGGGCAACACCGACTCATTATTTCCGTCTTTCTGGCAATTTCAAGCGTTGCTAAATCGTATCTGTATCCGTTGAGACTAACATTTTTCGTTGTTGTCTCCTTGAGCCTTAGTCAACCTTTGGAAAGGCCGCAATAGTTCAGATTTTTGTACATACATACATACATACATACATATCAAACAAAAATGCTCGAAAATCATTCACATTTAGTCCTACTCGCATCCTGGTCCCTTCTGCAAGATCAAAAATTTTCTCAGAGGGACGGTTTTCCAAGGGACAAGGTTACCCCATTAGATTCACCCCCCCCCTTCTCCCACCCCCATCCTCAGGCAAGCTTCCAATGGGCGCTGAACTCGCAAAACTGGTTTTGCAGTCTGGACCTTCTACCGACTGAGCTAATCCGCCTCCGTATACTTGCCATTGGCACCACTGGTGGGGACATCATCACCGCACTGCACTCACTGGAATGCAGGTCATTTCCCAAAGCTACCATGAAACCTACTTGGGCTTAGTTACCCACAGCTAGGGTGGGACTTTTATACAGGTCACCGAATAGCAACAAATAAGATTCTTGGAATGTTAATTGAAAGTGTGTAGATGGTTTCTATACAAAGCAGTTTTATATACATGCGATGAACCTTCCATTGCTGATAATCATAAGTGCCTTTTAAATCCACTTGAATTTTTTTATTTTTTATAAAAACAATTTTTGGACAATGAGCCTTGGAATCTTGACTGCATACAACACTACTGGGAGGGGCCATTCCCTGCAATCTGAGGGGTTATGTGCCAATCTAAGTAAGAATGAATTTAGAGGGCGTCCCACACAATTTGACAACGAGCAATAGTATTTACCTTTCAAATTTCAATGCATCGCCATAGTCAACCATCGGAACCATCCCTAGAAAATCCCTTTATAATTATAACATTCTAGCAGAGCGCCCCTATGTTGCCAACTGTCATATGAAGATTGCAAAATTTTCTTCTTCAATGGCATATCGTACGGTATAGGGTGCTATCGAAATTTCTTTCAGTGGAAAATAATTTCGAATCCAGCATTCCCACAATCCAGGGTATGTTACATATGAACATTATGCAAAAAGACACAAAATCAGAGTTCATATATTTTTGCCATTTTTCAGCACCAACAAACAACATGCGTACAGTCCTGAATTTAGTACAAAATGGAACCTATTCAATTCTGACCAAATCATTTACAATTCCTTAATCTGTAGGGTCACATGATCTTGCCCAAAATAGCCTCCAAATATGACAACTCTGAAAGTAACTGAATGTGCTCAAATAAATATTAAAATGCTCCCCAAAAATAGACAGTGTTTTTTGGGAGCACACAGTGTGGAAATAGCCAACATGAAAAGGTTACCTAAGTTCCACTTGAATTATTTAGTAAGCTTTTCCTTCTTTTTAGTCACCACTCCATATACGCACAATGCTACGTCCCAATAATATAACTTTGACAATTACGCATTTCCAGTTCCGACAAGTGGTGTGTGAATTCCACCCCTACTGTACAGTATCTACTGGTACTCTATATGCATCACTGTCTTGCCTTGGGCGTCGTATAAAGTCACACGATTTACATGCAATCTGTTTTGCCAAAAATCAAGTGGGAGTGGGAGCGCGTTGAATGAAATTAGATTTGGACTTGGAGTAAATATAGATGAAATGGACGCCGGACGGTGATTACTGAACAACTACTATACGCGAATGGGCGAACGAACTTTCGACCGGTCTAAAGTACACAACATTTAAACGTCTTCCGTCGCGATCATTAATCCATCATTGATTACGAAAAGTCGTTTTTTTAAAAACAACCACATATTTATAGTTACCTTTTGCTGTCATTACTACCCAGGGAAATCGGAGATGTTGTTTTTAGGCCGACGTACGTCATTATCGTCAATTATTTCACCTAGGTTGAGAAGATTTGTTTTTACGAAACTCCAAATATGTTTCAAAGATGGGAATTATTTGACAATAATAGAAAGTAAGCTACCATATTTTATATAAAATATTTTTACCACCCACAAGAGATAATCCTCGAAACAAACAGATACATACGTTCTAAAAGAACCAACTTCACAAAGAAAAAACATTCCACCTCAATGCACAGACCGCACAAAACCCTAAAATAATTTCCTTCCCCTATCACGCAAAACCAAGTTTTGGATTCGTCTGCTATCAGTGTCGAATGGCTACCGGAAACACTGATTTTACAGACTTGTAACGTACCTCGGAAAGCGAAAGGCACAGTCACGATCTCCACATTGGGGCTAGATTCCCATGCTTTCTCGCATTTCCTTTCTTCTACAAGTTCTTATCGCCTGGAAAGCAGAGTCGATTCCCTGGACTCCGACCGAAGGGTGCCTCCTTCCCGTATCTAGCGTTTATCGTGACTATCTTGATTGTATTGTTGTGGGGATTTGACTCTCACTGTGTCCCCCTGCCTATTCCTTCATGCAGCTGGGTTAGTACACACTGGATAGTGAAAGGTGGCGGTCCACGGTATCTTGGGCAAGCTGGTGGACCCCAACCCAAGTTTTTGGCTCCATTGTGCTTCAGGCTTCATCGCAAACCCTCACATTGGAACAGCTTTAAACATCTGGGTTCACCAAACTTTAATTATCTTCTAAATAAAAATCAAGTTGGGTAAACTGCACATTTACATACTAGCCCCTGCCCGGGTGCCATCCCAGCCACAAGCCCATCTGGGGCACACAGCATAGGCCAGTCCGTCAAGTGGGCCCAAGTGGGCCAGGGCTGGCCCACGTCAGGAGGCCCAAATGGGGCCATGTGGCCCCTGTGGGCTCAACACATGGTTCAGTCTGGCCAACCCGCAAGGCTGCCCCACGTCAGACCCGCATGGGGCCATATTGGCAGTGTTGGGGGTTGTGTGGGCCGATGTTCATGGGGGGGGGTCCCACGCAGGGTCCCCATCCTGGTTGGCCCACATGGGCCCCAGCATGGAAACCGCGGACAAATCTAGTGGGGCCCCAATGGGCCACCCATGTGAGGCCCACAGGCTCCATGTTGGCCCCACGGGGCCTAGTTTGGGGATGCTGGCTGGGATAGCTCATGCACCCTTCTTCTTGAAGAGGTTGCCAACCATTCTTGTGGTTTCTAACTTCGGACGGGGAGTCTTTTTAATCAAAATGAAATGATTTGACATTCGCATTCCTTCATTTTAAAAAATCGTCGAATTCGGATCGCTGGCAATCAGTGACTGAAATAGCCGTTTCAATGATCGATATCTGTTCAATTTCGACAAAAAACGACGACTCAAAGTTTATATGAAGTCCGTTCGGAGTTTGAAAAGTGAGTGAGTACGATCATTGGAATATCCTCGGTTTTCCGCCCGAGCTCCGTATTTACGTTTCCTGTGGAAATTTTCGGGGGAAATGTATCCAATACTATTTCCTCCAGACATTTCATTTTCGCGTCAGTTATAGCCGCTCACACCGTCCGTCGTACTAAACAAAGCCCGTAGCCGGCTAAAAGCCCGGCCGGAAAATCACAAAGCCGGGCTTTCGCCGGCTGCCGGGCTTGTTTAGTATTACCCCTTCGCTGCAATCCTCGGATACCGTTGGCAGGCTGTGTCCTCTGTCAGGGTTCCTCGGAGAAGCGGAGGGGGTGAAGTTTGCTGCCTGATTCGGCGCGTAAACTGCGATTTCTTGTGGTATCAGACGACACGCCTCCCGGCGGACCATCCTGTCCCCCGTGTCGCAGCTTCGAGAGTATTTCATGGAGTTGGTGTGAGTTTTATACGCAGGCACTGCCAGAGTTGGGTTGGGGTTAGGAAACGGCGAGTGGTTGGCGACTAGGTGCCTTCCAAGCATTTGCTCCCATGAGTGAGTGATTGAGTCTATGTTTACTCACCATCGATTTGCCAATAAGTTCCGCTCCACACTGCAACTAGTTTCGAGAACTTTGCGCTCCCCCTAAACTCCATATATGAATGACTATGTCGTATGAGCATTATGGGGCCCATATTCATGTATAATGTAGAGAATGAATCATGTTTCAAAATTTCCGTTTCAGAGACTACCATGTCCATATATAGGATACAACTAGCGCCGAGAAAAACCTTAACGAATATTGCACTACCACATATGTCTGTATAAAGCTTTGTTGACACAGTAAGCTTGAGTGTTTGACAACACTTGGATGGATGAAGCTTATACCTAGTATATGGGTCGTCTCCGTAATGGTATTTGATCCGCTAATGTGTTTGGGGGTGGGGTGGTTAGGGTCGGGAGGGTGAGTCACGTAAGGGGTGTCGAGGGAAGGTGCTCGGTGGAGGGGTCAACTGGAGCATGGAGCAACGTGGGTGTCACTGCGTGTAGACCCTATTCTTTCTGTGTAAGACGCAGTGTTTATTTTGGGACCATGCAGAAATTGTGAAAGATCATGTCAGGGTAAAGTTTGGTGTATGTTTCTATGTATTGATGTGTGTTATACACCATATAGAAACATCTGTACTGCGGTTGTGGTCATATATGGAGAGCCTGTGCTTATCTTTTGTCAAAAATTTTCCGCCCTGTGTCATCCGCGATGGAGGTGGAAGTGCGCCAACAATGTTATACCATGTGCGGACTTGCGTTAGTGTATGACTCCAGTCCGTGAGTTAGCCTCTTTCATTAACAGCTGACCCACGTGTCCGTTCCTCGTCACTTTAGAGGCACACGAACAGTCAAGAACTGAGAGTCGAGGTGTCGCTTATGTGATGTGATGGAACTCGGTAGCTTGGAGGCGGGCTGACAGTTTGAGTGTAAACGGGGCCCTAACATCAGAGTCTCTTGTCTTGTCTTGTCTTTTTCGTCTACTATGGCACACCCCAGTATCGGTTTATCACTGCATAGGGACAGCACGCAACATGCACAAGCTTGAAGACCTGATGATGAACCATCTCTATCAATGTCAGAAAGGACTGTGGTTTTGTGTTCCTGGATGGCTTCATGAAAGCCTTGGTTTCCAATTGGAATTGTTCTTGGCCAGAATGACCACTTGAAAACATCTGTAGGCCTATTGACACGAACATGTCTATACTAGAGCCATTGGCGGAGCCACCAGCTTGTTATCTGATTTGTAGAAAAGCTTGAGTCGTGAATCACGCCTTCTCTTCTGCAGTATAGGCAAGCCAAGCTGTTGAAGAAGGGCTTTCACACTGGTTGATCGACGATAGGCTTTGCGAGCTGCTTTACGCTGAACCATTTCTAGTCTGTCGATATTATAAATGCTTTGTTGGATCGCCAAACTGAGGAGGCTATTCCAACGGACGAACAAGAGTTTCATAGGCAGTAAACTTTCGTTTTTTTGATATCTCAGTCGTGAAGATGTCTACGATCAATTCGAGAACTTTGGAGGCTTTACAGTTACAAACATGTTGTTGATATATGTCCAAGAGTGATTACTCGTGATTGTTACCAAACCGACTGATAACGACTGTTTTTAACCAGTTCGAGAGGAGTTGGTTATCAATGACATATTCGTTTGTATAACTCTCTCTTTTTATACAACCATAGACTTGCACTCAGAAATTTAGCTCGATTCGCCAACATTTGCTCCATGATTAAAATTCATAGAGGGGGTTCATGACTACCGGATCCCCTAAAGGCCATAGGCGAGTCATCGTCACATATGGGTATGGGTGAGGGCTGAAACTGGGGGCGGGAATGACTGAATTACCGTCCGTGATTGCAAGAACCAGTCGTCCCACAACTGGAAGACTGGTCCATGCGCTCCGCTATGACGCCACAGCTAGCAACCATTGCCAAGCCTTCTAGACCATAGCCCGCCCTTCCAATCAAAGATTTGAAGGGGCAAAGTCAAGTCAAATTAATACTCTTGTTTTGGTGTTTATAATGTTAAAGAGAATACAAAATCAATCGAATATCCTTTGTTTGTTCGCACAGAACGTCCCCACCCTCCTCAAAAGTGGGGGGATATGGCCACATTTTCAAAATTTTACTGTGTGGAAATGTTAAGGTCAATGGGAGCATTGTCGAAATTGGGGGGGGGGGGCAGTCCGCCCTCCCCCGTCCCACCGTTTGACGCCCATGTGTTCCAGGTTTATAGCTGTTCGGTTGGAAATCTGGCTTCCTCAAATTTCATATAATTTGGTGATTTTTGGCAACTGGCGACCTTTTATCTGTCGTATCTACCATTATGAGAAAAAAAGAAAAAATATTTCTATCCTTTTTTTTTAAAATTGGTATATAGGACGTCATCGAATGTTGCAAATTTGCAAAATAGCAACATTATCGTGATACATTAATATCTTTAAAAATTCGAACTTTATATCCGACATGCTATGAACTGAAACGAGGTTTGATTGGCCTGCTTTTCAATGCACTATCATATGACATTTATCTTTTTTGTCTGACTTGCCCTTTAAGATCCACCTTACGCTCGATTGCTAATGATATTTCACATCATACATACTAAGCTTACGTCGCATTTTTGGGTCACAAACCGGGGCACCGAGTTGCAAATATCGAGACGAGCTCATCATTCTTCGAAAAATAGAGGGACTATTTGTGATTATTCGTTGAACCGAGGCTCTTTTGTCTTTGTTTTGGCGAACGCACCGTAAATCTTTCGTTCGTCGCGCCACGCTGGCACTCTAGGCGACAACGCCTGGGAGCCGTTTCGAGAGGAAAGCCGGCTTATAATGTTATGGGTGTCCAATGGGTTTCCAATAATACGAGAATTTCATTTCAGAACGAAACCCTTGATGGATTTCCAAGGGAGTGGGATGCCGTCACAGGCCATCGCTCCCCGCTTGTTTAACATGGAATCCAGTTTTCATTGCAAAAGGGTCGCCAATTTATGGGACTCCACCTTTTGAGGCTCCTCAGACAACCTCGAATCGGCTTCGTTTTATTCGTGTGGGTTCGCCGCATGGTTGGAAGAATCCGCATGAATCCCGTATCAACAGTATATCAATGGACAGTACGAGCGCTCTGTGGCGGTTTTGTCTCTCTCTCGCTCTTCGTAGGACCCTTAATTTTTGTGGCGAAATTCAGGAATCGGACTTTTGCGAGGGGCGCGATCGCACCCATGTGGAATTTGGTGTCCCTAAAGCAAGTGAGCGCGGGTGGGGGGGGGGGGGACAAAAAGAATATGTATGGCCTTGATGACTTGGTGGAGGGGGCCACACCCCCGATTCCCCGCGATCGCCCTCAATAACCGCGACCATACTGGCAATTCACAGCGCATGCTCTTTCCAACATCGCAACGTTATAGCTACTACGTCACCCGGGATTCTGGATGTTCATGCACTACCCTTTCCACGTCGCAACTCAATCAATATACAACTGTACTTCCCAGAGATTCGCAACACACAACAGAAGGAAACAAAGATTTCTACCCTGTTTTCACCGAGACCGCTTTTCAGACCTGGTCTTGTATTTAACGTTGTTTCTTCCAACGCGATGTGTCTAAGCAAATTCGAATAGCGGACCCACTCGAATTCCCTTTCTATGTCAGTCTTTCATACTGTCAAAATCATCAGAAATCTTCAGATATTATGGGCCCCAATCACCACATGTGTTTAGAGCCCTATTAATACCCGTTTTTAAATGACAACGTTTGGAACACCACGAACTCCAGGGATTTTGTGCCGTAATGCACTGTATGTTTAGGCCTAGTTAATTGATGCACCCTCGTTGGGCGCGAGCACGTAAAAGCTCATCCAATTAGTACACACATCGGTTGGTTGCACGCGGGGTCAGGTGCATTGACCCCTAATGCTTCTTTTGATTTCCCCTCGTACTGGTACCGTAAATTTTTATTGCATATTCAACAACCTGACCATCCGAAGAGTGCTACAAGACGTTTGGATTGGCACAGATCGAGGGATGTTTATAACGTTATGGGCGTGGCACAGTGGAAAAGTGAGCCAGTTGAGCCTCGATGAATTAAGGGGAGGGGGAGGTGCAAAACAATTAAATCTTCTTCGGACCCGAAATTACCCCCGTGAACATGTGAATGTGAGCCGAGAGATTACCATGGACGATTCGAGTGTTTATTATTTATCATTGAACTTTTTATGAGAGGGTCCTCATTTAGCAAGAGCTAATCTTCCATGAGGCCCTTTTCCTCTTTTTATGGGGTAGAATGAAAAGTACAGTAAGTATGGAAAATTAAAATAGCAGCTTCAAAATAATAATATTAAATGAGATATTATCTAGCAGTACTGAAACACTATTTTAAACATGTTACTGAATTCGGTAACGATTAAACGTGCAATTTTTCAATATAGTTCACGTCGATAATCAGTATGAAACGGCATGATTGTTATTATGAAAAGTAACCTAATATCTACAGGGCAAGTACGGGTCCAGTATGCACACAGGGGCGTAGTTCGGTCTCGTAGCGGCAACGTCGACTCACCAAAGCCATTTTCAAGGAACCTTGAATAGACCCCCGAAATGGATGGTTCGTGAACTAAAATGCCATAGAAAAACTGCAACAATTGCCGTTGTACGGAAGCCACCTACTAGATTGCACCTACCCAGCCCCCCCCCCCCCCCCACCTCGTCGTTACCGTCACCCGCGGTCGCCGAAAAAAAACTAGGAACATCACGGATAATCTAAAAACAAACGTGGCAGACAGAACAGCTTTCAGTCCAAAAAGTTCACACCCCCCTGGGAAAATTGTTTTTTTACGTCCCTTGAATACACAGGTGACGTATACGCACCCTCGGGCCCTTGACCCAGTGACCAATCAAATTGTCAGCACAAAAAACACTTTTTGATTTCCTTGACGAAGTCAGAGGAATCTATGCAGTCATGACAGTGTGTGTACACGTGTAGTGTGTGGCGCGCGCTCTGTGTGTAGTGTGTACGTGTGTCAGTGTGGTGGTGTTTGCGTGTGGTTGGTGTTGCTTGTGAACGGCCCATTTCTTGTTAAAACACGATAACCTGAACCCCACTGTGTGGCTAAGTTTCTTACTTGGTTTCTGGCTACCTATAATGAGTTCATAATCTCTAATGTTTGGGGTCCAGGTCAAAGGTCATCTGAAATCGAATATTAAAGTCTCAAATCTTGTCAACAGGATAAGTCCCAGAATCCTGGTCCGAATCATATATTGGAATTCGTATACAACTCTCTAATGGGAGTACAGGAACCATGTTGTTTTCTTGTGGACCGGAGTCTGTGCTCGGAGAAAATCGAAAAATGTGAAAAGCTGAGAATTGGCAAATTTTAGCTCGTTAACACAATTTAGATGCCACCTTAAATGGAGTAAGCTCATAGTTGGAATGTGGGTTCCCCATTAGAGTACATGATCTCTATTTGTTTGGGTTCAGGTCAATGGTCATGTGAGGTGAAGTCTGAAAATCTTGTTACCAGGATAAGTCCAGAATGCCTGGTCCGATCAGGTTGGAATTCGTACTACTCCGTTATATAGCTATAGGAAGTCCAGGAACCCCTTGTTTTTGGTGTTCTACCGGGTGTCAGTTTTTGGGGAACAATGGAGATTTGTGAAAACTGATAATTTTGACAATTTTAGATCGTTACACGACAACTCGACTCAACCCGGATGGATGAAGTTCACGTGGTAAGAACTCTTTCCCACAATGATTACATGACCCCTATTTTTTCAGATCAGGATCAGTTCAAATGTCATCTGAGGTTAAGTGAGGTCACAGAAAGTCCGAAAATTATTGATACGTCCAGAATGCCTGTTCCTATCGATTGAAAATTTCGGTATCAGCTTTCTTTATGGGGAGGCAGGTAGAACCCTTTTTTTTGTGTGAACCGTGTTACTTTTGGGTAAATTGGAAAATTTGGAACTGATAATTGGCAATTTTTAAGCTCGTTAACACAATAACTCGATCCCACCAGAATGGATGAGCCCATACTTTTATATGGTTTCCCATAAGAGTACTTTTTCCATTCTGTTTTGGGGTCAGGTAAAAGGTGATTTGAGGTCCTCGAGTCAGAGTCTGAGCATCTTGTTTACTTGATTAGTCCAGATGTGGCTAGTCCGAGGTATAAATTTGGTATGTCTCAAAGACCCTCACCTGGGTTGACGAGGTTCATACAACTTTTATGTGAAGTATACATGATCTCTATTGTAAATCTTGTAAGGATGTGAACTTGACAATGCTTGGCCCTTCAGGTGTGCCAGCGGAGGGGGGGGGGGCGGAACCCCCCGACGGGGAACCTGCCCCCCTCCCATCAGGATTTTTTTCCCCATCTCGTTGGGGAATCCCAGTGGGTACGTAAAGTTTCCAGACCCTCGACGAAGGGCTTATTGCCCCGACGGTATGAATTTTTCCAAACCTTTTTGGACTGGAATCCCCTATAAAGCTGACCTTGTTAGTCCGCGTTTCGCGCGCCTCATATCTTTGCAACATTGCCGAGTTCATCGCTCAGTTTAATAATTACGGGTCTCATCACTCAGGGGCTATCTTCCTACAAACTATACAATCGTGCCATATATAGATAGGATACACTAGCCCTTAAATGAATATCTTCGTATGTCCCTGCAAGAAATTCATGTTTTCAATTCTGACGGGAGGTAGGGGGGGGGTGATCGTTCTGTCATTCACCTCTGTTTTGCCTTTGTGTAAATTGGTGTGTGCTCTCCAAGGGGTGTGTGCTCTCACACGCAAATACTACTCCCAGTGCTCCTGTGCAGTTAGCGGGGGGATATCTGACCCTTGTAAGAGCGCCTGATTGAGTTGGATGCAACTGCGTGTAAACAATGCCTCCACAATGTGTATTCTATTTTTTCGTTTATATTCACTTCTCTCTGCGGAAAGAGTACGAAAAAATGAAACTCAAAAATGCAGGGTTTTGACCAAAGGGTAGGGAGAGGCTCGTCGGGGTAACTTGGACCCCCGTCGGGGAAGTCGAACCTCTCGCGTCGGGGAAATCCTGGCGCCACCACTGCTTGGCTTGGATCAATTCAGGATCAGTCAAGAAATCACGGAGCCTTTTGGCTAGTTCTTCCTCTGGTTATGTAGGGCGTTTCACACAGCTTTGTTTTTTCCCCGACAGCTTTATCTACTGTGAGGCTACAAATGGGGCGTCCTCCCGTTCGGGTCCCGACCCTCCCCCCTCCTCTCGCACAATCTCTCGGTGCGCCACGCCAAACAAACAACACCGTCAGGCATGACAAGTCCGGCTGTGTTAATTATTTGTTGAATTCGGGGGTAATTATGGTGTTTGCGGTTGTAGCCGCCGTCTCCTTCCGCCGCCGTCGCCTCCGGAAACGTTAGCGTTC
Source organism: Sclerodactyla briareus (assembly GCA_026419785.1). Taxonomy (NCBI): domain Eukaryota; kingdom Metazoa; phylum Echinodermata; class Holothuroidea; order Dendrochirotida; family Sclerodactylidae; genus Sclerodactyla; species Sclerodactyla briareus. Next base: position 13,442 of record JAODTK010000551.1, read on the forward strand.
AGCGGCAATAACTCTTTAACGCTTAATTCGATCGATCTGAAACTTGGTACACATGCTATCCTTGCAGAATCACGGATGAGTTCGAAAGCTGGGCGTCCCACTGCATGTTTGCTGCCCTCTATTTTGGCCAGGTTTTTTTAAGGGAAAAAACAGAGTTTGTTCGCTTTACATGAAAACTGTGAGTGGGGACAAAAAATTGTCCCGGAAACATGAACGGTGATTTCAAGGTCACTGGAGGTCAACTTTGTCGTTTTTTGCGAAAATTCACAGAGTTAGTCTGTTTACTGAAACTTGAATGAGTGAGGACAAAGTGGGGTCCTGAAAACCATGACGGTAATTTCAAGGGTCACCAAGAGGTCAAATTTGCCGTGTTTATTCGGATTT
>JAODTK010000552.1:0-33336 GCA_026419785.1 Sclerodactyla briareus
GTTATATTGAAACTGTCACCATTATTTGAAAGCGCAGTCAATTTATCCTATGTTTTCGGATGTCGTTGTTAAAGTAGGGGGGGGGGGGGGGATCTGTTGTCGTTTCTGTGTTGACAGGATCGTAATTTCCGAGGGGAGAGTTTCGAATATCGTCTGCACACTGTACGTTCAAAGTCGATCGGCTTTACGTTCCCTTATGACCTTTGACACATATCATTATCATCTCGTTAAAGGAGAATTAAAGTCTGAACTTTGGTAACTAATATGTGAAATGAAGAGACCTTACGTCATGAACATCTCCCCAATTTCATCTAAAAATATGCATACTTTTCGAGATATGTCACTTTGAATGAAACGACAGGAACGCTGCAATTAGATTGGGGAATGCTGAGATCACCTTACCATGTACTACGAGAGGCCCCTGTTTCTTTATATTGAATTGTGATCAAATAATTCTAAGATATGTGCAAAGATTCGAACCAATTTAGTCTAATTTTTCTTTGCATTATACGCTCCCAGTGATTCAATATAAAACGGGTACATTGTCTGTGCACAGTGCATGTGAATTGATAGGTGGGGAAAAACAAAGGATTACATAAAATTGCAGGCAGTTAGGCGTTGGGTGAAATCTAATTAGACGGTTGCCAGTCTCCTGCCATTCACCTTGAAGGAAAAAAGGCAGCGCCCGTCTCTTATTTAAATGCGTAAATTTTTGTTGTTGAGAACTGGGAAGGGAAACAAATTTTTGGACGGATTTTTTTTTGTAGAATGTTCAGTATATTACACACCTGCTGCTTGATGATGTTAAGATATTTCCAGACTTTAATTCTCTTTAACTGTAACTCCAAACTGCTTATTAAAAAAAAAACGAAAATGCCAATGCGGGTCACAGGCAGTGTTGCAATTCTCTGGAAGCAATCGTCAGGAAGCAAAGGACTATTTTTCCGATAACACAATATTTTTCGACCCATGAAAGTTAATTTCACACTTTTTCTCATTACCCATATTCTTTCGACGGACCCCAGAAGTGGCGCCGTGACGCGCGCAGTAGGGAGTATAAAGAATGTTGAGCATATAGGGAGTAGTGGGCGACGTTTGGGGGAGGCTGAAGTCTGTACAATACTCACAGTCGATTCCCTGGGGTATGTGTGGCGCGACATGAACTTGCTGCGATTGGCGCTCGACTCAGGAGCTGCGCCATCATCTGCTCCAGTTCGTTCGGGTTACTGGGCGACTATTTACAATATAGCGGTGAGAAAGAGAAACGAATGTATAGACAATGACAGCTGAGCTGAGCTCTAAATACAGTGTTAGGATTCAAATGAACACGCATAAAATGGTATGACCACATTTCGATGAAACAACGTGTTATTAAAGCCCACTACACTATACGGAGTCAACGCCGCCAAAACTCTACGGTCGCCGCATGCGGTGGCCGCGAGCCGACGACCGTAAGCGCCCTGCGACTCCTTGCGGAAATTCACGGCAATCGATGGATGTATTCCAAGCAGAAGACCACGGGTATCTTCATTTCAACGGTCTGTTCATATGTCCCCGAGGAATTATTGAATGAAGTTGGACCACTGATAGCAAAAAGGATGTACTTTCAGCCAGCTATTTCTTGTTCAATCTGGCCCATACTTGGATTGATTCGCCATACCAAAAACTATGTGGGTCTTGCGGACTTGAGATTTTTTGAACTGTTCGAAAATTCGCCGCAACGCTGCGGCCATCTAGCTATAGTGGGTGCGGTGTGCGGTCATCGCCTCACACCTTACGGCAATACATCGACCGGAGTATGACCGTAACTTTGCAAGCTCAGCTCATTCCGTACAGTGTGAGGGCAGGGCTGTACATGTCAGTTATTGAACATCAGTTCGTTTTTTGCAATGAAACATAGGAATAAACAATCAATAACGCAATAGACCTTTTCGCAAATAGCATGTGGCGGTGCACTGTGGGATAGTTTTCATTTTACTTATAAAAATTGATTTTAAAAAAAATAAAAAAATTGTAAATTTCAATTATTTCTTCAGTCGGGTGGCCATTCTCTCAAAAGTAGTTATGTGTCACTGATAATTGTTTCATCTCTATCGTGAAAATTCGGTAAAATGTTGCATTTCTCTCGCAAGAAAGATCAATTTTACTCCGGTGTGATTTTCCTATGTGAGTCTTCCATAGATTGACTATTGCCCCCTGAGCTAGACCACAATGCAGGCGAGGGCTACTTTGCGAAAAGGCTAATGGCGTTATAGAGATTCCACGATTAAGAATTTGACACCGTCGTATTCAGCGTTTTTTTAAACACATTTCCTTCTCCCATCCATTCAATGTAAGAGCTCGAACGGTTATGTCTAAAAGAATTGCATGACAAGATTAACTGAGGCGGGGGGGGGGGGCAATTGTGAAGATCCGAGACATCACTATGAAAGCCATCATGATAATCGCCCCGAGCCAAGGTCAGTTATGTGGGAGAATAAGATTGTGCTGCCGATAGTTGACAAGAAAGATAGGACCAGACGACAGACAGGACATACAGCAGGCAGTCAGGCAGACGAGCAATTCTAGTAGGGGTTATCATGAGCCGATACGGTACCTTGAGAAAAACACCTGAAAAAAACAGAGTAAAACATGGGGGATTGTTAAAATTGGGTTGAATTCATATAAAACTGATTCCAGCCAATTAAGATAAGAAGACAAAAATGCAACCAAATTGTTAAAGAACGATAAATTAACCTAAAATGTTTGAGTCAGTGAATAAATGAAAAGGTGTTTTTTCCATGGACATATTAACTGCACTCGAAAATGTCTGTAAAATTCTTCAAAGGAACCATTTAAATTATCGGTCAATTAATGGGGGTTGTTAACATAGACATAAAGTTACAAATGTAATGTCTTCCATAATTTCTTAACTGTGTATTGCGTGGCCTCGAAAAATCTGTGAAATGAAAAGTTTGTTCGACCTCAAGATACCAATGTTAACTAGCATACAAAAATGGCTTAGACCTAAGCTGCGGGAAATTCCAGTGTTTCATTCCCCAAATGAGGCTGATATCTAACAAGCAAATATTGGAAAGGAAAAAATATAAAAGAGTCAGCAGTTCTACAAACTTCTGAAAAGTTGTCCATGGGTGTGCTCCTTTTACATTTCTAGAGCGGGCAACATATTGCAAGCCCAGACTAAGGTTCGGCTCATGGTACCACCAGATACAGATAGATAGGATAGATAGATAGATAGATGATAGCTAGATAGCTAGATCGAAGATAGATAGATAGATTAGCCAGAAATTTACCTGCGGAGTGTTCACATTATTTCTGCCGTTTGTTGCCTTCACTGACAGGATTGGGCCTCGCCGTGGGGTAGCTGCCCGTTGCGGGGGGACCGGAAAGGGGGTCTGTGAGCCCCATTTCCTGCATTGCGTTGGTCGTCACGTGAGACCTGAAGAAGGCCTGTCTTGGATTTTCCCTGTGCTGCATAGAATTTCTTCGACGGACGACCTGATGTGCTTTCGATTTTCTCCACGAACGAACGGCGGAACTCCCTTAAGGATGATACCTCTGAATCGTACTCTGTCTGTTCTTGCCCTTCGAAGGTGTTTCTCGGGTGCGGCGTTATGGTCTCACTGGTAGCAATTTGGATCTGTTACATAGTCATCGCCCTGATTTGAGTTTTTACGGACGGATCCGTTTTCTCAAATGGATCTGTTTCTGCTGAATAGCTACGAGATATGACTGGACTGGCGGCATCGGCATTTCCGTTGACCCGTGATGCTGATCGTCTGCTGGAAGGTCTGGAATATACGAATGCCCCTTGGAGTGTTCCATTTTCGTAAGTCCCCGGACCTAATGAACAACAAGAAAAATTGGCAAGACCGATAGCTACCAGAAGCGTTCATGTATCAGTGCGAGGTAAGACTTCGGGCATTTTACAATCACGTTAGAACAACCTATGGGGCAGTAAATCTTACTTCCGAACTGGAAACACAGAGGATCAAAATACGGCATAAGGAGGTTTCTAGTGTGCAGTGCAGTGCGCGATATTATATGAATTTTGAAAGATGGCATGATTTGCGGGCGCGGCCGGCTATCGACAACAGACGCCACCAGAAATTCACACAAAAAACCGCAGCACGCACGAGTGTGATACGCAATATACCTGTTTCGCGCGCAAAGCGAACTTAAATTCGAGCGCAACCTTTCTGAATAAAAATATGGCGGAAATTGAGAACGCCAGCGAATGCTATGCGTCTATGACTAGGCCCTGCAATCCACAGCCTACCGGCCTGCTGCTGAGGGACGTGCTGCGTAGTAGAATAGCAGAGAGCAGTAACGCGCGGTTTTGCATTGTCCTAAGACGCGCGCTCCCTGCAAAATTGTCCCGAAAGAGTAACACCAGACGCAGGTTGATAAACAATTTAACGACCTCGAAATATATGTAATCCGACGTTGTTTCTTGTCAGTCCGTTGTGGAAGGGAAAAATTCGCCTCAATTGTCCCCGAGAGTAGCGCCATACCGTTAGAGGCAAACACTTAACGCACTGAAGGGTGGATGCGTGTCAGTCGGGCAACATTTTGTGGGGGGACATTTTCAAATTGCTTCAATATATTGCACGCGTTGCCTCTCCTGTTAATATAATATAAGAGCTACATGGCCTTTGATTTACTGTTGCCACCAAACAAATTAGGCACACGTTCACATTCAGAGGACAGTCCCAAGTTGATCTACCAATTCAAGATTCCAGTCGACAAATCTTACTTTCCAGGATGAAGCGGTGGAGGGCTTGGAGTATATAGAGACAGTTCAAACAGTGATTACAGATGGATTTGTTTGTTATGTTAGGTGCCGAAACACAAATAGTATCCGTTTTTTTGCGGTCATACAACGGATCGCGTTCGAATATAGTGAAACAATCAAAACGCGTTGGTGAATGCAGAGGTGGCAATTTGTTGGAGCGAAACTACTCGGCGAACGCTTTGAGTCTTCTGCCATACGGAGGGACCGCGCAAGACAACCCAGACATTTCGTGCATTTTTTGGCGGCCATTTAAACAATTTTGCACCCGGGTGATTGTTGTCTGAAATTAATTTCCCAATTATTTTCAATCAACCCCTACCCTCGCCAATAACATAGGGTAGCGGGGTAACCTCGAGTATTCGGTTTGCCACATAGAGGGTCCGTAATGGTCCCTCTCGTAATGTTTTCACCCACCAATGGTAGTCTTCGCTCGAAAGCACAAAACTGCAGCGGATCAGGATAACTTATAAGGAGGGCTAATCCACTTTCTGTTACCCAGAGGTTAGAGGGCTTTGAAGTTAGTGCATGTGTATATTGTGCAATCGATGAGCATCTCATCAGCGATTGTGGTTGCTGTCCTACTTGCACAATGTGGTTGCACAAAATTTAATTCTTTGTTCATATTAAAATTGATACCTTAACTTCACTTTGACGAAAGGATTACACCTGAGAGCGGAGTGCAGCTGTATGTAGTGGGTTGGTAGGTGTTTATATCGTTACTTGGTGAGAGAGGGAAGACAACAAACCTAACTTCTACAGATGTTGAGTTATTCGACACAATAAAACAATGGAAAAACATAACATATATATGTTCATTGACTTGAACGTTCATGCGTTATTGTACAATAGGGATTCTCCCTAAGTTCTGCAATATAAGGATTCAATAAACTCACGTGGGAATTGTATTGAAATGGGGTTCGGACTAGAGAATTGTTCCCATTGGTTTTATAACCTTGTATTCCAACCGCAGCGAATGGTCATTAATAATGTCATACATCGACTTTCGAATTCATAGGCCGATTATTTCTTATTCAGGGAGTTAGTCCACAGTGTCACCCCTACCTCCACCCTATCCCCTAAGTTGCGCCTCGGATGTGGTTTGGCCAACTTCAATGAATATTCCCGTCTCTTCTTTTCAAACTTTTGATGTTAAACTGCCGTCCTTTGAGAGGTATTGTACAGGATCACGACACATGACACCATCCAATGGTGTACCTAGAGATTTGTCTTATCTAAGAGGGGAGGGGGGAGGGGGGGGGGCGAGACGGCTGTCGCCAAGGGCAGTGCGCCCTCCCAATAATAAAGCCCCTTCTCCTCATAAATTATTGAGATAGACCGCACCTTTTGGGTCTACGTTAATGTTACTCATCGCCATATAATGTGTACTACCCCTCAAGTTTTGTATACAAGTTCGACATTAAGGACGGCGCCGTTTTTCGGATTATACATATTAAAGACTCTTTGTGCTAAAAAATACTCACTCTCCAAGATAGATGTATTTGACACCGGTTTAAAAATCACAAGTTCGATCTTTAGGGGGTTTTCTCCCGAAAGATTAGCCAGGGAACGTTTTCTGTAATTCCGAGACTTTCATAGTACGATTAGCTAATTGTTTTGATTGTTTTGAAAGTCAGTGAAAATGATTTGTCAGATTAGCTGGCTTTTCATCTTTTTTGGGATCCCATAGGATATTAGGGTGCGGGTATTTATACATGTTGTGGAGAAAGCGTGCTGGTATAATAATTAGGTAATTTCCTAGTCAGCTGAAGCCACCATAGAAGCATAGAACGAGGGTACAAGTAAGGAAGAACCGTTTGCCTAAAAAGAAAAAACCTGGGTGACGACCGAATCGTTTGCCTACCCCCTCCCCCCCCCCCCCCCCCCCAAAAAAAAAAAAAAAACCAAAAAAAAAAAACAAAAACAAGCACAACTACTTGGTATAGGATATAAAACTATTCTCCAGGGAAATGAAAAAAAAAAAAAAAAATCACTGAGGTTAGCGGCCACTAACGCGGCCCGAGAGCCCTCTCATGCCTCCAATTTTTAAATTCTCAATTTGGCCTTGGACTCTACTATTGCCGTTCCACCCGCCATTAACGGAAAACTTAAATTCTAAACTATGTTAATTAAGCCCTGTGAACCTCGCCATCAGAGACAAGAAGGCGCCTGAACTCTCATTCACTTCTCATCAATTCACCCAGGGGTTAGCGGTGAGGTGCGCAGGGAGGCTATAGACGCTATAGAGTGCCGCCTGCAATGCCTGAGGTCCCTGGTTAAAACCCGGGACAAAGGGGCAGGGGTCACGTTAGGCCTAGATGCAATTTGGTTGACAATATTATAGCAAACTTATACACCCATTCCATTTGGGGAAAAAAATCACATTCTTCACGAGTACGGACTTGGGTCCACCATTTTTCATGTTACCAAAATGTGAAGAAAGAAACCCAAGGCCCTTTGAGGGGGTTATAATCACACTTGGGCTAATATGCAAATCTGTTTTAACAGTGTTCCATAGTGAAATAGCGATATGATAGTGTCGTGTAATGGTTCGACAACGTCGTAATAATGGCTAATTGATTGAGTTAACTTGAAAGACGTTCATTTAGGTGTACATCGGTTGTATACCCTTCCGTGTGCCAATAACGAGAGTAAGAACCGCACTTTCACAGCATAAGAGGATGTCACCCTGTTCTTTTTCAGTATGCTACCCTGAGGTTTTTCTGACTAGGTTACGTTATCTTCGTTAACTATTAGAAAGGGAGAAAGACGCAGTAGTACCTTTTGTGATAGAATCTCTCTGTAGTATAGATGATTTCAATTATGATATTAGCAACAGGAATCATTAATCTAGGTTTTCTGCTGAGAATGGTTAATTGCCTATCTTAGCTAAATTTCGTGATTGATTAGTATAATTCTTTAGCCAGTCGATTAGATTGTATTGATTAAAGTTATGATTCCCCTATTGTTCCCCACCTGGCCGAGTAGAGTAAGTAGTAGTATTTGCCACCTGTCAGATTTGCTCGTTATGATATTTTATTAGACATTTTTGGATCAATAATTTAGAATTCTTCTTCGTTCGCTTCTGATTGACAAGATTGGACGTATTCATGGCTTTGTCCAATCAGGATCCAGAATTCCCCCGGTACAAACCCTGTGACCTCGTTCGCCCCCGCCAAAAAATACTGGTCATAACAAACAGGGCCAGCTGCCGTTAGGTGTAGGAAGGAAAGTGGCCTCACGAGTGCATGAAGCTACACTCTCGTCTGTTCGATGGGGACGTTTAAATGGCGATCCGGGAGAGAGGAATTTTCACCCCCTGCCTCGTTACTCAGGGCACTCTTCGAAAAGAGTAGGAGAGATTCGCCTGTGTTTGTCCATCCACACCCAAAACTGGCGCCTCTACAATTTCCGACAAAGGACTTCCTTAGTCAGCGGAAGCACCTTAGGGTGGGGAGAGGAGCATAATACGAGGCGTATAAGTAAGTAAACTGCGTTAGAGCGGTGAGGTGGCAGGACTGGTTTAGGTGTAGGTAGAGGTCCGCCTGCAATGACGGAGCGTCTATGGTTCAAACCCCGGTTTGTGTAACAGATAATAACTTTCACCGCTCCTTTATCGTGTAGGAAAGCTGGATGCTCGAGTGAAGCTACACTCTGTCTGTCGGATGGGGACGGTAAAAGGCGATACCGGGAGCAGGAATTTCACCCACTGCCCGTTACCCGGCACTCTTCGAAAAGAGTAGGCGAGAGATTCGGCCGGGGGTCATTCCACACCCAAAAATGGAGCCTCTACAATCCCGACTAAGGAGTACCTTAGTCAGCGGAAGCACCTTAGGTGAATGGAAGCATAACACGAAGAGCATAGATAGATAGACTGCGACGAGCATTAATCAGATAATGAGGGTGCTATACCTAATGTTATTGATTTGTAAACAGCCCGCTATTATTGTCAATAGGATAGGCTGCTTTGTCACTAACTTCCCGGCGAAAACTCAACCCCCGCATTTTCTGTACCATACCGAGGGTTTGTTTCTGCAGTTGGTAAGCAAGTAGGCATATACTGTTTCGAATAATGCAAGTTCTCTCCCAGTCACCCGGTTCCGTTATATGGTTCCCACCGGACGGTCGTCGTACGCGTAGCACAGGTCAGGTAGTTGCCATAACCGATTGTGAGGCCTAATTAAATTACAGAATCATGGCGTAATGGTAGTAGTTTGTCTCTCGCGCAACTGGTTTTTGTCATTTTAAATAATTTCACTCTGAATTTTTGCCGTCCAAAAGCATTACTATCGTATTTTTAGGGATTTTCCATATTTTTCAAGCAGAATTGTATTTATATTTAATACGAGTTTGCCCGAAATAAAGATGATAAAATTGGACCAGTAGTCGTTGCCTAAGCCGTAAACAGTTCCAATGGTAATTGACTACATAGGCTTCAATCTTTCGGGGTCCATTTCCCAACATTCACCGCGCGTTCAATTGGTTGCAAAATACGAGGCCGATACTAAGTCTATCTCTGTCTATGCTGCTGCCACGTGAGCAGATAGAGGAGCGTTCAGGTATTAGCCAATCGCGGTCTTTTTATTGTTTCGAATTTTATGAATCAGCCCCGACATAGTATTTTCAGGAGTCATTGGAACCCTACCTGGTAAATGTATTACTTATCTGCTTGCTTTATTGCGGAGGAATCGTTTTGCATTTTCAATTTGTTGATACCGTTCTAGCACAATTGATGAAGCATGGTGTGTGAGTTATGATATTAGAATATTGTGAGTAAATTTTGAAGGAGGAAGCGTGAATGGTGTGTGATATGAATTTAAGATGTTGTTAGTTGGTGAATAATATTTGCGATTATCTGTTTATGCAGTTTTGACGAGAGAGAAATCGCTTGTATGTAGTCGTTGGTGCGATGGTTACATTTTGTAGCCTTGACGCAGTCGTTTCAATAAAATTAGTCAATGGAAAATGTTATGTTATAATATGAAAGTTCTCTGGTGACGGTGTGCAAAAAGTCTATACAGCAATCGCTGACAGCGATTACGCATTGTAGTTGGTAATATTTTTAATTCTAGTCAGGTTACGTCAGGAATTGGAGCGACGGGCAGCTCCGAACAGCTTCAATAGAGAGATTTGACCATTGTCATGTTGGAGAGGAAAGACGGTGATATAGAACAACTCGGCTTCAAAAGTTTGTCATGTGCTCTTACGAAAGTAGGTAAACACCCGATATATAAAATATAAGTTTTATTTTAGGATTACGCAGTTCCATTGAAACGAATCGAAATGACTTGATCATTATGATGTTTCGCGCAATTAGGGGTGTGGTCCCATAAAATAACCCCCATTATAGGTTGATCAGTCCAAAACATACAGGTGAAGCTGATTCGCGTAGACGTCAATGAGAGCACAGTGCCGAGACGAGCTCGGATCCACACCACAAGCCATTGGCACAGGGCCAGTGAGACACTGTGTCTTTCGAAGAATGTGTTCGCCTAGATGTTTTTGACAGGTGTTAATGAACGATACAGGCGACGTCCCCCGTAACCTGATATTCTGCTCCATCAATTCAATGAACTGTGTTTAAATAGGCTATTATTTTATAAATTAATTTAAGAATTTTACGTGCCTTTGCCTGCACTCTCACGGCAATTAATAGCCTACTAGGGTAAACCAAAACAAACACGAACAGCCAAGTATAGGGTCACACGAAAGGAAATTCGCATTCATTCTTTGCACTGATGCTCCGTGAAAATGCCACGGTCCTGCGAATTTGTCTACAAATAATTTTTCAACAATTCTCGAAAAATATTATACTCACAGTTTTTACTTTTAGTGACAAAAAAAATCACGTCCTTAGCATTCGATCGATAGGTGCGATAATATTTCACAATTTACATCAACATTAACGTGACCGAAAGGTGGGTGTTGTTTTTACGTGGTTAAAAATAACGTGTTCGGATCTCGCCGACCGGTTCGATTCCTTAGTGGTGCGCAGTTTCCGTTTTTCGACGTTTGAGGAAGCTAAGGATGTGGGTTTGTCTGTTTATTTTACGGGTTCTGATCGTATTTTACCAGGTTCAATTTGGGCTTTCCAATATGGTCGCATTAAAATACCAATAGTTTTCGGAGGAGGGCCAGGTGTAGCTTGTAATGCCTTTTAGGGGCCAGATACAGCTTGTTTCAACCATTTTTGGCCGCCGCATTTTGTTGCGGTCAAAAAATCATAGCCATGAACGATTCAATCACCACTGGCCCGGTAGGAACTTTGTTGTACAGCAGGAATGAAATTGCTTTCAGAGCACAAAAACATCTCTAGGGACATTGACAAAGCGCGCCCACAAAAAAAAAAAAAAAAAAAAAAAAAAAAAAAAAAAAAAAAATAAAAAACAAAAAAAAAAAAAAAAAAAAAACACAATTTCTGGAAAGGAGTTATAGTTTTTGCCTACAATCCCCTCATGTGGGTGTTCGATGGGCTATAACACTATCTTTTCGACGGTAATTTATAGATGCAAAAATTGTCTCCTTCCACACAGAACCGCCACAGAATAAAGGGATCACATCCGATTGACACGAAACTTGGTGCACATGTCCACCACAAGAAACTCAGATGAGTTCGAAAGGGGGCAATACTGAATGTCTGCTGCCTCTATTCGGCAGGTTTCATGCGACAAATTATGAATTATTTTGTTCGGACGAGACGAATCTGGGTGGGTAGGGGTAACAAATCGTCCCGAAAAACATGGGAGGTTAATTTCAAGGTCATGGAGGTCCAATTTGTAGAATTTATGCGGTTTTGTCAATATCTTCGGTCAGACTGGAAGAAGTGGGGGTGGAGTGGGCGGGGGGCAAAACACATTGGGCCCGAAAAATGTCATTTCAAGGTATCAGAGGTAATTTGCAAGATTTATGCGATTTTTCAAAAACTTTGTCGGATTTGAACCGAAATTGGTGGATGTGAACACCATTTGTTAGCGAGTCCTGATCAAGTTGGGAGGTCATTTTAAGGTAATCAGAGGACTTTTTTTATTTTTTCCAATGGGGGAACGGGGACTGTCAATCTCATTGATATGGACAGGGTATCATGACCCAATGGATGGGGGGATAGGATATTAATTAACTCAGGTTCTCGCTCAAAAAAAAATATACATGAAAAAAGATAGACACCTATCAGCCATCATTTATCGCGAGTATGAATGCCTTGCATCTGCGTGGGTTACACGAAGTGTGGAGACGCATTATTTTACATAGTGGTTTGGCTTGAGAGTTGGATGTCCATGAGGTTGCTTGATGATACCATTCTCAGTGATTTTTTGGTTCATTTTGCACGAGTGTCCTGTAATGAGAAAGAATATAGTGATTTTGTCTAGGGTAGTGCTGGGGTCATATGTGTTAGCAATTAGCAGTGGCAGTGCTAACAATGTATGCATTTTAACCTGGGTAGAATGCGGAGTGTGGTGGCCAGCGAAAGTAAGTGATCGGGTTGATAAGTAATGATGGGCGATGACAAGTAGCAATCGGACATTGTGGGAGTTTTTTTTGGTTGGAATGGAATGGAATTAGATGCAAATACTAAGGAGATTTACAATTTACTTAAGGTCGAACAATGTTGTGATCACGGTAGGTAATCCAAGACGAATGCTCTGTCGTTGTACACCATATTCGCAACCAGTGGAGGCGAAGAAGATTGTAGTGACTTCTATTAAGATACAAGTAAACAGGTCTAGAGTTCTCCAATGTAACCTGTGTTGAATGGTTAATGTTTACGACATAAAAATTGCATCGTTGAAGAAGCTAGTCCTTCGTATTGATGGTTTGTAGGGGAACACTGGTTAACAGGCCTTCGTGTGGAAAGAAACAGTTCGGTTGAATTGTTTTTCCTTTAATGATTCAAACTTTTAGGTAAGTTGATGATGAATCGGATAGTGGAAAACTGGAAGACGTAGTTTGGTATATTCAGAGTGCTTGTCAAAAGTGTACCACATTTTATGCGGATGCTCCTAGTGATGTGTTTGTAACTTGATTGGTTTCTTTCTTTCTCGATTGCCGTTGTACGGAAGGCGAATTACCACCACTTTGGAAATGTTTTTTTTTTTTTCTTTCAATCAGTTTGTTATATAGTTTTAATATGTTGAATGCCCCTCTTATCCTGATTGATGTTCATTACAAGTTCGTTTCTGACGAGATGTGTGACTCTTCAGTAATCTTTGCTATGGAATATGCTTGGGAGAGGTTGAGTTTCTATAGGACATAGTAACATTACATGTTGGAGATTGAGACTGGGAGTTGAGATGGGTTGTTTGCGGTTAACAGGGTTGATTTCTCATAGGTTTCAATGTTTGGGCATCCCAAACTCCCTAAGCATGAGTTAGTGTAAGGGTGTGAATCTAGGCACCAAAACCCAAAACAATGCACTCCTCTTATTAGGATTAAGATAGAGCTTAATTTCGTTGTGGTTTTTTTAAGGTATTGCATCTTTAAGGTTGATGCATTTGAAAAAAAAAATCGGATGGTCCTGGAAAATGGATTTGTAGGACATTTTATTGTATGCATTGATAGTATTATCGTTTAGTGCTGTTTCGTGGGATTCATAATACTATTGTCGATTTCGTTCCATTGCCGTCTTCTTACATTAAAGGAGAACGTCTCATTAAGAATTAGGGAGGCGTTACGAATTATATGACACATGCTTATTGATCAAATGTATTATCTGGTGATGATACAAGATATATATAGGTTGTTCCCATCAGGAATTTTTCCACGGTTTCCTTTTGCTCTTGGGCTTACGTTTTATAATGTATCATGATGTTACATGTTTATCATGAAGGTAAAGTTTTGCTATATGAACCCAAAACTTTGAAGAAGTTAGGAGGGGCGGGCAGGGTGGTCGTGTAATGATGCAACAACGTCAGATACTCGATGAGGCTAACGTACATTTGTTCTTAGATGGTCCGAGTAACAACATCCACCAGATAGCACGATGGACAGTGGGTTACATCATACATTTGTGTGTAAAATTATTGAAGATAGATTCGTGTCAATTGAAACAATTTCGTAAACAATATACTGCACCCAGCAATTTAGTATAAATTGAAAACACCAAATGGTATATGTTCACGCATTTTTAGTCCAAACAAATTGATATAATAATACTAAGGTAGACAAGTACAGTATCGCTTTCAAAGTTACATATATAGCCCCCATTACGATATTTTGTCCGTGACGGCATTGCAAAATTCGCCGTCGCTTGTTCGCTGGACGATAGCAGACGACAACCTTCTTTAAGATCAGAACCGCACCTTTGGGGCTATGTTAATTTACAATCGCATGTAGGTGTCCTACCCTCAAGTTTTAGTTATATAAAAAGTTTCGCATTATGGAGGGCCGTTTTTTCGGTTTCTAATCAGAGCCTCTTGTGCTGAAAAATTACTCCTCTTCAAGATAGATGATTGTATTTTGACATCGGTTCAAAAACGACAATGTTCGATCTTCGGGGCGTTTCCTCCCGAAAGGATTAGGCAGGGAACTGTTTTGTACTTCGCCGAGACCTTAATTAGTACGATTATCTAATTGTTTTGAAACAGTGAATGATTCTCATTAATTATCCTATTTTTTGAGAAGCATTTTACTTTAGTTAACTCGCTAATGTTATTGAGAGAGAAAGAAATCATCTGTATAGGTTTCAAATCTAAAAAATTTAGTTGTGTTCTGACAATTTCTTAGGTATTGCGAGATTATTTTATCCAATCAGTAAACTCGAGTATTTAGGTGACCACGGTGACGTTCGACAAGGTCCGCGTGTTTTTATCAACAGAGAGCGCCGTCTGTCACCTGAACTCCTAAACCTGTTATATTAGCAATCACCACTACCCAGGTGTCTACGTCATCAAAATATTAACGTATTCATTCTTCACCGACATCCATTAATCTCGCGTTATGCATCGTTAATACGACACAATGGAAGGAGACTTACTAGTGAACGTCGCCACTAGTCTTATTAACGAAAAGGAACTATTACTGAAAGTTGAAAGAAGATTAAATCCCCAAGTTGAAGACGGCCAACGATGTTTCGCCGGTTCTAACTAGTACCTGAAGGGCACCCGTATCACTATTGCCAAGGCGGCCATTAGGATTTATCTCTGCTATTCAACGAGGGGAACCACGCCATCAAGCGGAAGCCGAATTAACGCAACCACCACGCAAACGTTCTTTACCGCCCCACAACCACAAACCAACGACCTGCGCCAAAACTGCCAGAAGTTTGGACACACCAAGTCATACCTCTAAAGGAAATCTAAAACCTGCCTGAGGTGTTGAAGTGGGAATCTTCGGTCTCGATTTGTACAACACCTCCGTGATGTCTACTTGCGCTAACTGCAATAGAGACTCACATTGCTAAGTTACAAAGGGTTTGCTCAGCCTACCTGAAGGCGATTGGAACCATGGCAACACTACCAGCGTTCACCGTCGACTACCACCATAAAGAGAGGGTGATTAAAACGACCTCCTGTGATCAGTCGCTGTACATCTCAAATCAAGTAAAGAAGCTGAAGTGGAAGTGAAAAGGGACTGGAAGCCGCCCTCGGCCTCCCAGAAAGCCCCGCCCTTCGGCCTCACATCACAGCGCCCTTCCGGCCTCACATCAAGCCACCGCCCTCTCGGCCCTCCATGCAGGCATGCCCTCTCGGCCTCCAAGCAGACGCCCTATCGGACTCACTGCCGGATGCCCTATCGGCCTCCCAGCAAGCCGCCCCCTCTCGGCCTCCCATCAAGCCGACCTACCGGGCCTCCCCCATCAAGACGTCCCTCTCGGCCTCCCTGCAGGCTGCCCTCTCGGCCTCCCAGCAAGCCGCACTCTCGGCCCCGGCCTCATGCCGGCTGCTCATCTCGGCCCCCTCCCGGCAGGCCCTCGAAAAAGCTAACAGCGATCTCGCCACTTCATGGAACAGAAACTCTTTATTGACATGAAGCCAATTGTCACCACTCTCGAATAATCGCTCTCCGATCGTCTCGATCTCCTGGGCGAACTAACAGGTTGGTATCCTGCACTGGAACCATCGCATCCGAAGAGAGATCAGTCAGGACCCCCCGAAGAACGCCACTTCGCCGATACCATACCAAATTCCGAACAGATGGCTACCGCAATCTCCCACCATCGCCTAAGACGAACTACAGGCCGGTCATCGATGAAGATCTTCACCAACTCACCACCGCACTACGAGACTCCATCGAAGCGGCGGTCCCATAGAAGGTTAGAACCCAGCATCTACAAAACCAAACACCGGGCCCTACCCAGCCAAACGATAGCCGTTTTTCTCCCGGTTCTGTACCCCCTGTGTCTCCCCCCCCCCCATCCCCCTGTATCCTTTATAACATATTGCCAAACCGGAATCTGGAACATATTGTCTCCTCTCCCAATGTGTCTTCACAGCCGCCGGCCTGCAGGAGCCCTCGCGGGCTCGATCAGGCATGCTCCCCTCACACGACGATGTCAGACCAGGTACGGTAACCGTGGTATAGTCGTCGTGTAGAGTATACAGTTCGTGCTAGCCGGACTGGTGAAAGCCGATCTCACGTTGTGCATCCTATTGTGAATTTTGAAAAAGACGAATTTGTGTAAAATGATATAAATGATACACTTTCTCTGTAGTTTTAACTGAGTTTTAACGGCCGCTATATTTCGCGGTGAGAAGAGTGATTCTTTCTTGAGTGGATCGTTGACTATGGAGTTGACTAGGTCTCCAGTAAACTCCAGCATCCCGGGAGTACACGGACTACACTAGTTAGCGACTACATGCCCATTTATGGGCCCCTAGGGGTTATTCAATGAACAAAAGCTGTTTGCCTATTAAACTTATACTGATTTTAGTTTTTTAAAAAAAGTTGAGGCGGTTCTTGACTCCCACCCCCTGCGACGCCACTGATATAATCTAAAAGATTAGCACGTTGGTAGCACGACAATAGACACCCCCCCCCCCCCCCCCGCTACACCCCCCCCCCCCCCATTTGACGCAATGACAAGCTGTGACCTCATTTTGCTGTCTGCTAGTGATGGGCGTGCGTGGTTGTTTCACATGGATGTGATATGACGAGAATGACTATCTCAAATCAAGAACACGGAGGATGAGGCGAATGAAAAAAACACAAGGCAACCCGCAATTTTGAACAGATATTAAAAACACGAGTTAAAATGGCGGATGCATACAATGGGAATTGGAGATCACATGAGTCAGTACGGAACATACTACAGCAAACGACCAACAAAAATCGCAAGCACAGGACGAATGAATGAAATAAATCTGTATTGGAAGCGAATATTAGAATGTAAACGAATAGGCTTTTTTTTTCTTCTAATTGCAGTGGTAAAATGCGTTTAGAGTAGCATTCCTGCTAATGCCCATGTAGGGCTTGTTTCGAGCAGGCAGACCATAGGAGCTTGCGGACCTCATTATTACCTCAGTGACTTGGAATTGACCTAACTTGGTACGTTCAGGCCAAAAATTCTCCCAACCGTCCGAATTCAGACGAAGTAGAAGAAGAAGGAATCGCAGTTATTATCCATATTTAACCTCCTGTGATTCAATGTTGTTCAGGATAACATTGAGTCCAAAATCCACTGAGTTTCGCACAAATACGAAAAAAAAAAAAAAACGAAAACAACGAATTGACTTCTGCAGTGTTGGACTTGAATAAATTTCGGGACCATGGGCTTGTTCACCACCCAAGTTCTGTGTAAATCGGACGAATTCTGTGGTTTCGCGTACAAACCTACAAAATAAGAGGACAGCAGACCTGTAGATATAGTGCCCCATTTTCGAAACTCATTTCAGAGATGTTTATCAGCACCGGGATGTGTGTTTCAAGTCTGTTGAGGTCCGAGAAGACCAGTGATCACTAGGCGTTATAATTTGTGTGTTACACTAACCTAATTATTTGTAGGACTTCCCTCAACGATCCAACAAATTACAACAATTGTGTGCCGAAAACACCTGCCATACGTATAAAACTGATGTGTGGGCTCACGAAGACCCTTCATTATAGAGCTAAAGTTAAACTACATGGGAAAGGCACTACCCATTACGTCCAACATATATAACTCCTACCCAGGATTGGAATCTGCACGTCCGGTTATATTGATGCACCGAAATTCTAGGCAGTTCCATCCTTTTTGACCGCAGATTATGACCTTTGAGGAACCTTGGTCTCGAAAACAGATACCTATTGCGCGTAGTGCGAGATTTGTGTCCAGGACATACGGAGTCAGAATTTGACCCTGTCGTGTTTTCCCATGCGCAACCGATGATTCGTATTGTAAGAGGAGTATGTTCTTGTTTAAACAGATGAAAAAAAAAACCCCGGACACACTTCTGATGGGGGGACCGACCCCAACCCCCTAGTAACTACGGCCACTGTTTCAATATTCCAAGTATATATAATTGGCTTGACAGGCTCGAGCTACAAAGCATGGCGGCACGCATTTAGTGCAACTTGAAGGCATTTACTGTCGGAGTGGGATTGTTTGCCTCCAGATGGTCTGGGGAAGTCTGCTCACAGTAAGTACGGAATTTGTTCTCTGCAAGGTTGCGAACGCTTGCGGTCATGTCCAACAGTCTTTCGTTGTGACAGCAAGGTGTTGAGGCTATGACAAGCGCCAGGCCGACGAGGGCCTTTACCGCCGCTAGCGGCCCCAAACCACCGTAATGAAGCCTCGCGGGACTTCAATTTGACAAGGGTTTTGAAACGAGTTCAGCATTTTAGGAAATTCACGCAGGCCAACGTAGTGTTTGTGAGGGCAATCATGGGACGTTAAGTGAAAGTTTGGACGACTGCAAAGATGAGGGTTTGATTTGAGTGTACCAACTTTCTTTCGCAAGTTCTTGGAAGGCGTTCACACAGAGTTACCTTCCGAAAATGAATTATATCTCTGTCCTGTGTGTTTCTTCTGCGAGTTTCTCCAGTGCGCGTCCCGACACACCCAATGCCCAGTCATATGCTTGCGAAGTTACGTCGTGCGCAATCGCTGTGGTAAGCTCCGCCAACCGGCTAAAACCTCCGCGCGTGCGGTGAACGCGAGCGGTTGACACCGTTGCATTGCGCCGCTAAAAATCTCCGCACAGTGTCGAGGTAGGACCGTTTAACTGCCGTCGTGTTTACAAAGAGTTTTCAGTCCCTAGTCCCCGGCTCCAAATCCTTCTGTGGTTGGTGCTTGTTTCGTAATTTCGGAAGAGGACCTGTAGGATTCAACTATATGAAGAACTCGTCAAACTCCGTGTAGGAAGCATTTGAGGGGCAAGTGAACAATGGTTTTGCCGTTTTCGTCCAACTAATAGGGTGAGGGAGATTTTGCACGCCGACTCGAATTAACGCAAAAGGGTCAACGTGATCACATCTCTGTGTGTTGCATGTCAAGAGGGGACATTAATTTGTACAAAAATCGGTGTAGGTATGGGGCCTAAATATCGTCTCTTGGGAACTGTTAACTCTGGAATGGGGGTCCACATGACTGTGACCCTACAACACACATAAAACGTTTTAAACAACATTTTAACATGTTTCGCTGATGTTCCGAAAACGTTTATTGTTGGTAACACGACGGTTGCGTTAGGGAGAAAGTTGTCCAGAGACTTTACACAAACGCAAAAACGTTTTGAAAACATTTCAAACCATTTATGAAAGTGCTCTAAAAGGGTTTAGTGGCAAAAGATTTGACGCCAACGGATTTCAGTTTAATGTTAGTGTGTCGAAGTATACATATTCGTTTTTGTTTTCCCAGGTTTGCCGGTGTGTAACCAAATTGGTGAAATTTTGAAATGTT
The DNA here is from genome assembly GCA_026419785.1 of Sclerodactyla briareus. Classification (NCBI taxonomy): domain Eukaryota; kingdom Metazoa; phylum Echinodermata; class Holothuroidea; order Dendrochirotida; family Sclerodactylidae; genus Sclerodactyla; species Sclerodactyla briareus. The sequence continues at coordinate 19,605 of JAODTK010000552.1, forward strand.
TTTCTAGAATATTTTCCCAAAACATTTTTGAGATTGTATGGAAACGTTTCCGTAACATTCCTGTTAAACAAATAATGAAACAACACAGCAACGCAATTAAATGACCAGATAAAACCACGAGTAAATGCGATGCATACAAGGGAATTGGGGAGACTGACATATGCGTCAGTTACGGAACATACTACAGGCAAACGACCAACAAATAGCAAGCACGAGGCCGAAGGAATGAAATAAATATGTATTGGAGCGAAATATAGAATGTAAACGAATAGGCTTTTTTTTCTTCTATTCAGGGAACTGCGTTAGAGTAGCTTTCCCTGCTAATTGCCCATGTAGTGCCTTGTTCGAGCAGGCCGACCATACTGGGAAGCTTGTGCGACCTCATTCTTACCCATCCAGACTTGAAGTGACCTACTGTTTGTGGCGGAACCAACATTCTCCAACCGTCCGAATTCGACGAAGTTAGAAGAATCACATTTATTATCCATCTTTAACCATCCTGTATCTCCATGTTTTTCAGGACTCCAATTGAGTCCACATCCCTGAGTTTCGCACAAATCCGACAAAAACGAAACAACGAATTTGACTTCTGCAGGTGGACTTGAAAATGTTCGGGAACCATGGCTTTGTCCCCCACCCCAAGTCTTTCTGTGTAAATTTCGGACGAATTCTGTGTTTTCGCGTCGTACAACCTACAAAATAGAGGACAGCAGAACCTGTATAGTTGCCCATTTCGAACCCATTCGAGATGTTTATCATCACGGGCTTGTTTTCAAGTCTCAGAGGTCCGAGGCGACAGTGATCACTACGGCGTATAATTTGTGTGTTCCTACCTAATTAATTTGTAGGAATTCCCTGAACGATCCCACAAATACAACAATTTGTGCGGAAAACACCCTGCCATACGTATAGACCTGACTGGGGCGCCCCCCCGAAGACCGTCATTTTAGAGAGCTAATTAACACATGGACAGGCAACACCCTTACGGTCCAACATATTAAACATCTACCCAGATTTGGAATCTGCAACTGTCCGGTTTTGATGATGCAACCGAAATTCTAGGCAGTTCCACCTTTTACGCAGTTATGACTTATGAGGACACCTTGGTCAGAAACAGATACCTTATTTCCGCGCGGAGTGCGAGATTTTGTCTGCAGAATACTGATGTCAGATTGACCCTCTTCGTGTTCACATGCGCAACATGACTCGTATTGTAAGAGGATGTATTTCTTGTTTCACCACATATGAAAAAAATAAACCCGACACTCTCATGTGGAACGCCCCCACCCCCTCTCGTAAACGCCACTGTCTTCATCTTCCAAACGTCCTCTATATGGCTTGACAAGAGGCTTCGAGTACAAGAAGGCGCCCGCAATTACGTCACTCTGAAGGGCATTTACTGTCGAGTTGGGATGTTTGCCTTCAATGCCTGAAATCTGCCTCAACAGTAATGTACGGAATTGTTCTCTGCCAGGCTTGTTGCGACCGCTTGCGTCATGGCACAGTCCTCGTGTGACGCAAGGTGTGAGGCTATGACAGCCAGGCCGACGAGGCACACGTTACCGCCGCGAGCGGCAACCCACGTCTGAAGCCTCGCGGACTTCAATTGCAAGGTTTTGAACGAGTTCAGCGTTTTTATTTAGGAGTTATTCCCCAAGGCCACCGTAGTTTGTGAGGGCAATCATGTACCGGGTATAATTGAAAGTTGGACGACTGCAAGTAGAACGGTTTATGTCTTTGAGTTACCAACTTTCTTTTCGCAGTCTTGGAAGGCGTTTCACCCAGTACTTCGAAATGGAATATAATTCTGTTTGGTGTTCTTCTGCGAGTTTCTCCATTGTCGCGTCCCCGACCATGCCATCACTGCTTGCGAAAGCTTACGGTCGCTTGCGCATCGAACTGTAAGCTTCGCAAACGGCTAAAACTCCAGCGTCGGGTGACCGCGAGCCGGTGCGCGTGCATTGCGGGCCCTAAAACTAAACTAAACTACCCGCACAGTGTGAGGGATACGTTTAACTTGGCGTGTTTTTACAAAGAGTTTCAGTCCTAGTCCCGGCTCCAAATCCTTCCTGTAGTTGGGTGGTGTCTTGTTTAGTAATTTCAGGACTAGGACTGTAGGATCAACTATATTGAATAACCCTCGTCACCGTGTCGGAAGCATTCTGAGGAAAGTGACCAATGGTTGCGTTTTTTAGTCACTAATATTGTGGATAATTTTGTCACGAGCCGACTCGAAATTAACGCAAAAGGTCACTGATCAGTAATCATCTGGTTCATGTCGGGGGTGATTTTTGTACAAAAAATCAGTGCTAGTATGTGGCCTAACTATTCAGTCCCCCTCTTGGGCCTGTTCACTCTGTAATGGGGTCACATGACTTGGGGGTGGGACGGGGCGGCACAAACACAAAAACGTTTGAAAAACATTTTTAAAACAATGTTTCGCTGATTGTTCCGAAACGTTTCTTGTTGTAACACGAAGGTTAGGAGAATGTTTCCAGAACTTTCACCACAACGAAGAAACGTTTTTGCAACCATTTTCAAACCATTTATGACAGTGCTCTAAAGGTTTTGTGGCAAAAGATTGCGGCCAAACGGGATTTAAGTTATGTTGTGTGTCGAGTATATCATTTATCGTTTTTGTTTCCAGGGTTTTGCTGTAACTCCTCATTTGAAGTGAAATTGAATGTTTCTAGAATATTTTCCCAAAACATTTTTGAGATGGTATGAAAACGTTTCCGTAACATTCCTGTTACTCAACAATAAAACGTCTTCAAAAAACAATATAAAGAGGTTCCAATACTTTCGTGTTTGCTGTGACATGACTTGTTGGTCAATCAGGTCCGCCTTGATTGAAGGCGAATTACGTAAGTATCTAACACTACAGTCGACTAAAACGCTCCTGACTGTAGCAGCTCCTTGTTACCTCCTATTCTATCTCCTCCTCAACACTTCAGGTTTTAAATTATTGCTCATCCAAATCTGAGTCAATTTGACGGAGAAGTGAATTTTACATCTGACACATCCCATATTTAAATGTCAGTGATTACGTATTTTCGTGAACAATAAAGGCCGGATTCCCGTGACCTTGATCGGCTTTGTGCTACGTCGACGGAGTGCCCGCTGCGTGTGTCTACGTCAATGGATTTGTGTGTACGTCAGTACTACGGCCACTGGGTCATCACTAGGGAGCTTTAGTTTCACAACGGCGCGGCAACGTATGAGCCAATGTTTTCACGTTTTAGACCACGGTCCGCCTGTCAGTAGGGCGCTTTAAGATTCCCTACGACGTGTCAATGTTCAGTTGCGTGTTGAAAATGAAGCGGATTGACCGTAAATTTCCCGAATTCCAATGTTTAGGCCTGTTTGCATGATGCCACACGTTGAGTACCAAGTTCACGTCCTAGGGCAACGTGGAACGTGAAGTGACTTCCCGTTGTGGATCGACGGAGTACGGCAGTTGGTGAGTTTTCGCATGTGCACTGCACATTGTGCAGTAGGGTTTTACATTGTGTCCACTTGCCGTTTCTGTCGGCGTCGTGAAATCTGAAGCTCCTATTACTGTGTCCTACTACGTAGCGGGAAAACGCGGTTGTCCGGCGACCTGAGAGACCGCCAACGCTCATCATCAACGTGTCAAGCGCTACGCCCTTCGTGGGTTTCCCCTGCGTCCTGCCATTTTTGCCATTGACGCAGCGGCAATTCCATTGACGTAGTTCCGGTGTTATTGCCCCTGGTCACATCAGCAGAGACCTCGCTACGTCCTCCGTTATGGTAATACGGGGGTATTAACAGGCAAAATAAAGATAATTGGCGCAATTTATGTGACATGATATGGGCATTTTTGCAGCACAAAGTGGAAACTGCTCAGTATAAAGTGTCCCCCCCCCATTAGGCGGTCCGTTTAACGGTCCGTATCGGTCATGAATCGCGGCCTGAATTCGAATTTTTTCACCCGACGATTTGTGGCGTCGCCAGGAGGGGGTCAGGGGGGCACGTGCCCCCCCTCGAAAACCTTGTGCCCCCTTGGTGCCCCCCCCCCCCCCACTGCGATTTTGTGATTTTCGAGAAACTATTCTGTAGTCAGTATTCGACTACCAGTTTGATATAACCTGGCTATTTGTTGTTTTAATGACAAGAAGGCAGTAATTATGCCAATTTTGTCTCGAATGCCACTAAAAAGTGTACAAAGGTCGTGCTTCGCGCGTGGTATAGTGGTGGATTCGTCCCGCCGTTGCTCTCTGCCTGTCTCCCTACATCCCGCAAGCTCTGTGGCGAATGTCCTGCCTCTTTGGCCCCCTAGCTTATACATATCCGTGAGGGGAAATATACAACGCGTCTCATTGACCTTGAAAACTACAATCAACCTCTTTCGAGTGTCGACCCTTTACTGAGCCTCTTTTCCGTTTCTTGTCTTCCCCTCTCAAACCACGGCTCAATTTCGACTGCATGCCTCGGCTATCAACTGCTTAGATTTTCAACGCGTGTTTTTCTCCATGGAGTAATATCATCACTCCAGGGAACGGACTCGGAATTCCCTTTGGCACGAAGTTTATATCTGGTTGGGACAGTAGAACTAAGCTGGCTAAATGCCTCAATTTTTTGCCTGGATCCTGATTTCTTCAATGTGGCCTGGATATAGGAAAATGTTTTGCACGTTTCGCAACTTGTGTACGGTAGTAGGGAGCAGTAATTGTGGTGGAACATTCTGGGCCCCAAATTCGGTGCAAATGAATAGGACTGAAGTCCCGATAAAAAGGTCCCCAATCTACCACCAGTTCCCCCCTAGAAAATGTCCTGTGCCCCCCCCCCCCCGTGCCCCCAGGACTAAACGTCTGGTGACGCACTTGGTGCCAATGTATAACTAAAAAACATTATGTTTCCCGGTCGTTCGCCCATTCCTGCCATAGTAAAAACAGGCCGTTTACGTCAATAACGTAGTGATTCTGAATTTCTTCGACAATTACATTATTTGCGGGCTATTTTGATGAAGAGAAAATCGTATGATACTTAGTTCGATTATATCTTCTTCTTCTTCTTCTTTGGGTGGGCTGCCACATCCATAAGGAACAAAACGAGAGGTTGGGTGTGTGCAGTGCTACTAACGGGGGAGTGCTAGTCCCGATGCTGAAGCCTCAGGGTGTCGTTCAACAGCACTTTGAAGTTTTCGCTGGGCTAACAATACTTGTAATCTCATGCGGCAAGTTGTTCCAGTCCCTTGTGTTCTTGAATAAGGAGTATTTGTAGCATCCGACGTGTGTGATGCTCAGTATATTTGTTTTTCGAGTTGGAGCGGCGGGTTCTACGTTGGGGCTGGCTGAAGGTGATCATGATAGGAATGGCAAGGTGCACCCCTAAGGCTTTGTGAAAAGTAGAGAGAGCCTGTTAATCTCCCTCTTAGTGGTCAAATGATACCACTGAAGGTTTGAGCAAGGGCGTATGCACTGTGGTCCAATCATAGTTGTTGTGTACCATTCTGGTCTGGCTGCAGTCTCTGACCCTTGCAAGCTCTGGTGAGCCTGTACAGTGTAACGGGTCCCAACAGAGGACAATAATTCAATCTTGGACGGCTGAGGGTCCTTATAAACCTCTGCTTTTGGTGTCTGTTAGGGTCCTTTGGTTTTCGTTATTTGTCTTTGGTTCGTTATTTACGAAGACCCAGAGGGGACATAGTAAAAAATAAAATTATTACGTACGTCGTGATATTATTGCGTACGTACGTGAATTATTTATTGCGTAGACGTGATACTAATTGCGTACGTACGTGATGTTATTACGTACGTACGTGATATTTATTGCGTACGTACGTGATTTAATAGTACGTACGTGTTAATTATTGCGTACGTACGTGATATTTATTGCGTACGTACGTGATATTTATTGCGTACGTACGTGATATTTATTGCGTACGTACGTGATATTTATTGCGTACGTACGTGATATTTATTGCGTACGTACGTGATATTTATTGCGTACGTACGTGATATTCATTTACGTACGTACGTGATATTTATTGCGTACGTACGTGATATTCATTTACGTACGTACGTGACAATTATTGCGTATGCCTACGATAGTATCATACGTGGGGAAATTACTGTGTAGGTCTATGTGTTACGGAATCTTTAACTGATTGGATGTTACTCCAGAGGAAATATCACACGGTATTGCAACATTGTATACATCGATTATAGTAGGCGTCGTTCGTGCTGAGTCGGTTAGGCTATTCTCGAAGGGAAAACTTGCACGGCATTGTTTTTAACATTACACTGTTACTCGTATAATTATGCCATAGGCAGCAAACTGAATAGAAAAGGATAAACTGAGTTTACTCGCTGCGTCTTTACTTGATCTGGATCCAATCAGAGAGAAATCCTGTACTACTTGGTTGAAAATATCGGTGGTTATTAGCAGGCACGCACACAAGAATATCCAACGAATCGGTTGTATCGAATTAGAACATTTAGATATTTTGGACAAAAGTCGCCCGTTTATTGTAAGACAAAGTGAGGATATCCTCACAGTACATGGGTACCGCTGGAGGGCATTCGGTGTGTTTAGAAAACGATCCCGAAGGAGAAACAACGTCACCGTTCGACGTCTCCGAAGGAGGTTGTACCGTGGGTGTTGGCCAAAATTTCCCATGACACTTGGACTCATTGATAAGCTAAAACCGTTAAGGAATATACATTAATTGGGGGCATTGGACGGATTTCTAGTTAAAATGATATGGCACAAGCTACTAACCATACAAATAGCGCGCAACCCGGCCACGTGACAGCAGGGTTCTTTATAAAAAGCAGTACTAAAATGAGGAAGGTTGCCCGTAGTGTGCAATGACAAATAAATTGTCGCTAGACTAACAAAGATATTCTATCTGGTGCCTAGTTGATCAACTTATGACACTGTTACGTTAGGGACTTGGTACCAATCATTAGGAACACACTTTGTTTTGTCACTGAAGGAGATTGATTGTAGTTGGATTGAAAGCAAAAAAAACTAATTGTAGGACTGCAAATCTGATCATTTTACCGAGTTTCAATGCGGGGCGTCAACTCTATCAATGGTCAGTCACGCGCCTATCACATGCAAGGAATGTTTGTTTTCCCCGCCACAAACTTGTACGTATCACGATAGGTTAGTCGAAAGTTAGTCATGAGTTAGTCTTGCCATTCCTGCAGACAGAAACGCTTTGCAGTCAAAAGTTAGTCTATCGATATTGGTGGTTTAGTCGATCCACGGTCTGCTCAAGGATTAGTCTAGCTTCAGCTGAGGTTAGTCATGCTCACACAGAACGGGATTTTCATCCCAAATGTTAGTCGTTCTAGCTTGACTAATCTGCTTGACTAACAATTCTAGTCAATTTTGATTTTGACTAACTTATGTTCGATGTGCGAGATCGAGGTACAGAAAATGACCATCGTTAGGATTGCAGAAAAATTTTAAGAAGAAAGAAATCATAGAGGACTTGGCGATCAAGAAGTTTGTTTAGGACGAAGATTGCAAACCAAAAGTATCGAAGCAGGGTGGAAATCCTAAGGAAAAAAGTGTGCCACAGTTCTGGATTTACGTTTATAGGACTGCGAGACGAAATAAATCAGCGAAGATTTCTGACAAAAATTTAATTAGTTATGCTCATGGCACTGATACATGTTAGTATTACGCCCTTTTGAAGTCAGTGCCAGCGGAAAGAGGAATCTATGTAATAATCAGTTTGTGCGTATGTGTGTGGTGGTGTGTGTGGGGTTGTGTTGTGGGTGTCGGGTGACCACTCCTTGTCAGCACGATATCTAACCGAACACAAAAACAGGTACCAACTTCAAATTAGGTATGTGAGGTTGGACATATGGGGAGGGAGACCCATATTGTTTTGGGTGCCAGGGGTTTCAAGTTCATTCAAGGTCATGAGAGGGCAAAGTTAAAAAGCCTTGTCAGCACGATTACTAACGAAGGCAAGTATCTTATCAAGGTGATATTGGGTATGTGGGTAGCATGTGTGGTGAGGATGAAGCCTATTTTTTTGGGAGGGGGGCCAAGGTTTCAAGGTCATTCAAGGGCATTATAGAGCGATCCTCCTGTATCTCGACAATGGAACGTTTTAGAGGGCCGGCCTAATGGAAGTTTGTTCCGTGTCCGCAAGTATAACTGATGACCTACTTTGACTTCAGTTTTGACCTTGTGACCTTGTTTGGACACTTTTGACTGGTGACCCAAGTGCTAATTTTTTTGTGGATGACCAGATTCTCTTGTTAGACAACAAAAAAGTTAATTACCCACTACCATCTCATTACGTCCTATCACCAGGCTAATCGTATGTTATGGACCCTCTCTGAATGTTGAGGACTGCCTGAGCCACTCTTGATATAGACAAATTTTGGCACGATCTTCATGTATGTATCTCCACAATGGAACATTTTTAGAGGGATGCCGTAATTGAAAGTTGTGTTTTCGTTTATCATGCAAATAACATCTGATGACCTACTTGACCTAATTGACCTTTGGACCTGGGTTTGACCCTTTGACTTGGTGACCGCAAGTGCTAAATTTTTGTGATGACCAGACTCTATTGTTGAGACAAACAAAAAAGTTAATTAAAATACCATTCTACAATACTCATATCACAGGATATCGTATGGTAAGGACCTCTCGGAAATGTTGAGACTGCCTGAAGCCCCACTTGACCTATTAGACAAGTTTGACGTTTGGCATTGGCATACTGCAAATTTGAGCAATCAAGAGAACCTTTAGAGGGCCGGCCAATTGAAAAGTTTTGTTCGTCTCAGGAAACTACATCTGATGACCTTACTTGACCTTCATTGACCTTTTGCCCTTGTGGGACCCTTTGACCTGGTGACCGCAAAGTGCTAATTTTTGTGATGACCAGATTCCTTTGTTGTGAGAAAAAAACAAAAAAGTGAAATTTACCACTACCCATTCTTACAAACTCCTATCACAGGCTATCGTATGTTATGGACCTGTCTGAAATGTTGAGACTGGCTGAAGCACCACTTGACTCTAGACAAATTTGATCTGTTTTGGCATTGGCTATGAAATGAAGAATCGTAGAGGGATGTTGCAATGGAAAGATTTTGTTCGTTTCGGCAAAACTACATCTGGTGACCTTACTTTGGACTCATTTCACTTTGTTTGCCCTTTTGACCTTGACCTGCTATTCCAAGTGCTAATTTGGTGTTTTGTTGATACCAGATACTCTGTTGAAGACCAAACAAAAAAGTTGGTTACACGACCATTTCTACAATACTCCTACAAGGCTATGTATGTTAATGGACCTTTGAAATGTTGAGACTGCCTGAAGCATCTCTTGACTATAGACAAAATTGGAAGTTTGGCATTGGATATTGGAAATGAAGCCATCGTAAGAGGGCTGTTGCCATGGAAAAAGTTTTGTTCGTTTCGGCAAACAAGGCATGTATCCCGAACCCCCTGGTGGTTGTTGCGACTGAAAAATGTAGGGAGCCTCCCAATGGTTCACCTTTGGGAAGCTATGAAAGTAAGTGGGCACTTTTCCAAATAATGGGAGGGGGGTATGTCCATTAGTCCACCTCGGATTGTCGCCCACCGATAAATATAGGGGGTGCAATTGTTTACCTTGGGATAGGTCTGCAACCCCACACCCCCCGAAGGGATATAGAGTATAAAGCGGGATTTTCTCCCAACATCTCTTCCCATTCAATTTGGCCAAATATGGGAGGGGTTGCATGTCCCAAGGTTACCCCGGGTTCTCGACCACAGACAATATGGGGGATGCGGATTGTTTACTTTTGGGAAGGTCTGCCAACCCCCCTCCCTCGGAAGAGGATTATAGCGTAAAAGCCGGGGGGATTTGTCCCAACTCTCTCAATATGGAGGGGTCGTAAGATAACAGGGACCCTGCCACATACCCAAGTGTAACTGCCCCCCCCCTCCCCTCCATATGAAAAACGTGGATGGTTACCAGTGGGCAGGTCTGAAACCCCCTCCTTCGGACAGAGGAATTATAGGGAATAAAGCGGGATTTTGTCCCAACATCCTCTTCCCATATGGAGGTGTCGGAGAGTAACAGGGACCCTGACACTACCAGTGTTGAAAAATTGCCCACCCCCCCTCCCCTCCACTTAGAAGAACTTGGACTGGTACAGATCATTCACTTTTCTGTCAGCCTCCGTTGGTTGCGCCACAGGTTCAGTGCTGGGGTCTGGGGGTCACCCCCCCCCCTCCTGGGTCAAGTCAGGCAGAAAAAGAGCAAAACATGTAAATTTGGTGGTATTTTGAGCCAAGAGTATGGGTTCGTCCAGGGTGTTAGGTGGGATTGGATTTGGTCCGACATACTCTGAACAATCCTGTGCACTTCTTTACAGGGCAAGATCTGCCATATGCGGGTTGATATGCGACGTGTGGATAATCCCATCTCTACAGGTGATGTCTCCTCGTTCGGAAGTGGGGTGTCATACAAGGAACAAAGTGCTGTTTCCTGAAGTTACATACATTACAGGTGATGTGTAGGCACATTTTAAATTGAGAATCCAGGGGTGAGTAAATTTTCCTCGTTGGTTTACGGACATCATGACCTTCTTAATTTCCTCCGAAGCTAGATACTACTGTGGTCTTTATTCAATCCACTGATTTGATGGAGTCATGCATAAACTAAGTTTGTTTTTACCTCCATGGTCTAGGATAATTGTCAAGTACTCTGCCCTGCATATCATGTGGAATCAAAAACCAACTGCCAAGGTCATTCTTTGAAACTTGTGGCCCTAGAGGGGGATGTTACCAGGTGGGTCTGTGAGATGTTGTGCCAAGATTGTGGGTAGCACATTTCATTATAGACTGCAGCATGCAGGCGTGTACTGATAGAGAACCACTTGGTTACAGGGTGAAGCCATCATTGTTGGTAATGTGGGAAAAGTTTTAATGACTGTGTGGAATTAGCAATAAATAACAAGGAATTGCAGGGAAAAAATCCTGTGCATCAATGGTGAGTTTTGTATGATATAGTTCTATTCGTGCTTACACAAGTAACACAGTTTGGTGGCATCCGGTTTCTAATTTTGCATAAGTATGGTTACACATTTTACATGATAGTGATTTATCAAGCTTGCAGTTCAATGGCGAATAGCTGGTTAATCCAAGTTTCCTAATATGCTTCTTCTATTGTTTTTGTATTGAAATGAATTGTTCAGGAATGTTAAAAAAAATAATAATGAAAATTTATAATAGCGCACCATACTGCCAAAGGCACCCCAGGCGCACAAAGCAAAAAAACAACAAAACAAATTTACTTCACGCAGCATGAAAAAAAGAGATAAGTTTCTTCAGATTTCTGTTTTTTATGTTTTATGTTCTCTTTCCATTACGCAGTCCTCGCCAAAAATGTTTCGTTGCCGAGATATATGACGATTTGCCTTATGGTGACCGTGAAGACCTGACCGACGAGAAAAAAAATAATGGGATCTCCTCACCATACAGGTAGCCACCTACGGAATTTGAACTGTAGATGGCTTGCGTTCGTTAGGATATCGTGCTGACAGGTTTTTGAACTTTGCCCTCTCATGATCTTGAACTGACCTGATATACACACCAACCAATACGGTCATCCTCACCATATAAGCAACCCACACATAACCAATTTGAACTTCATACCTCCTTGCGTTCGTCTCAGAGTCTGCTGACAAGGGGTGTCAAACACACACACCACAACACACACAGACCGCACACAACAAACCACACACACCACATACGCACAAAATGATTGCAAAGATTCATTTTGCCTTCGGCAATGAATCAAAAAGGGGCATAACATGAGATTCAGCTGTGAGCGCGCCCTAGGTTACAGATTGATTGCCCTACAATATGGCTCCTCATCATTTTGACTGGATCAAATCGGTAAGAATAGCACCAAACATTCAATGTTTGCCATCTGAAGTTGAACGTAGTAAGAGCAAAAAGACCTTCCAAGGACTCAAACCACAATTCTGACCTTTCCGGATACGGGGTCACCGGTTTCTTGCTAGAACTTAAAGAAGCCAAGCAAAATCCTTTGTACAAAACAATTCACAAGAAAGGCAAAGGAATCACTACGCATTATTGCGTGCTTGTTAATTCCCCGCCAAAGGCGAGAGGAATAAATGCAGTCACGCGGGAGAGGATGACGTATGTGGGTGTGCATGTGTGTGTGTGCGCGTGTGTGTGGTGTGTGTGCCACGATAAACAACTGGACCAACCTCAACGGTCCACCAGAGTTAGAATTGGTAGGGTGTTCACTCTGGGACGGAAAGAAGGCCTATTGTTTTGTTGTATTATAAAAAGGTAATTTAACGTAAACGAGGACAACATTTATGAAAACCGTGTAGGACACTGTAACTTGATAGGGGAACCTTAGGCCTATATACACCAACCCATTACCTTCAATTATTTTCAGTTTAGGTGAATAATTTGTGTCGTTCTCAAAGTTCATTTGAGGGTCACTAAAAATTGGTAAAGTTGACATCCTGTGAACAGAACGAATTTGTGAAAACGCAAAAGATGTAGAAGGGTCATATCTGGTAGGATACTGGTCATATAGATAGACATTTATTTTTGCTCGAGGTTTGGTCGAAGGTCACCTCAGGTCGGCAATAGCCTGGATGCTTGTAAATAGGATAACCATTGGCCGACAAAGATGTAGAGGATTCAATACTTGGTAGGTAGCTTGCCCTGTTGTAGGATATGATCCCTTTTCTACTTTTGAGTCAGTTCAAAGGTACATGAGGTTCGTCAAAGAGAGGTAAAAGTCTGAAACCGTTGGAAAACAGGATAAGCGGCTGATTACAAACGCGCAGAAGAGGTTTTACACTTGGTAGTTCGGGGTAGCAGTTTAGGTTCCATGTTGGCAAGAGGGGACTGTCAGTAGGCGAGGAAGAAGCCTTTCTATTCTGGTATGGTTTCAGTTCACGTCAGGTGCAGGATCTTGTAATCCTAACCAGCACAATCAAAGTTAGTGTCATATGGCCTACTCAGAAGCAGGACAGTTGATGTCCTCGTCCCTCTCTCCAATTCGCCTACCTCTCCATTTCCTCCAATATAATCAAGAAGGAGGGATTAGAACGGTTTGCAATCGAATGGTATGCTAACTAAATTTGAAAGCAGAGGCACACTGAAAAACTTTTTGTGGGTTGCACCAGGAGGACAGCACAGTGGTGCAAATATTATGGCAAGGATCACACACATCGTTGCGGTCTTGTTTCTCCTCACGGCGTCTAAGGCTCACTGTCTTGCCTGAGAGATGATGTGAGAGCCGAACGAGACCAGTTCCAAGCGTTGCCGGTCTGTGAAGTGGCCACACATGGTCGCTTATCTGAGTACTTATTGATCCCCACCTTTTCTTCCCCTTCCCAGGAACAAAAATATCCAGATCAGGCGCGCGGTACTAGACCGAGTCTCCAGCGAGGAGCAAAGGGGAGGGGGGTTTTTAGTTTTTGGGGGTGGTGGGGGGTTAGGTAGCACAACGACTAGATTTTTCTTTTCCTATCCCTGAGAAGTTCAGAGGGAATCTATGCAGTGTGGCAGTGTGTTACGTGTGCGCGCCGATCTGGATGGTTTTAGGCTCATCTGGTATGAGTTCCCCATCAGAGGCTCATCCAAGGCCTATTATCGTGGGGGTTCTGTCACGGGTCCTCCAAGGTCAACAGAGGTCAAATTCTAAAAAAAAAATGTGATATAGTCTTTTCTTAGAATGCTTTGTTGGTCCAATGTTGAA
>JAODTK010000553.1:0-13989 GCA_026419785.1 Sclerodactyla briareus
ATTAAGGTATGGTATTTTTTATCGGACAGATTCTTCATAAATTAATGCCAAATGAAGAGCAATGAATATCTAAATTGATCAGAAACTCAAGATAGAACCATATGCACCAAGTTTCTAGAACTTCCAAACAACAAATTTCTAAATTTACACAGATTGAGAGCTTTTGGTTCTGTAATTTAGAAAATGATGGATAACTCTACACATTCAATGGTGAAACTTGTACAAATCAAAAGTGGCATTTGATATCTAGAAACCTGAAAAATTAACCCTAACCTATTAATACATGTATCACTGAACATGTCACCATGCAAAGCAGCGAGATATCATGATTTCTTGTCACAAGCTTAGTATGGTCATATGGGCTGTGTGGTTTATCCTTCACTTAGCCTATATATGACTGCAAAGCTTCCCAGGCTCACTACTATGAATACAACTTCTCAGCATAGAGTATGTAATGAGTAACTGTTGACATTATCTGCTGTCACCATAGCACAGCAGTCCCCCCTGATAAACTAACAATCAAATTTCTCGGTTACTGAATATCTGTCGATCGTGACAGTATGCCAGTCCGTTCGAGACAGATTTAAAAGAGGCAACTGACTAGCCATATCTTGCTGAAATGCTAAGGCAGCGCTTGCGTGACATCACAAGTAAAAAGCCACCCTGTAATGTCAAGAGTCAATGTCTAAAGTTGGCTTCGTTAGGCACCATCATTCTTCCCAAAGCATGAATAGATGGGTTTTTGTTTGTTTTAATCACAGTAGTAACTGGTATGAGTCTAAGAGGTGAATAACCCCTAAAATCTAGCAGGTCAATCATCACCGAGTTAATCATCTGAAGAGTATTACATAAGGGTCTCACTGTTACAAAACCCTTATATCAAAACGTGTGTGCCTTAACAATCGACTGGTAATTTTCGCTGGTCAAAAAAAATGTCATACTGTAAGTAGTATTTATTAGCTGTTAGTCACTCCAGCCTCGCCCACTAATGCTTACCGGTCGTCTGCTACAATCTAATTACCTTGTCCAAAGTTTTCCAAATTCCTTGAAATAATAAAACGGAACAACACGAACAGTTTACGCAATAAAAAAAGATCTGATTGAATATAGGCCTTACCTGTTCCTTCTATGTCTGCTAAACGGTCTAAAAAATAAATGATAAATCACATAAATCAAGGTTGAATAGAAAGGGCTTTTCGCCTCTACGACAAACACAATACAATCCCAACTCTAAAAACTTATTCCAGACTTCTGTCTGGCATCAATGAAATAGCCACTATCGCTAAGTCCAAAGTTACCCACGTGACCCCCTGACATCACATACCCTCTAAACCTTACTCCAAAAATTGGACCAATCACACCCCTTCGTAACAAATCATACATGACCATACGGCAATACGAGAATGCCATTGATTCCCAGGGAAAACAATACAGTGGACAATATTGCCATCGCCTAATAATAAGATTTGGCAGAATGACTTGCACTTTTCAATGGGAATATAACATAATAAAATTTAAATCAGTTACAGCTTCCTACACACTACCATGGGAAATTGAAGAACCGATCCTTGAGGTGACCTTTACAGCGATTCCACCCCTCCACCGTTTACCATACGAAGCTTGAGAATACATTGGAACCTTATCAATGGTTCACAGCGGAGCTTTCGCCCCTCTAAGATACCATAAATCAGATGCCAGAATGACCTGACAGGACCTACAGATATCCATCTGTGTTGGTATCTACAGAGAGATAATTAAAGTGAAAACTCCTCTCACAATACAGGAACTATTGCCAATTGCTCTGGACTAGAAGGGTCCTCCCAAGTTACATCTTAGTGCATGATCCTATTGGAACCAGTGAATCCCTCAGTGTCCTTTTGCCTGGTTAGGTGATTAGTGGCTGCTTCCATCCGTCACCATGCAAACAGTTACATACAAGCTATCCAGGTGTTTCTGTCAGATTTTGTATTGCTTTTAACATAGACAGCTTATACATCACAAACCAATTTCATTTCCAATTCATAAGGACGTGATTATTACCAGTGTCACCAGAAGAGGACCAAGTTTCATGGAAATGTTACAAATTGCCAAGCCGACATCGCCTTTCTGTCCAGCCATTTTGTCCAACCATCACGCCCACCCCCCCCACCCCCCACCCCCCCCATCTCCTCTCTGATTATTTGAATGTACCGGAGGTCTTTGCTTTCTTCAAGTTTTTTTTTTCACCCTCTGATATACCTGGGTTTTTCTCTTTCCTCTTTCTGCAGAATCGGAGCAGCTTCAGGGCGCTGACAGCATCAGGGCATCTCGCTTCTTCTTTTGTCCAACGTGATGACCATGATCATCTAGAAATAAAAAAAAGAAAATCAGCATTGATGACCAATGATGCTCATCAGCATCATCCTCCTGTTTTAGGCTGCAGGTTCCACTTTTAGTGGTTTCAATTCAGTTCGTTCATTTATTTCACAAAGCACACCATACATAACATATAGTGATTGTGTGGAGGAGGGCTATAAAAGCAGAAGCTTGTACAAGTAGACCCCCTATAATAATTGCAGTAATTAAGATTCAACATGTATACATTTCATGGCTGTACATACTACACTACACCACCTCCAGTATTACCTCAGTGGGTGGAATTCTGAGGCATTTCACAAAACTCACTGGTTTGAGAATCTGTGAGCTTATAATATGATATTTCCCTTACTCAACTTACCCCATATTTCACTATGCACCCCACCCCAACCCACTGAACAGATTGCATCTTTGCAGTATCCGGCTGGCAACCTATCATCATCCTTCTTATTTCGCCAGACTAAATTTCATCGTTTTTTCATCTCCAGATGTTTCAATGACGTGGGTGGTGTGCACGTGCAATATGTGGTAAGTTTAGTAAGTGAAATGATTCCCATCTACCAAGTCTTCATTGATACATCTGCACCAAGTCCTTTTCGGGGGGGGGTGGGGGGGTGGGGGGGGGGGGTGGGGGGGGGGGGGGGGGGGGGGGGGGTGGGGGGGGGGGGGGGGGGGGGGGGGGGGGTGGGGGGGGGACCCTTCTCCCTCTTCCCTCAGCAGTTACGCTTCTATTCTGCCAGTCCAGCTATCACTATGTTTACATGTCCATACCATCTTAGCCTCGTATTCTGCTGGCTGGGCAATCGCCCTCAAAGTGGACTGTCAGGGCCAGGGCCTCAGCCAGGAATTCGAAATAGGGTGTCTCACTTGGTGAACGATGAAAAATCACTTAGACACAAAGGCACTTGCAGATCGCGGCGGGCACCAGTGCGGAGCGGGGATCGAGACCGAAAGACGTCAGTTTTGGTGGAGTCAAGAAAGCAACGTGGCAGTCATATTATGTCACTGCACGTCGAAAGCACTATGTCAATGCTGACTGAGGAAATCGGCTCGTCGGGGGGGGGGGGGGGGGGGGTTGTTCGACTCGACCATAAAAAAAGGGGGGGGGAATTTTTTTTTTTTGTTTTTTTGGTGGCCATTCTCAAGCCGCTCAACAGAAATTGGCTGTCCCCATCAGTGTCCGGGCCGTCTCAATGATGGTGAGATGCCACTTGGTAAGGCCCTGGTAGGGACCATACCCATTTTATGAAGCAGTAAGTTTGATCCAGCAGTACAAAACATTTTTCCTACAAATTGTCAGCCCCTGAGCTTGTAGAGAAGGAACATTGATTCACACAACAGAAGAAAATTCGCATTTAAATAGATTAGCCGCTTACTAGCAGGACCTGAACAGAAACTAGGCTGGACATGGGTACGAAACACACTGACTGTAATTTCCTGATAGTGCAACAACAAAGTTGGCAACATGCATGGGATGGCCTCCTAATAGTCACAATTGTGGGTTTCAGGCTAATGGTAATGTACAAAACTTCCTTCAAACTAGCAAGGTGGAAACAGGAAATATCAGAAACCCCATTACTACAAATTTGGAGAGGTTGTAAATAATTGTACCTGTGAGTATTTCATTTTACTTTTGAGGAATCAGTGGACATCACAGATGACATAGGCCCCCGATGAAATCTACACAGATATGCTGCATTCTTGCGAGAGCAAGATACACAGGAAGGACGAAATAGCCTTATGTGGAAATTAAAGAGATTAGTTTTGGTATCTGGTGAATGATTCGTAAAGCTTTTATTTAATTCCCATCTATGGTTCATTGGAGACGGGTTTTAATGCACACGATTTGATTAACTCTTATTGTAGGGAATCCGCGGTTCAGCCTGTGACATCACAAGGCTGATTTTGCAAAAGCCGGTAGCCTTTTCGGCACAGTAGGTTGGCTGACAATTTGTTCCGGGGGTTTGGCTGCCATAATCTTTTCATTTCGATACAAACCACTTTTTGGAGCTCTAGTTCCCAAACGATCTGAGCAAAAGAGATGCCGTCTCTATCAAAAATTCTCTCAGAGTACACATGGTTTGATAGGATTGATGTTCTTCTTATGGTACCAAAGGGTATCTGAATATCTACCCCTGCGAAAAGACACAAATGCTTCCCCTCCAATTTCCTTATACATTGAAGGGTTGTATGCCACTTTTACATGAATTTTCTGTGAATTTCCAAATGTACACCCCCTGTCATGTAAAAAAAAATAGGCACACGTCAAAAATATTTTCCCTTGATTTTATTTGTCTAGAGTGACCATTACAAACTTCAACAAACACAAATGATCATTCCTGCCTCAAAAACTGCTGCGTCGGCTATAGTCATCATGTATGGCTCAGGAGGAGACCTGTGCAAGGTCGACTTGAGTTGCCCATGGCATTGAAACCATAATACAGAGACCCTCTTTAGTCTGAATAATCGTCAGAATTCGCTCAGTTGTCATACTTCTTGCACTTAGAATTGCCCGAAGGGACCTAGAGATGTGCATACAGCCATAAATAGCATATCCCTATTGGGACTCCCAAGGACTGTATGCATACCACTGGCAATAATGTCTTCCATTGTAAATGAATGATTCACATGTTGTGCTTTTCTATCGAGCATGTTCACTGATAAATGGATACAGGGTTAAACGGTTCTTTATTTAACAGTTGTCTGATTGGTCAAGAACATTAAAAGCTCATTTGCAGCATTGAAGAAAATATTCGGGCCAATCCATATACAATTTAGGTCATGAGTGTTGCTCTACGCCAATGACATCAGGAATCAGGAATGCGTAGCAGTTCTGCGTGTGAAATTTTCTGTTTTACGGTGATTATGCTAATTGACGGACTCACTCGGTGACAAATATATATAGATTTAGACAGATCTATCATCTCCTCCAATTAGGTGATTCAATTTCAGAAAAAAACATGAAGATCACATTTCCTAGCGAAACAAATCGCGTGAGCCTATGATGAGACTCGTACCAGTCGAGCCTTGTGACATTATCAAACTCATGGAGCTTCTTATGCCAAACTATGGGCAGGTTCATATACCCACAATGAAGCGTCCACATCATACTTCATGGGTATCCATAAAAGTTTTTCCTTGTGGACCTACAATCCTTTAGAAAAACTATTCCATGCATGCCATTGGTTTAACATATTTTCACGACCCCTACCGATTTTGTAGACTGAAGCACATGTGAATAAGCATTCCTAGTTGTCTAAAAATTGAGCTTGGAACCTGGCCAATCAATCAGGCAGGGCGGACGAATAGATACCTTCCTAATGGTGACCATTCAATGTAAGGTTAAAATGCTAGATATGCCACAATAAACCTGTTCAATACAACCACTACCAGTTATTTCTGGAACATTTCTGGTGCTCCTCTTAATTTTATCAGCAATCGGTGTAATGTGAGTCAATTGCACTAGTTATAAAGTCTCATTTCGTATAGAGGAAGAATGAAGGTTCAACAAGAGAACCAGAAACAAAGAGGGTCCATTATTCCTTGACTTACTTTTTCTGGAATCCCATGACAGACACAAAGAGGAAGAATAGGAATATACCTTGCTCATTTTGGAAACACATTGTACTAGCCCTTGATTAAGAAGTGACATGATGAATCTCAAACCTAACAGGACCGAGTATGTGTTTTTTACAAGGAATTGTTCAATTTGACCTCATCCATACAGGAACATTGTCAAAGTTATCATGTTTACAAGCTTAAATTGGTCAAAAATATTCAAATTTTCAGAATTTGTATCCGGATGAACATCAATGACAAAAACAATAGGATTCATGACATTATGGAGAAAGCCACACACCAAATTTAAATTCTCAAGCTGTTGGAGGGTTAACTCAAGCCTTTGGACCTAACCATATACACTAGGCTTCCATGTTAATCACATGAGAACAATACATAGCGAGTATGAGCGAACACGTTGTCAAGTGTACAAGCAAAAATTAGCTAGAATGTAATAATTTCTGTTTTGCCAAACAACATTACCCCCGATTTTCACAAAAAACATTTCAGGGTCGGCACTTTTCATAAGAAAGTCACAACCAAATTTCAACTCGGACCAACAATCCTGTATCTATCATGTTTAGTTTTTTTAGACAATTATTACCCTTCTTGACCTCGATGAACAAAGGCACATATCAATAGGCTTCATCCAGGCGAAGGCATCTCACACAGGCTAACTAGAGCACCAATGGTGCGTCGCTCAAACCGCACGAAAGTACCAAGACGCATGTTGAAATGTTAAAAGATAATGAAACCAGGAAGGCAGTTTAAAACAATGGCAAATTATTATGCCTCTGTTATCGACCTTTTGACATTGATCTTCATATGTCGCGGATGTCAATAGCAGTCAAGTAACATTGTTACTCAGTTGGTCAACGTCCATCAAAGAATTACCAATTGAGAGAGAAAAAGCAATTTCGCACAGTGGCCTATCTTGTCACTTTGATGGACCTTGACCTTCCGGTCAAAGAGTCCCCAAGGTTGAGAACATTGGGTCCAAGGTTCAGTGTTTTGTAGTCGAGGCCGGCATCGAGGCTGATTTTGCTGGCCTCGTCCACGGGCCGACTCGCAGTGTTTTTTCCGAAGCCACCATACCTACAGTGTACAAGGTGAACAGCTGAGGCCCGGCTCGGCCTCGGAGGTGCCGGCCCTGGAACAACATTCCCTGCCAAGGTTTGATCAACAAACATATGAGAATGACTGTTTGCTTCTTTTCATCAAATGTAACTGTTTTAACTTTAATGACACTATTGATGGTGCATCCCCCAAAATTGAAACCAGCTGAAAAAGAGAAACATTATGACACGTTTTCACGAAATCAAGTAATTGGTAGGGAGCATACATTGGAAATAATAACATAATGACCTATATTGCCCTTTAATGACCTGTGACCCTGACGGTTTTGACGGGTTAGGGGCCCAAAAGGCAATTGTTGACAACACTGGATAGAGATAGGCCGTAGGGCCCAATTAGTGGTCCTCGAACCAAAAATTCTTGAAAGCTGATTTCGGCATGGGCTATTCCATCATTATGATACAAAATCAGCAATGTGCCCACCAATCTTATCTGTAGGAGAGGCATTTTACGTGATTGCACATGATGGGCCCTTGGGCCCACACTGGGTTTCAGAACTCAGAATTCAGAATTCCTGAGAACCTGAAAAGGTACAGCTATTAGACCATTTTTTTCTTCCATTATGACCGACACTCAACACTAACTTGTGCATTCAAAATTGGAAAAACACTTTGCGTGATTCACTGATGGGCTCCTAGGGCCCACATTGGGCCTGAGCCAGAGGTTCGCAAACACCCCTGCTGGACACTGAAGGAATATTACGAGGTAACTTCAAAATCAATTGGAACTTGAAGTACCAATGGGTGTATTTCCATGGAATTCATAAAATGTGCCCTCGGGCCCAAGTGGGACTTGGATTAAAAAAAATCCGGAGGTACAACTGTTAGCCCATAATTATAGCAGTCAATGTTCAGCACTGTGCAACAAAACTGTAAAGTAAGAGGAGGAGCATTGTGCATGATTCCACATGATAGGCCCTCGGGCCAATATGGCCTCGGGTCCCCAATTCATGGGCACCCTGAAGGTATATAGGCTATAAGACCTCATTATGACGGTGACGCCAAACATCAGCATGGTGCAACTAAATTTGTAGCATTAACAGCTCGGTGTGGGAGGAGATGCATTTCAAGACCATTGTGGGAAATATATAAAATGGGCCATCGGGCCAAGTCAGACATGGACACCAAACAAAGCCTGGACAGCCCAAATGTATGGCTATTAGACCATCATTGTGATTGCTTACGACATTCACCACTGCTGCAATACATTTGCAGAATTACAGATTTTGTGGTGAATTCCACATAATGTGCCCATAATGGGCCCAAACTGGGCCCTGGGCCCTCAAATTCCTGAAACACCCCTAATGGCCCTCGACCCGAGAAGAAACATCACATGTTACTTGTTACATGGTACCCCCCCCCCCCTCCCTTCACGACAGGTATGGCTGATAGACCATAATAATGACCAAAACATAAAGACTGTGAACCACATTTGTAAGAGGAGATACATTTGAATTTTACACATAATGGCCCATACTGCCCCTTTAATACCTTGACCTCGACATTCACAAGGGGCAGAAAGTCCCAGGGTCAGGAAACATTGTGTCCAAGTGTGGTTGACATCCATCACAGACTGACTGATTGGGGGCCAAAAAGGCTGTTGCCACACTGGATCGCTAAATAGATAGATAGATAGAGTGACTTGCAGGACCAATAGCTCAACCAGCATAGTGGGTTTGAGCTAACAGTAAAAAAATAGAGCACAATTGATTTGCATACTTATGATACATACATTTCTAAAACCAAAGTCAGTGCTTCTGTAGCACCACTTGGTCCCAACAAAGAATAGTATATCATCATAACACAATTAATGAAAGTTCAATCTCACATTCTGAGGCATACCATTCTACGTAGTATTAAGTTATGACACTACCTCATCCCCCATTAAGCACATCCACACGTCTGTTCTTCAGTTTTCTGGTAGATGTTGATGAACTGCCGACCCCCATGGGTACGGAAAATGGTCGGCATAATTCTTGGTCTCCTCCAGTCGAGAGGGGAACCTCAGGACAATAGCCCCATGGTGGGCTCTCAGGGGATTCCTCAATTCGAAGCAGACACCTCGTAAGAATCTGTGAGAAAGTGAATGAGAAAAACAATCAAAGTTGTCTTCCGCTTTGAAAATATTTAGGAAATAAATGTCAGTGATATTGGAAATGAATGCATCATTTGATACCTCATCTAAAGAAGAACTTCAGTCAAAATTAAAGACTCAAATAATTTCTATTCCTAGAGAACAAGTTATTCGGAACGTCTTGGGTAGCTGCCGGACAGCAAATTCCCTTGGTGAATTACACTGCATGTTTTTCCCATTTCAAATTAGTGTTTGTTCACATTTAACTGAACTTTACTGACATCTGCCATAAACCATGGAATGACTTGGAACATGTCTACCACATTGCCCTGTGAACAGTGGAAACACACTTCCACAGAAATGGAATATCTGACATTGTTGACACTCATAGTTATAGTTGAACCACGACAGAGATACAAACGAGGCACCAAGGTTACCATTTTCAAAACATTTAGGTGGGGGGGGGCCCAAGCCCCAATTGGCTGACTAATGCAGCAATGAACGATATTTCTGTGCCACACATTTCTAGGTCACGAAGGAGTAATTGGACCGAGATTGTTAAAAGATTAATGAATTTTGGAATGGTTTTGTCTGTTGCTGTGCTCCTCAAGAGATAAGGAGTAGAGTAATTTGTAAACCAATCCTGCACATAGGTAAACTAGGGAGAGATGTGATGGAAGACAAATCATCTTTCCCCTGGAAAAATAGGTTTTATAGTCAACTAGGCTGCAGACCTAGACCTTCTGACAGATAAGGTGAACACTGCTCTGCAAGTGAGATGCCCCGAGTACTGCTTAAAAAAACGTGTCTCGCAGTCGGAGAGCTCAAATTAGAGTTGAAAATCGGGGTAATTAATTGATTTTAATTAAATCTAATACCACTCTCGAACCTAAATGTAGCTAAGGCTACCCAGTAGCAAGCTCATCCACCTATACCTGATCGCGTGTACGTTTTAGAAGTTATGAATGAAACGTGACAAACAGAAGGGAACGAACTAACAAATCGAACCGAACGTACAGAGAGACCTGATGACTTGTAGAGCTTGCTCTCCCGCAGCTAGAAAGGTGATCCAGTCCACACAAATTTTCAAGAAGCCAGATGGTCCGAACAAGTGTATAGGTTTTCAACACAAGACCTTTCCACGAAATGACAAAATTTTGGCCTAGTACTATCTTTTCAATCATCTTTTCACATATTTTTTCCAACTGTACTCATCATCAATATAATAGATCTACTACAGTATGGGTAGCTTCGTGCTGGAAAGGAGGGAGAATGAAAAACATACGGAGGGAACTTTGATTTAGGTGAAATCTCCTCAGAGTTCCTATTATGTGTTGGGTTCAGAATACTTCGAGAGAAATACCTCAAGCTAATGATGAACCCTGAATTGTGAAATTTTAAATAAACATAGATACTAGCCAAACACTGCTAACTAGGGGTGGAAGGTCAGGATTTGGCGGTTGGCCGTCCACGTATGAAATAGGCTAATAACGCTAATTATCCTGGTGTCTTTGGGCTGAGCATGGTTCTCAAGTAGCTGATATCTCAAATGGTCAGATCTTGGTGACTTGCAGTATTGAAAGACACAGGCACTGAATCCATTATTCTAATCTAACAGAGGCTATGCGAAGACTGCGTGTGGCAGAGACTAGTGTCAGATAATTGAGACGGGTGTAACCAATTCCAACATGCTCCTGGTATCACCAATTTTTAACAAATCCCCGGGGGGGTCCAAAAGAAGCTGTGGTCAAGAACTCCTTAATCCAACCAACCACTACAAGACCCAGAGGAGCAGAAATCACCTGCTCACAGCCAACTTGGTCACTTGACCGGTACTGTGCATGCCATATGCCCAGGTGGGAGGAGAGCCAAGCTACGTTACCCCGGGTCTTTTTTTTTTGACTCATAAGGAAGCTTGGGCACATATCTCAATGGCCTATTTTGGACGTGTTGAACAAACTTGTGAATCACTGCAAAATATTTGTGTAAACCTAGGCTTGAGTGGCCTTGACCCGACCTCAAACCAGAATTTTGAGGCTAGAGCCCAGGGGGCCACAATGCTGAGCGCAATTGGGCAAAAGTCCACGCTAGGTCAATCGATCATTACCATGTTCACATAGGCGTGCATGGTGTATGCACAGGCTGTACAGAGCCATTTTAACAAGCCAGTAGTCGTCAAACCACTTATTGGTAACTTCAAATTAAGAATTGGTGAATTCCGAGACATTGTAAACAAGACGTAGGCTCCTACATTGCATAGGTTATGAAATATCAATGTCACACGCATAAAAGTCCAGTATTGTTCCACCGATTTTTGAGGCTTTTCCTGTGATTTTTTTTGCGGTTTGAACCTGGTCATCTCGGGGTCGAGTCCTAAAGTCTCAACAGTCATCAATCCGTCATCAAAGTCCGAGTCTGAGACGCAGGGTTGCCAGTTGAAATTTGGCGGTGACGTCACCTGATCATAATGAGCAGAACCCCACAATCATTTACTACACACAGTACAACCTACAAACTGGGCTACGGACGAAATGATGCCCATGGCACCCATCATGACAGACCCTTGCTTCGTACCGAATCGCCGACCAGATTCGGTCTCGCCGTACCCAACTGTGTGTGATCTAACTCCCAATCTGTTAATATGTGTGTAGAGCTAGATGACATTCCGCATGTGAAGGTCAGATCAGTCTGGATAATGTGGAGATCAATATACATTTTTTAAGATTTTTCTCTGTTTCTCTCTTCTGAATCTGAGTATATGCATTTGCCAACTTTGAGATGTCTAAGTGGGATGAGAAATGTGAGAAGGGCAAAAATTTATATAGCCTATGTGATTGATGTCCCCCGCGCTCTTTGAAAATACATGTTCTTATTGATATTGAGATTCAGGTTTTTTTAGGGTCAGGTTTGTTTGCGTTTTTGGCGGTGTGTGACCAACGGAAACCTGGCTACCCTGCTTCAAGATCAAGACCCGACTTCGGGTCCCCCAACCGTTTTCTACACTGGGCTCACACTTTTTGTTCAATTTACCTGAGTGTAAGTTTGCAGACCTAGGCCTACAAACTGTTAAATGAACAAAATGATGAATAATTAAAACTTGCCGCATCATTTTTTACAAATGTTCAGAGGGTAAACTGTAACTTTCATTCTCATTGGCCTACCCATACAGGAAAGTATGCCTACCTTGCCTAGTCCTTGACAGGATTGTAGTATGTTACGGTACCCTCCACATAACAATATATAGGTGGAGGGTATGTGTAACATTGCGTAACAGAGTGTTCAGTTCGTGACTCAACTGGCCTAACCTTTCAACACCAAACATCTTTTGGGATATATGCAACATTCAAATACCTGCTGGTGTCGCATCGCGAATGCTCCTCACTGGGCATTGAAACGTAATGCCCATAAATTTGGCATACTGGTATGTCCATACGGTTACTCAGTCAAACGTACCTGTTACCAAACGTCCCTGCTTTGGTTAAACCCCTGGGTTAAATTTGAAAAAACCAGTTCCTTGGGGAAAGTTGCTTGGTATACTATGGTCAAACATCTCAAGGTCACAGATTGAGAGGGAACTTGATGAAATTTTTAGTCTTAAGCATATGCCTAGGCTACTGCGGACTGCGTGTCCCTTTCCCTGCACCCATAGATTGTGGTTTTTTTAAATTTAATCATGACAGAGACGTGCCGTCATGCGTCCACCAGAGGGCCGAGGGTTTCTGGTGTCCTTAGGCTTACTGGCAGGTGGTTAATCGTAAGCATCGCAGTGGGAGGTCTGGCGAGGTCAGCAATGGCGATAGATATGTTAGCCAGCTGGTCTTTTTTTCCCCTTTTTCCTGTGCTAATGTGGCAAAGTAGCAAGAACAAGTTTGTGAGTGCAGATTTTAGTCCAGGAACGCAAGCCTGATGTTCATTGGGTATTACAGAGTCATGGTTGAACAGTGACTTTCCCGAGCCGAATTCACCTTCTCTGGTTATTTTGTTTATAGGGTCAAGATAGGACGATACTCTCACTCTCGTGGCATTGGTGGTTGTTTTTGTTTTCTGTGAGCTCTGACTTGAATATGTTGATAGGGCCGATATTTGGTGTGAGTTTCGTCAACTCTGTTTGGTGTTGAATTCCGTCTACTCATCTGGTATTCCCGTTTCTTTTTAGTTGGCGTTGGTACCGTTCTCAGATATCTCTGACAGACAACACTCTCCCTTTCCGACATGCTTTCCGAAGTTTTATAGGAAGAGTACAATCATTATGGGTGATTTCAATTTCCAGATATTTCTCGGTCGAATGGTACTAGTGGCAGTCATGGATCTGGCTTTTTTCAATGTCACGACGCATGATAGTTTCCTTTCTCAGCATGTACCTTTTCCTACCAGAAAGCATTATTTTGGATTTCGTTGTGCGCAGTGATCCGATTCTGTAGATAATATAGAGAGCTTGGGTAAGCTTTCGGTGCAAGTGATCACGAAATTTTTATTAGCCTTTAAATCAATTGTCTTGTTCCGTCATATCCCACAGAGTGTAGAGCTTTGTTCCTTGTTTCGCGAAGGCCAATGTTGTGGCCAACGTTTCTCTATGTTTTTTTCACAGCAGGCGAAATAGATTGGCGTACATTGTTAGAAAGTACGAATCTGTTACTCTTGGAATGGGTTTCATTGAAGTTAACGAGTTAATGGAATTTTACGTTCCTTGGAGGAAACGCCGCAGTAAGAACAAGAGCCCTTCTTGGATGGAATAGGGAGTTTTCCTGGCCTTCAAAACGTAAGCATATTTATGGCGACTTTAATCGTTCTTCTTTCTGGGTCCGTGTCTGATCGAGAGCATTTCAAAGTTCAGCAAAAGCCTGTCCAGCATTTGGTTTTCTGGTGCTA
>JAODTK010000554.1:0-165000 GCA_026419785.1 Sclerodactyla briareus
CAAAGTTCTCATGGAGTCACACATTCACACGAATAACAATACACTGGACATCCCCCCCCCTCCATCACCTCGGCTATCCACACACTCCTGTAGTAGTTATTCGACTCCGCCATCCTGCAAAATATACACAAATGAAGACCTTAATACATTAAAGTACACGACACCTTCATCAGTCCCTCTCCATAGGAAAAACACCCAGATTGGTATTTCGTGAACCTATAGAGAATCCTGCCTCACACTTAGGTCCCACAAAAGGCCAACAAATGATCATTGGAGCGTCAGCGACGTTTATATGAAGTCATAGGCCGATTCAATATCGATACGGTGTATCGTCTCAACGATATATCAATGCAAACTTAAAGTTCCGATATATCGTGGGTCGAATCCGTTGTGGTGACGATCCATGCAGTTAATGGCGCGAGCTGTCTATACTATCAGGTAGGTAGTAGATCTTGCGAACTTAATTCATTTGAATTCGAAGATGCGCGGGTCACAGGCTGTTGCCTACTATGCATATCCCTTACTGAAAGTACAATGTTCATGCAAAGATCACTTCAAACTCAGCAGATGGAAAAGAGGAACATGTTTTTAAAACGCACCAAGCCAAATATTGGCGATTATGGCAAGTTCAGTGTCGAGTTATCTATTTTCTTGAATGAAGTTCACCCTAATGATGACGTCACCAAAGGAACGAGGACAAGGGTCGCCCATGCATCGACTTTACGCAGTTAAATGCTGATATTTTGACCACCTTATAGCAGGAAAACATGAGGAATTGTAATGAAAAAAACCCCCTTTCCCCCCCACCCAAAAAAAAATATTCTTTCATATCTTTGAAACAAATCTGTAAGTTTTCGATCAGAGCCATTGGAAGGTTCTTTTTTCACTAGTTCGGTGAAAATACATGTTGTAGTGACTTTGTATTAAACAGGGTCCCGTTACTTTAGTGGAAGTCACAGTGCACATTGCGCGTAGCAGAAATCGTCTCCCATTTACACTCGAAAACGGCTGAAGTTTTATCTGAGGTTTGGGTTCCAGACGATCTACTAGATATAATACACAAAATAGCTGAAGTTTGTTTCATGACCATTGTACTTTAAGGGCTGACAAACTACAGCGTCCACTATCTGACTATCGGCGGATATGAGGCTTCTTTCATCCTAGCTGAGAGACTATCCGCTTGACAAGCAAATCCTCGCTTTCGATCGCTTAGATCCTGCAGGGTGGTTGTGGTTGAAACGAAATAAATACCTGAAGGGTTTGAAACAATGAACGGATTACTCATGTATGAACACCAGTGTATAAGAAGCATTTTGCAAAAAAAAAAATTAATTCATTAATGTTTTGTTCCGGTCCCAAGGTAGGTGCATGTAAAAATTGCGAGATGGGCGCCGCCATTTTCCCCTCTAATAAATGGCAAGGTACTTGAACAAGTCCAATTATGATGTCACACAACCCCTACAAGCAGGGATTTAATTGTAGTTCTTCATTTTCATTGCCTATCAGAAAACCCACTAATCCCGAGCAATCAAATGCGAACGTTCCAATGAAATACTGAAGTATTATACGGTGGAGCTAATATAAACGCATAAAAATTGGCTTAGAATTATATTTTTTGTAAACTATTTTGAAATATTGACAACAAATTATAATGAAGAAACAGAAACTTTATAACTACAAGGGTGAGTGGAAAAGCAAAATCTTATCAAAATGGCCGGACCCTGCTGAACATTAAAACCGGCGTATCTCGGAGCGTAAACAATATTTTTCGATCAAATTTTGGGGAAGATGTTCATGCAGTTGTCTATATTTGGCAGTGTTAGTTCACTTTCGAATAATAGACTTACATTCTCCTTTAAAAGGAAACAGGCGACGCGAGAGGCGAGAACTATCGGTTGGGAAACCCACAATGCGTCTGTATACTTCCTGTTCCGATTATGGTTGCAGCATACCGAACTATAGTCAGTATGGATTCACCATCTAGCAACCTGAGACTGAACCCTGCCTAGTTATGATGTTTTTTTTTTTTTTTTTAAACATTTGAGAGGTCGTCCATCGCTTGTATTGTTTTGGCGTGACAGCGGGAAAGCACTATAAGACATTCACAATGGGTTGATTGATTACTCCCTACTGAAAACGTTAAGACTGCGATTTAACGACACATCTAAGCAGTGAGCGTTCTAATTCCCGATAACCGCCGAAAAATTCCAGATGAATCCGATAGTCTGATAAATGTGGACGAAGAGAAAAACAGGTGACACAGCTATGGGTAGCCGGCAAAATACGCAAAACTCACTCCGTTTCGACAGTGTGTTTTTCGACGTAGCAGACTATCCGCCACGGGTGGGAGATCATTGCACTCAATTATTATAATTATCATTGTTTTCTGTGCTCATGCATGTGTCGGCTACTTTCCCCCCCCCCCGAAACCCCCCACACCCCCCACTACCGCCCCTCGGGACTATCACACAATCTGTAGTAGTTAAGTTATTCGACCGAACGGTCCTATCAGGCACAATAAACCACAATATGGAAGAACTAATACATTAGTACAACGCACCTTTGATTCAGTCCCCATCATGGAACAACCAGATGGGTATTAGTGAACAGATAAATAATTCTGCCTAACGTAGAGATTGCACAGAGATAAGGGGGCTCAAAGTGTTCAGCATTCCCCGGCTTGACAGGAAATGGGTTTCTTGAACTTAAAATAACTTGCTTGCTGCTACACTAGACTCATGAATCCTGAGTCTCCTATGAAAGGCTAACAGAGTGATCAACTTGGTTCAAATTGGTCCTCATATAACTTTCATGTCATAGGTCTAAAGTGAGGACCAGTTAGGGTACCAGTTAGGGTAATGGTAACAAAACTCACCCTGTTTATGTGCCTAACATAGTATTAAAAACAAAGTGTAGGACCACAAAAAAAGTTTATTGGAGTGTAAGCCTGATGGTACTGCATCGCTCAGCAGGAAATCGAACGACCGAACCAACAACCGTGATAGAATCATTCTGGGGATCTGTGAGAAATATTCATGAAAAGGAGCTTTTGGTTGTGGTAAGAGACTCTAGATTAGCGGGATTGTAAACTATGGAATGAGTAGAGTGTGTTTGTATTCCACTATATGTACGCTAGTTCAATGTAAACCCTAAATTTCAAACGCATTGAAAACGCTCTGGAAATCTTCGGCATAACCACGAGAAATTCCAGAAGTGAATCAACATAGGAGGCATCAAAGGCCTATATTTCTCACCTCTAAAATACTACGCAGCATTTGTCGTACTTTGTGTCGCGATTTCGTATAAGCACAGCAGCAAGCGCGGCCATTGAAAACCTGAGTCAACACCGTATGATTTGTTTCTTCTCGCGAACGACCTGTCGGAGTCGTAATGCCTCCTTCAACGTGTCACGGTAGCCATGTTTGCAATTCCGAAAGCTCTCTCCATATTTAAACGCATTGTTTTTTATCTACAATGCGGATCATTTTCATAACATTTTTTTTTTAACCTTTGGTTCACCCTCCTTTATCGTGTCCCTGACATCACCCTCTTCCTTATAGCTCTTTTTTCAAATTTTTTAATATCTTTCGTTTCCTTAAAATTGGGCGCCAACAGTTCCCGTTCACATTGATCCAGCTCCGAAACTATCAACACGGCCACCCACTGCAGATAATCACGTGCTGTTCCTTACTTTCCCGTTATTAACTGGGCTCGTAAGCTCCCCTAACAGACTGCCGAACAAATCACCATCGATGCCGCGGCTCTCAACAAAGTAGGCCACAATTTAGCATCTTACATGAGGGCTGTTACGGACCAATCTACTTATCCGTCATTCTGAGCTTTTATGATCGCGCCAATCTGGTAGAAAATACAAAATTCGTCGTTAAGTACTTTTTATGTGTTTATATACGGAGAGCAGCATAGTGAAGCGAAGTGCGTAATTGGCCGGCTAGTGATTCATTGTAATAGGGGAGATGGAAGTTTAGGTACCGCCTGGGCCCCACGGGGGGGAGAGGAAGTATTAACGTGGATGGCGTTTAACATGTTTACAGAAAGGACTCCAGCGAGCGTGGCGATTCGATGCCAGACGAGTTAATTTAATTTAGGCCTTTAGTGACATTTGCCAGCCATTAGCCACCATCCAAGTTAGGATAAACATGTCATCCATTCATTTTAATTGGATCACTTCGTGCTTTGAACGCTGTGATATGAAATGTTTTATTAGTTAATGGACAGCGATTCAGGGGATGTTAAGAAGTGGGTTCGTGTTAAATAAATAAAAAAGGCGGAAATTGATGGCCTATGGGATCCTTGAAATGTAAGTTCCCATAATCCCAACGGTGCGGGGTTAATATGCCGGGGAATCAATTTGATGCAGATAAATGCTTAAGAAAGTAACTTTAAAGGTTTTACTCTCTCTTTTTATTTTCTATAACGAGAAACATAGAGTCCTATCCCATTGACTCTGGCGAACGCACTGTTACCTATGTTAGGAAACGTTATGAAAAAACAAAACAGCGAGGCCTGTTATGTACAATTTTGTATATCAAAATAGATAATACGAACATAAATACCAACTTACTATACATTCCATTTGGTGGTCTGAATAGGATAATGGGATCAGAATTTTTTTCGGATGGCTGCGATTGAAAGATGTATCCGCGTGAGCTTTTTCTTCTTCTACCCCGTCTCCAATATCACATCTTCTATCTGGATAGGCGATTGGTCCGTTAAAACGTTCTTTCTGTCCTACACTTCCTAAAAAAAAGAATCAAATGGGCACCTACCAAAAAGGGCTATTTAACTCGAATCTGCTCATTCTGAATTACGAAGATGTTTAGCTTTGAAAATCGAAAACTGGTTATGATTCATCAGTTTCCCGCTTTCAGATTTGATGCTACTTATGGTCACTTTGACGCAGCGGAAGAGCTCACACACATAACTGCCTAAATGAGGCCAACACGAACTAAAATGAATGGAATACATAAGAACATGACTTTAAAATTGGCTTACACTATCCCAATCTATGCCATGTAACAATATGAAGAACGAATATGTTCCTGTTATGAGTCCATTCACTTCCTAAGAGAATTTTCAAGTCGAGTTTTCCCTCCCAATTATTCGCATTTTGGTGGCCCCGGAAAGGGCACTGGTACAGTGGATCGATACCGCTTGCCGTATGTTCCGATAATAATTTGCCATAACCCATAAATCAATCTAATTCTTCATTTTTCTAGCACGACATGATATCTATCAAATCCGCTACAAAGTCAGGCCATTTTTAAACGGACTGAAAAAATACAAGAAATTATTATTAAAAGGAGCTTCGTCCTTTTAATGGAGTGGAATGATACTACAGAACGTCGTTGAATGCTTGAGATGCACTAACATAGGCACGGTGGGGTGTTTTTTTCGTCTGGAGTTTAATATACGCTCGTTCTCCGCTTGTCGGAGTAAAATGTTGTCCATTAACGCAATCCGAACCGCTTACGGGGGTACAGTTGTCTGTGAAAAGATCGCTCCAAACAATGATTAATTCTGCTGCGTCCATTTATCAGTGTATGTAAAACTTTACAATCGAACTAAAAGGCAAAATAACGACGTTTCCTTCTCGGAACCTACATCAGGATTAAAAATTCGGGAGCTTTTTGCTTCAAATTGACGCCAGACGTTTAACCAGAAAAAACTTTCCTTGGCATATTT
This sequence comes from Sclerodactyla briareus, assembly GCA_026419785.1. Taxonomy (NCBI): domain Eukaryota; kingdom Metazoa; phylum Echinodermata; class Holothuroidea; order Dendrochirotida; family Sclerodactylidae; genus Sclerodactyla; species Sclerodactyla briareus. The sequence goes on from JAODTK010000554.1 coordinate 5,704, forward strand.
GTTAACAATATCAAGCTTCTGTAACACCTTGAACCGCCCTAAAGCTTGGTCTGACAGAGGCAATCAGGGTGTTTCCCTCTTCATATGTTGCAACCAATTACATATCTAATTTGATGTTGATTAACATTTTCATTCTTCAGATATGAAAGTAACACTTCCAGAATTGCAACTGTCTCGACCCAAAACTGCATGCCCCAAACAATATTGTGTTCAGCAGCCTCTTTCATAACCATACTGGCCCTTATTTAAACTTCAATAATGTGTTCTAAAAATATCATACCAAACCAAAAGTTCATTCTCATAATTACGTATCTTCTACCTTGAATAACCTCGAATTGACTCAACAATATTGTTTTGGGGTTCTTTCTCTTCATATTGGTAATTGTGCCAAATTCGCCTCGAATGCACCTAAAAGTGAACAAATTTCACTCGATGGAAATTTCTTTCGCTCATTGGCCCCAAGCGTATACATATCTGTGAGGTGAAATAATACAACAGCATTCTCAATGACCTGGAAAACTACAATAAACCTTTTTTTTTTTATTATTATTAAACCTTCTCGTTTTCTCCGCTCGTCGACACGCGCGATTTGGAAATGCAGGTAGCCTAGGCTATCAGACTGCTTTGATTTTCAATGCATGTTTTCTTCCAGGTAACTGCTACTCGGATGTTTCCGGCTCTCTCGGGCATGACGTCATATCATGGTTGGGACAGTAGAGCTAAAGCTAGCTAAATGTCCCAAAATTTTTGATGAGTTTTCGTTTTCCCAGATGTGTCGGGAAAACCCGGAAAAAATGCGCGAACAATAAACTATGGAACACAAATTTGTTGAACATTCTGGCCAAAAAGTTAAAGTCGGGGCCGGCGATAAGAAACCAGGTATGACAAAAGTTCAAATTTGTCCACCGATACAAAATTTGTGATCACAAAATGCCCAGGTTTGAATTCTTTGGTAACCTGCAGCCAAAATGCCCGGGAGGATGTCTTTCCGGTCATCGGTCTGGGAGGCTGCGCACCGAAGATTTTCTGTCTGGAAGAAAATGGGGTTCGCCGCCTCATTTCTGCATCAGTTTTGCCTAATTTAAACTTTTCCAATGGTCGCTTACTATAGAAACTGTACCAGAAGGTCTTAATAATAATATATAATGATGATGATGATGATGATGATGATGATGATGATAATAATAATAATAATAATAATCATAATAATAATAATAATAATAATAATAATAATAATAATAATGCGTTCTTATATAGCGCTTTGCCAGGCGAAGACTTCTCAACGCTTCACCATTTTACCCCTCTATCAGAGTTGAGTTGTCACAGCCCCATTTACATTACACACCCTTGTCACATACCATTTAGCACGCACCTATTGCTTGTTTATCATCTCCCGACGCACCATATCAGTACGTCACTTCATCGTGTCCCTGGGGGACTACCAATATCAAGCAGCCATGCGCATACGGCGCTCGATACTCTTCACAAGTCATATCACAAGGTACCCACTTAACACGTGGGTGACGTGATGCTTGCAGTCTCCTGACATCGTGCCAACATGCATTTTCATCTGGCCCTCTCCATAGATGGTATGACCTGAACGAGTGCAAAGGGCAATCTGGCAATGGGCTCCTCCCTTTTCATATCTGCAACGTACTTGTCTACTGTGAAGTAGTAGTACTAGGTAATTGATGCTCGCGTTTCCTGATATCTTGCTCACAGGAATGTTCGTTTTGGTCCTTTTCTGACATCGCATAACCTTGAACTGATATAAAACATAATAGGCTTCTTCCTAGTGTAGCGGTAACCCACGGTCTACTTTGGAGTCAGTCGATGTTATAATCTTGGCTCACAAGCTTTCTCGTTATAAGCCTCTCTGGACCTTGATTGACGTGAGCAGATATAAGAAACAAATGGGTTCTTCTATTCGTACTGCAGCACATGCCTTCTTCTCTCGAAAAGCGCCACCAAGTTATCGATGATACTGTGGCTTCATACAAATCAGGGACAATATAGTGAGAAACCCACGCGGGTTCATTCAAAGCCAATTAACTTATCCGTCAATTCCAACTTAAACGATCGAGACCGATTCGGGGTTTCTATTACAAATTTGCCGAAGTGCTGGACGAAGCCAGTGAAGGGGTGGGTTGTAACGTACGCTGCCAAGAACAAGTAGTATGCCACGACAATGATTTATGTAATAAGACAATTTGGCGCGCGAGCATGTCCGCGCGTAACGTTTCTGTGATAGTAACTGTGCGTTAGTCTGTTAGTAGACGTAGATATATCCGGCGATTATTACAATGCAAGAGGGAGTGGTCATGCCATTCGTGTGATTAAGTGATTTCCTTGTTTTACTGTTCTAGGAGGACGTAGGACCTTTTGAACCTACTTATTTCAAATCAGCAGCTTGGGTGAATGGCACAGTGAAGCGGATAGACTACGACGCAAAAGTAGAGGCGTGCTCTACATGCAAACTGTGATAACATCACAAGACTAACACAACACGAAATAATAACATAAGGCCTGCAACTAAAACAATAAACAATTAAATTAAAACAAAAAAATTAGAGCAAAGATAGGAAAATGGTCAAACAGGGTGGAAGATGGCCAACTTTACACCTTATGCTATAAGGTCCTCACACTCATTAAATAATCAAAGGCTTGTGATGCCTCTTAGCTATGACTCACAAATGAGCTCCAGGGGTGTGATTGGTCTCTTATCTAATTAAAAATAAATATATTAATCACACATTGTTCTAATTTTGAATTTTGTAGCAGAAATCAAACCAGATGCTAAATATTTCAAACCAGGTGGTAAGTTTCAAACCGGGTGAGTAAAATAGGAATTAAATTCAAACTGGGAGAAGCACCCAGTTTGAAGCCCTGGCTAGAACTCTGAATTGAGCCTACTTATTGATTTCTAACAGCCCACATAAATATTAATTATCCTTTCGTGCCAGGCACTCCTGTACGACATGCATTTCTAGGTACACAAGCAGTTGTGGGCATTTTGGGTTCAATTCCTAACCAGGCCCGCTCTAGCGAAAAAGATTACCCCCCGCCCTCAAGAGCTGATCCTTCATTGTCATTCCGTTTTCGCCCTAGATTTACTAACACATATAGGCCTAATTGTTTTCTAACGTGCAATTCCAATACAGTTTGTAAGCATTAAGTCGAGAAGTAAAACTTTACAAATATTTTATTTGCGATATAGATTCCTCGGATTCCTCAAAATTAAAATAAGATCTCAACAGGGCAACATGCTAGAACCTCAAAATGTGGAGAGGGGGGGGGTGAGGGGGTCCCTGCTCTCTCTTTTTTTACCTTTTCAGCATATTAGTTCAATTACAGTGACAGGTCGTCCAATGCTTGTGTATATTTTTTTGGCATATGTAGGAACTCTTGCTGTGTTGTTGGTTTTTTTATTACTACTCCCAATCACCCAAATGTCATAGCTGCCCTTACGGACCGATTGTAGATACATGTTATAGATGGGAATGAACATTACCATCATTTTTTTATTAAACTTTCAAATGGGTTACTCGGTTAGGCCTGTAGGCCATCTTTCCCCGATGCACTAATACAATTGAATCCCACTTCGTCACTTGTAATGTCTAACGTATGATGCATCATGTTTGATATATGCAGCTACAAACACCGCAAATCCGCTCCTTTCCATCTTTCCTAACAATATAACACCCTGGAATGGATATTCGTGGTCTGAGTTAAATAATTTAGAACTCTCATTCAGGGCAAAAACATCGAAACCTGCATTGTTTTCATATCTGGTGACCTGCACTTTCGGGACAGGTGGTCAGTATTTAAAAACCCGATCTGTAGTTGATTCGTTAACGATAGCGTATTCTTAGCGGGTGGAATTTCAAATTTCTTCCAGTAACTGGATTATTATAAATCCAAGTTCGGTCAATAACATTTGATGCATTAGTACTGGTGGAATCATTTTGAGACTTTAAAACGTCATGTAAAGCACAGGGTTTTGATTTAAAAATGGCAGTGGCAAGAGTATTAAAAATGCGACCATGAATCAAACATATTAAAATGAGTCCCACCCGGATGGGTTAAAATTATAATACCCTCGAGAGAGTTGGTGCACTCCCCTCCAGCGATAGCTTCATGATGAGTTGTTGGGTTATTGACGGCGCCTCTTGGCCATCATCTAGCAGAACCGGCACAGGCGTCTTTGTGGCCAAGTCGGAAGCATCTGCGAATTCCAACTTGCGTTCATGTCTACAGGTCCTGGTCGGTGGTCCGTGTCCCCGACAGTTGTAGCATCCCCTTCGGAACTCGGTTGTGATTTGGGGTCCATTCCAGTCGCTAGCGTATCTGTTACGTGGTTGGTAGTCTGTATGGATGGGGGGACCTGTAATGATCCCGCCAAGGAGGTAGTGTCGTGTGAGGTCCGTCCAGAAGACATCTGATGGACACGGGGGAGTGATCCATACATTTATGACAATAAATTTGTTGAAAGATACGGTATAATGTCCACCCATAACAATATATTCGTTGAAAACAGGAGAGATCAATTCTTGAAGAAGAAAAAAAAAACTATGCGTTCTTGGTGACTCAAGTAAGCAAATGAGCATCGAAACTTAAACACGTGTACCGGATGCATTGTTAAAATTCAATCTAATCTAAGTACCCAATGAATTAACAAATATGAGTTTCAGTGGGAGACGACCAACACTATTATACTTAATTACCTTCTCACCAAACATTAACCGGTATAGGCCTATTGTGGCCAGCTATCTAGTGCGACTTCCCTCTTGTACTGAACAAAGACGGCGGCTGTGGCAACTCATATGTCATTATCGTACAATTTTACTGCATGATTGGTTTAATGTGATGATTAACGAAGTGAAACAGGGAACCGGAGTTTGACACAGCCAACCCATTTCTAGCAGTGCGGTGGGAATGTCAGGGGCGGTGTTTGATATGGAAAAGTATCCAAGAATACAGAATAATATAGTAAACGTCTGCAGATGTTGCTTGTTTCTTTCTCGTAGTCAAGAGGCAATTTGATCGCATGGCTATACTGTCACGTAATATGGTAGGGGTAATTGAGACTGCGTCTGACAATACGTAGCTTTCCACTGAATGATGATATAAATAAGAAGCATAGGCGGTGAGAGTAGGTTCACCTTAAGTTACATTGTCCGATTGGTCATTGAGGTAAGGCAACCCCTGTATATAAAAAAAGAAGTAACGCTAAAGAAATCGATACTTTGGAGTTCGGGCAACTTATTGGGATTTGGGCAAATAAATATTCTTCGCCCACACATTTGAAGTGTCCCGTACGTACGCCTTTGTGATGGGCAAAGTCTTTGACTTTTGCTCACTTCGACTGTCGAGATCATCAGCATTAGTCATTATGACACATTTGCAATTCAGAAGTTTTTGTTTTAAAGCTTATAGCTCCGCTTTTACTCTGACTGTTACAACGCACAATACACTGCGTATTCAGTAGTATTCTCGTTAATTCCGTGGCATTTTAGTTCAGTCACGTAGCATCTATTTATGGATCATTTTACTCACTGTCGTCGCCAAAACACCTTTTGATCGAGGATCCGGTTTCAACTTCCAACACACAACCACCCGCAGATTGCGCACTGTTCTTCTCTGACCATGGACTGTATTGGACTCGTAAATCATCCGAGACCATTGCCGAACAAATCATCGCCGACGACGCACTCTCAACGAATTAGGCGCGATTTTAAGTAAACTAAAAGGACTGTTTATGACCAATGTCTTCATCCGTCATTCGGGGCTTTTTATAGTCGCACGATCGTTGTATTTAATACAAGTTCCGTTTTAAATACGTTTCATGTGTTACCCCAGTTCGGAGTAAAAAAACCGTACTCGCTGGAAAGGAAGTGCAATTGGACGGTTCTGTGATTCTCTTGTGATATTTGCAATAGAGGTTTTATTTACCGTTGCTCGGTGAAGTATTGGCTTTTAAAATGTTTACAGAAACAGCCCCCGAGCTGGTAGCTAATTAACGCGCTGAACCGCGCAAAGCTCACATGAATTCTTAGAATAATGAAGATTGTCGTGATTTTCGAAGGCCTAATATTTCATTTAATTCATGTTTGTGATCGAGACTATAGGAATCGTTGCAATTCTGTGGGTACCAACTGAAACCGGTGGAATCCTGAAATCGTTACATCTAATAACCTCACCAGGCTAAGGCACCCAGTGGCGTAGCCAGAGATCTCTTAGTGGGGGGGGGGGCATGGGGGTGAGGGGGGTCGGGATTGGGGGGTCGAGGCCATGAGATTCGATACGTTCCACCAATCTGAGCGAAGCGCTACCATAGGTTGGCGGGGATCGTACCAGAAAATTGTTGGTATGAGAGACCTCCCAGATGGACGGTGAAAAGGGCATTTCTCGTGTATTTTGTTAAGGAAACACACAACCAAAAAAAATTCTGAAATGATTGTTTCATCTTGGATCTGGAGGAACTCCTGATGGTCCTGTGTTGCATCCCACTTCACGCTTACATGTGTACTAAGGTGGACAATTTTTGCAAGTAGTGTCCGAAATCTACTATATTTTGTGCCGTTATGGACAAAGAGGTATCAATGCCGTAGGAATTTGACTATTTCATATACATACCCCGCAATTATTATTTATGCGATATTCGTGCTGGGAATCGAGAACCGAGTACAGACAGGCCAATCCATTGTGTGCGCAGTACACTTCATAGACGCGTAAGCGCGTAAGTCCCTCGGCAGCTCGGCGTGGGTCCAGGCCCCCCTCAGGGCCATGTACCTGTCGGATCCCAGATGCAACCTGAAGCTCATTTGGAACATTTTATCGTGATTTCGGTTGACGAAGTTCTAGAAAATTAACTAAGAACACTCATGAAATTCTGTGGGCATCATGAACGACTCTGGAAATATTAATGGACCTAGGTCATCTGGTCATGTCACCCTTAATAATGTAGCGATGCTACGCTCCGTGTTACCAACCACAGACAATAACCCAATGTATGCGTAACACACATCATGAGCGCCGCAGTGCAGTCTCTCGGCGGTGGGTCCATGGTCGCGCCCTTAGGGTCGCGAATCAAGAACAACAGACCAATCCCTATGTGCACACGGCGCACCACATGGGCACGAGTCTTCTCGCGTGTGTTCACAGGCCCGCTTAGGCCATGGAATTGTAGGAATTTTCTTGAGGCTCTCCAGTGCAATCTGAGGCCTCATTTGGGAACATTTTGTGATTTCAATCGTCTTTGCAAGATTCTAGAACATATCAAGACTATTCATATAATTCCGTGCAGTCATAGAAAACGTCTATGGAGTTGACATCAGCACAAAGCAAAATTTAGCTTGTTTACACGATAAGTCGAGAATGCAGTTTTTGCAGTCAATCATTAAGCCTATGTTTGGCATTTCGATTGAGGTTAATGATGGTCGATGGTCAAGGTTTGGCATGAAAAGCATTGTGCCCATGAATTTTATACTACGCGTGTGTGTCGTTTGAGACTGAGAAATTTGAATCCGGCTTGAAGTGCGAGAAAGTTTTTGGCTAATTTTTAATGACATTTGGTTAAATTAGGTCCACTCAATGACCAATTTGGTCTTGTTGGCAGAGGTTAACCCTGGTCACAAAGTGTTTCTCCAATCTCCAGCGGGGTGGGGGGGGGGGGAGCGATTTCATGAGAGGGGGGGGGGTCGTGTCATGTCACCCTTTAATGTTAGCGAGTGCTAGTCCGTGTTCCACCCACGAACAGACCCAATGTATGCGTAACACACATCATGAGCGCGCAGTGCAAAGTCTTTTCGGCGTGGGTCCAGGGTCCCCTAGCGTGAATCAAGAACAGACAGACCAATCCCTTGTGCCACGTCGCCCACATGGGCACGAAGTCTTCTCGCTGGTTTCAGGGCCCGCCTGAGGCCATTGAAGCTGTAAGATTCTAGAGGCTCTCCAGTGCTCTTCAGGCTCATTGGGCATTTTATTGTGACTTCAGTTGACAATATTCTAGAACATTATCAAGAAGATTATATAATTCCGTTCTCATAAGGAACAAACGTCTTGGAGTTGAACATAGCACAAAGCAAAATCTTTTTACACGATAAGTCTAAATGCAGTTTTTGCAGTCAATCATTAGCCTATTTGTGGCATTTCGATTGAAGTTAACCTGGTCAGATGGTCAGGTTGGGCATGAAGCATTGTGAACGTGTATGTATATACTACTGCGTGTGTGGCGTTTGAGACTGAGAAAACAATTCTGATTTTTAATGACATATGGTTCCAAATTAGTAATTCATGACAAATTTGGTCCAATATTGTTGCAGAGGTACCCTGGTGAGAAGTTGTTTCTCCAATCTCCAGTGGTGGGGGGAGATGGGGGGGGGGGGGCGAGCGATTCCATGAGAGTGGGGTCTTTCCATGTCACCCTTACTAATTTAGCGAGGGCTTACGTCCGTGTTACACACACCACAGAACAGACCCAATGTTATGCTTACACACATCATGAGATCGCAGTGCAGTCCTTTCGGCGTGGGGCTCGGCCCAGCCCCCCCCCCCCCCAACCCCCCTAGCTACGCTACGCCACTGCTAATGCATAACAATGTGTTTGGGATCCAGTCCAGTATGTGTGTTCGGAACTTTTCTATGTAATCATTGCCATTCGGCGTTCAAACACGTTACCCCGGGCTGTTTTCTTTCTTCGTTAGGTTATTACCGCACCTGTGAACCGACCAAAATCATCGCAATTACATATTGATTCAGAATCAATGTGGCAAATCTATGCCCAGTGCCCAACCTTCGGTGCCTTTTGCCCGCCAAATAGCTGAATGGCGTACCGAATAACATTCAAGTCACCGCAGTAACAAAAAAAAATGTAGTAATAAATAGTCGAATTGCGCAGGCGAAGACTCTTCCATGGCCCATAATCAAATGAAGCGTGATTCCTTTTCACGGGTCTCAGGATCAAGTACCAAACATCAATATAGCTTGAAAATGGTCAAATTCTCTAGCGCCAACGAAGCATGAACTCCTCATAATTCCAGCGTTTCATTGGGCAATGTCGTTTGGTAGGCGAAAATGTGACCGTGACACAATTCGACATTGATTACGGTACAGTGGTTATGATATGTCTAATACTGTATAATGTATACAGTATTGGTTCCGATGCACCGTAGGAATATTTTTCGTGACGAATTCCTGCCAACGTAAGTCCATTATTCGCAAGGAGTTAGATGCGACGATGTCTCTTTGAAGAGCTGAATTGCATTTGCATAACTGGGCAAACAAGGTCTAAACATGTTAGAATTACTGTTCCCGCACTTCGCGTGCGAAGGTGTACGGTATATTGCGTGACCCAAATGCCTTATGGAGCGTGATTTCTTCACACGGTTACATCAATCGAGTTGAAGAATTGCTGACTCAATGGATCATTTACCTCAAAACATTATTGCGCAGTGGGGTTTCGTGCCGGGCCGCCGCCCCATTGACTGATAAACACTTGCTGTAATACTCTGTCTTGCAATATTGAGAAAGACGTCGTATAACGTTACCGCGCAAATCATCTGGGCATAATAGCAGAAAAGCCACAACTTGTCGAACATGCTATGAACCTGAAAAAAAAACTGACTGGCAGATTTTCAGTACAACAATCATATGACATTTAAATATTTTTGACTGGACTTGCCCTCCAAACTTGTACATCCAGGTAGTTGTAATTAAGTTCAACTGATTAGAACAACTGACTGCAGGAGCGAATTATCATCCAAATTATCCACCATGTATGCAAAAAAGGTTGGATGCCAATCATATTGGACTTCATTGCCCTTGGAAATAGAATGATATTGGGTTGAAAATTCCTGTACAAGAAGGTTGACGGATAGAACTGTATTTGGGAGGAAAGTAGATTTTCCCGCCAGTCAGTCAGGTCAGTCGGACAGTCTGTGGTTGTTTATCTGGAATGAAGGACCCTGTGGGGTCGGTGCTTGGATACTTTGAAGATTTCGTTCATACTTGATGGAACACTCAAAGGCTAAAGCACAGAATATTCGTCAATAATTCGAAGCTTACAGGATCGCCCCAATTCTCGATGAGAAGTCAACTGTGTCGTACTCGTTACATACATATTGCGTGTTTGTTGTATCAGCAGGGAAGCGATTTACTTCTAACATTAGGCTATTTGGAAATGGAGGTTATAGATATAGAAGATCTGGCGAATCCTTGAACTCTGATGGCTTTGAAAATGTCTGCAAAATGAGCTCCAGCAAGCCGGTGGCATGTTTGGCACGCAGACGATTACTCATTATTTAGGTCTTCCGCAATCCTCCAAGTTAGGATAAACATGCCATTATCCATTAATGAAAATATTTCTGTCTTTTAGGGAGAGGGCGAGGGGGAGGGGGTAGTCGGTTTTGCGTTTGACAGCCTATATGTCGTCGTGTATAGCAGCCAGAATGACCAATGTCACATATATTGTTAACTATGTTGCATAGTAATAAAGAACGCACACTCTAAAAAAGAGGGGTAAAAAATCTACACATCACCGGTGTAACTCTGATTCTACACCGCAATATGTAAAGGTTACACCGCGAGGTGTAAAAACTGCTTATGAAAACGTTCATTGCATGCAACAGCAATCATGGATTTTTTTTATCAGTGATAATAATTAGTCAAAAGTCGAATAACATAGTAATGATGTTCGGGGGAAAAACGAAGTGGAAATATTATAATTTTGTCAAGAATAATGGGTAAACCTTTGATGAAACAGACTTGATCATTAATTCCGGTAATGAGTATGATTCGAAGCAAAATAGCAGTTAACCACTCAATTCATTATTGCGGGCGGATATATCTATATAGGAAATGCGAGCTGGTTTAAATTACTGTTCACGTCAAAGATCACTTTCGCGCTCCACTCCGCGAGGTTCTACAGATAGTAAATTATATAATGCAAGTACTCGTAATATATTATTTGGCTCCGAGGGCAATCTGGTAGGTGCATAATCCACGGAGCTGGCATTTCCTTGTTATATGGCAACAGTAATCGACCAATCACATTCCAATCCGCCATTTTGGAACTAACTGAGAAGGAATTGAAGAACGGAGACCATGGTTTTCAGACATTTTGTATCTCTATATACATCCAACCAACACCGTAAATTTCGAGAAGATTGCCTGTTGAATACTTTTAAACGAGAACCGATTGAGAAAGATTGGGAGTAATAACGAAAGATCTTAGAACGAGTGTGTTTCTTTTATAACTCAAGTGAAATACTCAATTGTTTATGTGTCGTGAAGTATTCTCTATGCACGAACAGAAAGATATTCAGCCATGTGGGGGGAAACAATCCTGGAAATTCTATCTGGTGAATTAATGAACGACTCACATTAATTATAGTAAATTTACCTTGAGTTCATGCCATCTTTACTCAAACTAGGCCTACATAGCGCCGGATCAAGCAGAATTGATGAGAGAATTGGAACCGCGATAGCACTGAAGGCACATTGCAATTATCACTAATGAAGAATAAAGCAAATGTACTAGATTTCGTTCCTGTAAATAATGTAATTCAGCAGTCGACAGAGATAAACTCCGATTATCCTGCTAAGGTACTGCCAGATTTTTTTTGCTGCATGACGTAATAAGAAAAAGAAGGAACCCCAATAAACGGGTCACTATGACATATTTGCGATTTTGAAAGCTTCCTTCAAATAAGAGCGAGAACTTGAACACTTTATACAATAGACTTCCTTCGTCACTAGTATTTCCAATTCTACCCCCCATTCGCCACCCTTCTGTGTTTCATGCTGTGAAATTTTTGTTCAGGTCCCGTTCATTTTTCAATGAGCATTCCATTTGTCTCACAAAAATGCAAACCGTCCGATTTCCGAGCGTTTATACAAAGCCTCTGCAGATTGCGTGCTGTTTTCACTCCTCTAACAGATTGCCGAATAGATCAACGCCGATGCTGTGACTCTCACAAATTATCTGCAATTCAAGCAGCTAGCATGAGACTGTTCATGACCGATCTACTTATCCGTCATTCTGAGCTTTTATGATCGCACCAATTGGTTTTTATAGAATAAAAATCCGTTAAGTACTTTTTCATGTGTAATAGTTTCGGAGAGAAACAGCCGGCTGGTTAGTTTTGAGATTCACTTGGAGTGTTCTGGAGGTTTCGGGTAGCTATTGGCGAAGGATTAAACTTGATGGTATTTTAAATGTTTACAGGGAGAGCCCTGGTATGCCTGGAGGCCGGTGGCCTGTTTGGCACGAAAACGATTCCTTTCGCTATAGGCCTTCAGTCGACTGTGTTCTCGTCATTAGCCACCATCCAACCTAGAATAAACATGCCATTATCCATTCAAATGTAAAGTTTTTTGTTCTTTCTAATAGGTTTAGTATATTAGGCTAAATTATCTATCGCAGAGATATAGGGCTGACTGGAAGTCTGGGTCAATTGAGTAAAATCTGGGTAGGGGGGATTATTGATCCAGTGGGGATTCTAAAACCATTTAAGGCTGAAAAGGGTAGGATGTGTGTTGGAGAATCGCATGAAAACGGGGTTTAGGCCTGTAAAATGACCCATGCGCACTTGTGAACAAAAATTTCCTTTTATGGATAACGCTAATCCTCATCGGTTTCCTTAATTTTTTATCTTTTTCATTTATTTGTCTGACCCCCCCCCCCCCCCCCCCAAAAAAAAAGGGGGGAAAAAGGAGGGAGTACCACACGAGAGGCTAATCACGAACACCACATTGTTGGAGGTGCCCTTTAACAACCTGTAAATGGCGTTAGTGCAGATATTCCTACAAAGTATTCCGAACCATGTATTGGTCGCTATTCGTTAAAAATATGTGATGATAGCGTATCAGGAGTCATTTTCGTGAGGCGTAGTACCGTCACATTAACAGTTTCTTATTGTAAACTAACGTAAGCAGGCCTAGTAGGAGAAATATCACTGCGCTCGTAACTATAGCATATACCCCCCAACGACGGATAACACACTGAGCAGAGACGGTATCCATATAAGCAGTAGCCGGCAAAGATAAAAAATGGGGGAATTCCAAAACTGCTCTGCGACGACTTTGAAAGTAGAAACCCCGTTCAAAGGTGTCACCGTGACATGTTCGCAATTCCGGAAGCTTTCTGCGAAACCGATCGAAACAGAACTCTTATCGTGCCTTTGTTGTTTTATTGGTCGCCCGATGCTATCATCCTTTGTGATGTTTCCTATTTTCCCCCTCGGAGATTGTTTTACAAAAAAATATATATACCGGGAGTATCCTGACTCATTTTCTGCATTAACTGTTACAGTGCTCGTAAAGGGAGAAAGCGTATCAACGATATACCTTGGCTCTCAATAAATTAAGCGCATCTATAATAAAACATGCAACTAACACGAGACTGTTCCAAGTCGATCTACCTATTCATTGTTCGGAATTTCGGAGCTCGTATGATGATCGAGGCTAATTAGTGGAATGAGGTACAAATCCGCTGTAAAACACTGATTAGTTGGCCATTTTATTAGGAGTAACATGCTGGAAAAAAAAATTGTGGTTCTACAATTTGCCGGTTTCAATTCACTGACCGGTATTCTGCAAAATGTTAAATTTGATGATTCCTTGAAATGGTTTTCAGAAAGAGCTCCTCCCAAAAACTTACTGACGGCAAATTTGGCGCGGGAACGTCTCCTGTTGAATTAGGTCCTTTTTCAAATATACCCTTTTTTTTAACAGCACACACAATTCATGATGAAATAAACACATCATTAATCATTTAATTGAGAGGTATTATTGTATGTTTAGATTGCTAACCATGCACATGACTCATCATTGGTTGTGACCGAGATATAGAGACGATAGTTGTGGATTTAGTGCAACTGGGAAGTGGCATCTTTTGACGCCCGGTAAATTGTTTATGAACTGGCGATTATTTCCCCTGAAAGGAGTATTTCTCAGACATGACATTTCTTTAATGACATTTGACCTCATTTTTTTAATAACCTATATTAGGAGAAACATTCTGTAGATCTGCAGTTGTCATTATGCCCTGGAATGACCTATGACCCGAAATGCGTTTCGACAGATAGATATGAATCGTATGATAGATAGATAGATAATAGATAGATAGATAGATAGATAATAGATAGATAGATAGATAGTTAAAAAGATAGATAGATAGATAGTGTACTTTATACGCCGCAAACCAACAATTTGCTCGTCCTCCTTTGTTTACGTCAAATCTGTAAAATATAGGTACTGCACATTTTCTGCACGGTTCGTGTATTGCTAAGAATTAGAACTCCACGTGTAAGTATACTTGAATTGAGAACTCTTCCAAACTAGGTCCTCTACTACTAGGAATTTGTCAATTTAGAATCTCAATAAATATAAACAACAACGCAATTATGCATAGTGATTCCTTGCCATTCTTGAGTAATATCCAACTCGTGTAACAGAAGGAGACTTTCATGATCACCTATATCTAAAATTATTCTGGGGAAGGCCGCAATTAACGAATAATCAATTTACCAAGTTTGGAATGTGCTGTCATGTGCGTTTCAAGTAATACGTCCCCTCCTTTGGTCATTAACGACATTCAAGTAAACTGTCCTATATCCTCACTTCCGCAATGGTCAAGGTTTCTATCTGCTCGCTGGTAATGAGCAATCACAATATATTGTTGGATATTATATTTTATTCAAAAGCTTGTTCACTCCAGGATCGAAAACAATATGGACACAAGTTAATGATTGTCAATGTCCAAAACAAGTCATATATTCAGTGGTTACATGAAAGGTGGTCCATTGGTACCAACAGAACTTTACGCTATTCCTCCGAGATGTTTCAGTGCCGAGTCAAGTCAATATCGAACATGGAATTTATTAGAGTTTCAAAGCTGTTTCACCCTCTTATAGAGAACATAACTGGAGATACGTGTGATAGAAGGGTTTTGTAGTAGTACGTCGTGTAATTGAGAAGAACTGACCCAGGAGATCACGAGGTCATTAGGTCAAATGAATTCAAAAGGCCAAAGGAAGTCAAAGTAGGTTTTGCCCCAGATGTAGTTTGCATAGACGCAACATTCCGCGCATTACGAGCGCCATCCCCTAATGTTTCGTTTCCACTATATATAAAGATGCCATATCTGGGATCGTGGAGTTAAAGATAAAGCGTATGATAGCAGTGTTCATTACTCAGTGCAATGGACTCATTGGTTCGTTGCAAAAAACGAGTCTGGTCGTCCCCAAAAGTCGCCGGAGGTCACATAGTCATAAGGTCAAATGAGTTCAAAAGTCACATGAGATCACAGTAGGTCCCAGATTGTCACCTGGACTAACACAATTGTCCATTGCAACATTTCTCTGAAATGATTTGTTGCCAAGATATAGAAGGATTGTCCAATTGTGATTTCAATACCTCAAACTTGCACACCTCACAATGATAGGTTCAGCCTCGCTATAATGTTGCATGCAACCCGTAGACCTAACATGCACCTAATAATACTCCTTCTTAGATATCGTGCTGCCAAGGTGTTTAAACTTTGCCCTGTCGTGACTGAATGACCTTGAACTGGCACTGAAAGCAATAGGGTTCATCCTCTCCACATGCGCACCCACGTGCCTCTATGACTGATACGTGTTTGCGTTCGTTAGATAATCGGCTGACAAGTGGTGTCACACACACACACACACACACTCACACATCATGTATCGTTGTCAGCAACGATCGTTGTAAGTTTATTATGATTGAACTTCTTGCGCGAGTTATCTTGACTAAAAGTATACTGGATTTGTGGTCATGCCCCAATTTGACTCATATCCGGTGTAATTATCTCTATTAAGTCATTTGTCATGTCTCAGTTCGTTCAACTCTTCCATTCTATTTCATCAATTCCACCAGACGATTTAAAAAAAAAAACTTGAAACTATGTGTTCCTTATCTGGTCTGGGAACCTATAAAGTTAGGAGAATGACGTTCATATGGTTTGCCGAACGAGAGAAAAGGGCATCGCTATCGTCACTAATGAACAAGAGGCATTTGAACCGCGGTCTTCATTGTATGCACTTATTTATTGACCATACACCCAGGCCATATTGAACATGATACACTGCAACGAATTAACATTGTGCTCGTATCGAGCTCAGGAGCCTCATTAAACGTGCCACTGTGAAAGTTTTCAATTTCAGGGATTTTCTCAGAATTGAAGGCAAGCTGCTTTTCATCAAGAAAGCGGGAGTATTTATCCATACGATTTCGTTTTTGCTTCAGACCAATTCTGTCGTTGATATTTTCTGCTCAATTCCCTTATATACAATATTTTTGTGGTAAATATACTCAAAATGGTCGCCGAAACTTTTCCATTAGCAAGGTTCGCCTTCGGAGCTTCCGGCACGCCACTTTATACGGATTACGTGCTGCTTCAAACTCCGAAGGCATGCACATAATCAGACGCGTGAAGCGTCTCTAACTGATCAATGAATAAACCATCGCTGATGTCGTGACAAACACAAGCGCCCGATCACTGCCAATCTACTTATCCTCCATCGATTCGAGCTTCATGATCAAAGCAATCGTGGTTTACAGATATTTTCTTCAAGTATTTTTCTAAAGTTTTTTTTTTTCCAGTAACAGGAGATGAGGATTATTCTGAAATGTTTGGAAAAAAGGGATGCGTTACCGCTGCTCAAGGTAGTGAGTGCTAAATTTGATGGCTTTAGAATCGTTTACAAAGAAATTTCCCTCCTGCGGTGGACACACTGGGGCACGTAAACGGTTACTTTGAATGTTGTTCTCCAGTCAACAATGTTCCAGGCAATTTGCCACCATTCAACTTGGGATTAAACAATGTCATTATTCATTGAATTTAATTGATTGTTGTGTTGTGGTAAATTACATACACGTTGCTTGTCGTTATTGGGTGGAAACAAGTAACTGACAATAAGGGGCTAAAATGTCCTAGTAATGAAACCCTAGAATTGCTTTGCTGGTCATCACCGTTCATTAGACATTTCAAAATAGATGCTGCAAAGGCTCATGAAGTTTTATAGCTGTGAAGATGTAAGTATAGGCTCTGCTGCCCAACATTTCAGAGAGGCCATCCGAACAAAAAACTATTTGTAGAAAAGTAAAGAAATCCCACTGATATTCCAGGTACCCAGAACAGTAGATTCGGTGGAGTGTAATATTTGGCGCTGAGACAACCGCATTAATTGAGTCACAGTGAAGAATAAAAAAAAACCCATCGAAGCTTGCTGGTTAATGCTAGACATTCCAATATAGATTCGGAATTAAATCTACATTTTTTTCATTACCAATTGCAGAAACCCGTGTTTCCGAAGACAATAGGCTAACATGATCCTTGGTATTTGAGTTTAAAATGTTATTACCTCGCAATATTTCTCATAAGACGTTCAACAGTGAGTCGTTACAATACTTACTATCTCCCTGACAAATATGTACACTACTAATATTATTTTTTATTTTTCTGTACAACATCGGTGACATACACCACCATTTCGTTCCATTAAATGCCGTGATTCATCTCAGCTACGCCTACGTTTCGGCCAAAATGAATCATAAAATGGAGTCACAGCAGGTTCCTCGGTGGTCTAACAATAATTTATAATACCTAAAGTTTATTAGTTGAGTAGTAAACTTACTAAAAAACTGTATAACGCCGTTGTTAGCAGGTCTGGTGAGAGAATTGGAACCGCGATAGTAAAATACATTTCAATTATCACCAAAGAATTAGAAGAATTAAGAAAAAATAGATCTTGCATCTGTACCTGAAGTGATTCAGCAGCCGATAGAGATAAACGCCATTTTGCCATTTGGTAGATTTCTTCAAATGGGAGCAAACTTGAGCACTCTTCCAATAGACTTTCTCTGTCGCTGGTATTGTTATCAATTCTACAGTTTGTACACTTCATGCTTTTCTTTTCACGCTTCGATATTTTTGTTCGGGTTCCTTCGATGTTTATCGATCATGTCAATTGTTTACAAGAAATCTAAAACGTTCCATTACCAAGAGTTTATAACGCAGCCACCCGCAGATACGATGCGTGCCGTTGACTCTCCAACAGATTGGCCGAATGGATCAGCACCGATGCCGTGGCTCTCAATAAATTAGGCGCAATTTAGGCAGTGCATGGCCAATATACTTATCCGTCATCCTGCGCTTTTATGATCGCACAGTTCGTTTTATAAAAATACAAATCGTTCAGCTGTGTAATCTTCATGTGGTTAATAGTTTCAGGAGAGAACATCTCGGCTGGTCGGTTGTGGAGTTACTTGAAATGTGTCGGAGGTTTTGGGTACGGTACCGCTACTCGGCGCGAAGTAAGTGAGTATTAAACTGAGGTATTTAAATGTTTACAGAGAGCCCTGGCATGCCTGGAGGCCAGTGGCATGGGGGGTTTTTTGTTTTTTTTTTTTGGCACTCGAACGATTCCTTTCATTATAGGTCTTCAGTCGACTAGGTTTCTTGCCATTAGCCACCCACCCAAGCTAGAATAACTGCCATTATCCTTTAAATTCATAGTTTTGTCTTGTTCTAGTTCTTGTCAAATGGTTTAGTGTATTAGGCTAGGTTATATATCGCTTGTGACAGAGATATGGGGCTGTTTTGGGAGTCCTGGGTTTACTTAATTGAATAAAACAAAACCCCGCGCGGAAAGGGGAACATTGATTTAATGGGATTCCAGAAACCACCCAAGGCGAAAAAGCGGTCGGGATGGGGTTGGAGAGAATCGCATGAGAGACCGGAGTTCTAGCTTAGCAAATTGACCAATAAACATTGTGAATGATAACAAAAAACAACCAATTCGGTATAACCAGTGCAAATGCAATATCTGAGCATTGAAACACCACATTGTGGGAGGTATCTTAACTGCCTGTTAATGAGGGTTATCCCTGAATTTCTACGAAGTTTTCGAACCACGTATAGTGCGCTATTTGTTAATCAAAGAGAAAAGTAATGTGATGCGTATCACCGTATTATCGACTACGTGAAACAAACTGCATTTAACACGCTCGTACCAAGCCTAGCAAGTATGCTGACATGAAACACCAAATTGTGGGAGGTGCTCTTTAACTGCCTGTAAATGGGGGTTTATCCCTGAGATTTCTACGAAGTTTCCGACCACTACTATTCGCTATTTTTAAAAAGAAAGTATGATGTCGTATCAACCGTATTATAATAATCCGCTACGTGAACACTTGCATTAACAGACAACACCGACGTAAACAAGCCTGCCTCGTATGCTGCCATGAAAACACCACGTTGTGGGAGTGCTATTTAACTTCAACTCCTGTATAATGGGGTACCCTGATATTTCTACAAAGTTTTCCGAACCACGTACTAGCGCTATTTTGTAAAAAAAAAGTATGATGTCGTATCAACCGTATTATTATCGCTACTGAACAACTTGCAGTTTACACCGACTTAAGCAAGCCTAGTAGAATGATATCACTGAGTGGGTGGTCCGTTTGTAAAATATAGCGTTATAATCACGCACGAACTAGAACTGTGTAGCGAGTGAACCTCCCACTGTAAATATCCCCGTTCTGACATCATTGGGAAGAGTATTTAACACTCCATAAAACCTTGATAAGTTTTGTTGTTAATCTATGAAGTTTAAAAAAATCACAATAATTTGCAAATTTTGACCCTGATTACCTTAACCAAGTTTTGTTCAAATCTGACAAGTTTGGAAAATGGTGGCCTAAATTATGCAAATGTGACCTCCGATAACCTTGAAATGAACCGGGGTGGGTGGGTCTGCACCATTTTTTGGTGACCAACTATAGTCCCTACCCACCGAGTGTTCGTTCAGATCCGACTGACTTGACAATTGGCGTGAATTATGCAAATTAGCGCCACCCAGCATTGCAGTGATGCCCACTTTCTAACTTATCCGAGATTTCACTAGGGCGGCATGTGTACCAATTTTCAGATAAATCGGACAAGCCTTAAAGAGTCATTGCGCTAAATGCCTAAAGTGTCCCGCTGCGGCGGAGCCCGGCAAAATCTTGTATCTCCTACCAAAACAAAAATGGTGCCACATCGGAATGCTCAGTCATCATGATTGTCTAATGGTTGTACCTCCGGGGTGCCCAGTAATTCAGAGCCCAAGGCCAATGTGTGTCCTGGGGCTCATATGTGGAATAACGTAAAATGATTTTTATCTCACGAGTTTCGGTACACAGTGCTGACATTCATTCATATAATAATGGTCTTCAGCCGAACTTCCGGGGGGTTTCAGGAATTTTCGGATCCAA
This sequence comes from Sclerodactyla briareus, assembly GCA_026419785.1. Classification (NCBI taxonomy): domain Eukaryota; kingdom Metazoa; phylum Echinodermata; class Holothuroidea; order Dendrochirotida; family Sclerodactylidae; genus Sclerodactyla; species Sclerodactyla briareus. The sequence continues at coordinate 25,984 of JAODTK010000554.1, forward strand.
AGTCCCAAGTGGGCCAGAGAGCCCCTTTTATGAATTTTTAACACCATGGTACTTGAAATGCATCTCCTTCCCAAGCTACATGATTTCATGACATGTTATGGTCCTTGGGTGGAGGGCCCTTGGGGGTGTTAAATGAAATACCACCGCAAAATCTTGCATCTCCTACAAATTCTTCAGGTGTCCAGGGATTTAGGTCCACGGCCGTGTGGCCCTGGGGCCCATCCTCAGCAGTTGGAATTTTTTTAAATGGACTTCTAAGAAATCTTGGCCTTCTGAAGATCAAGTCGAACTCTTACAGGGCACAAGTACATGTTTGGAAACTGCCTTATTGTCTCAGCGCAGCTCGAAATTTATAACATATTTCTACTTCGTCTTGGTCATTTGTGCGGTTTGAGCTACAGCACCATTGGTGCTATAGTTTGGTCAAACAAAATGCCGGTATCAGCATCCACTAGTACACACAGTAAACGGACATTAGGTAATCTTCCATTTCAACCGGAATATGTATGTATATTATTCCACATCGTGCCTCAGTACATTCGAATGGAACTTTTGAACTTGTATTAAGTTTGCTTGTTGTTTGTTTGTTCACGGTCAAATCTGAAAAATTATTATATGAATTATGACTCCACATTAGATACGCAATACACTTAACGGTTCGAGGATATGGACGTACAGGTACATAATGTCCCTTGTGTAGATGTTAGTTGAACTGAAGAACCACTTTCCAAACTAGATCATATAGGTGGAATACTGTCAATTAGAAATCATAACGGGGCATGATAAAACGAAGAATGAAATCTGATCAAGATTGAGATGAGATCTTCTTATTTTTCACTATCGGTTTGTTGGGGGGGGGGGTGGGGGTGGTCAAGAGCAATTTGGAGGGGGCCGAGTAGTGAAGGGAAACACTTTGTGTGTGGGCAATCATTTATGTATGGGTGTTCATTTCATCGTTTGAGATCTCGATGTGACATTAGCTGTGAAGTCCACCTCACTACGAATTGTGCCGGAATCTACCCGACCCCCAGAAGTAAGAGGAATCGGAGTTCATTGACATCTCACCAGGACTTCTTAACCTTCTGGATCACTTGCTGAGGAACGTGGTAAGCTTCTGCTATCAGGGGATTCAAACATCCAGCTTGATAACCCGGGAACAGGGAAAACGCTGCCATATTCGGTGAATTGCTGGAGTCAACTGTTTCAACAGCACATAACTGGCCCCACCAATGACAAGGGGCATACATTGGACCTGAATCTCCAAAACGGAGGGGATGATGACTGGGTTTCTTCCCCCCCATGGTCTGTGTTCACTGGATTGCCTTCCGACACGCGGAGATCAGATGTTCTTTGCATTTGTTCTCGTCCTCCACCATGTGTGAAGTCTGTCACCTCACGCAGCTTGCATAGGTTAACCCTCGTGAATTCAGGACGGAGTTTCGGGACTCGATCCGGTTAACTTCGATGATGAAGCTCCGGACCTAGCAGTAACATTGTACAACAATGTTCTCCGTGATGTGGTTGATCGTCAGCTCCATGACCACCGGAATGTGGTGTTACGACCGCATGCCGTGGTACAGCGACACTCTTCGGGATGAGAAAAAGAAACGGCGACGACTAGAACGAAAAATGGCTCAACACTGGCCTCATGGTTACAAAGAACGCTATAAAGCTCAATGCAAGTCGAACTACGAGCGTCTGAATTGATGCAAAATCCTCGTACCATCGGCTGCAAATTGAAGGAGCTGAGCAGCGTAGTCTTTGTCGGGTGATCAACAAATTATCCTACCATAGTTTAGAGAAACCTTCCTCAACATACATCTCAGAAGCAATTAGCTGATGAATTCGGCAAACTCGTTCTTCAGAGGAAAGTGTAGACTACGTGAACGACTTTAAAACGAAAGGAAACAGTCATCTGAACATTGTCTGGTGGAAACTTGTTCCGTGAATTTCAGACGTTTGCTGTAATCCTCAGAGGACATGGTGGCGGAAAGTCATAAATCGGCACCGATAACGGCATGTGCGCTGGAATCCTCTAAACTAACCGGCATCACTTTAACCCATTTTCCCCTTGAAGACCTCCTCCCCATTGTTACAGCAGTTGAAATTCCTCCTTTCTGGCTGGCGTGTTTCTGATTCTCTCAACATGCTCACGTAAGGCCGCTGTTAAAAAAGAGCAATCTGGACACTGAGGACGTAGCAAGCTATCGCCCCGTCTCCAAACTACCATACTGGGTCAATAATCGGATGGTTGCTGTTATACAGCTACAGCGCTACCTGGAGCAAAACATCTCCATTCACCTATGCCTGCAGCATATCGCCCTCTACACATCACCGACTTGCTCTTCTTCTTGCCGTCCAGAATGACATATTCGCTGTCGCTTACCAAACAAACGAATGGCCATTCTCGTTCTATGGATTTTTCATCAGCGTTTTGATGTCATTGACCACAGCATTTCTTCTGGATCGTCTCACCTCCCGTTACGGTATCACTGGAACAACGAAGAACTGGCTCGCCTCGTATATGAATGGAGCGTTCCTCCCACTCCGGTGGTGTGATCACACCAGCTCAGCACCAGCTCCACTACTTTCCGTCAGGAGTTCCAGATCCCGTTGCGGGACCAGTACTGTTTACCCTCTACAGTGCACCTCTTCAGATTGATCTCAACCCACGGTATCCAGAGAGTAGTGTATGCAGATGACCACAGCTTCATCTCACATTTCCGCCGCAAGATATCCAGGTCTCACTAAAGGAGTATGGAGGCCCTTCATTACAAGACGTCCATACATGGTGGCAATTTAAAACAAACTCGTACTGCATGAGGGAAGACTGAACTAGTGCCACTTCAAATCCAAGTTCAACAAATCGCCAGTCTCCCCAATGCTCGATCACGTGGGGGACGTAACTATTCACCCTTCCGATCGAGATTTCGCAACCTTGGCGTGGTGATGGACCGAACACTCTGCATGGATCACCACATCAACGCCAGATGTAAAGCTGCCATGTGTGCTATAAAGGATTTGGCCAAATCAGACCCTATTTGGATCAGAACACTACCCTGAAACTAATACATGCCTTTGTCACGTCGCCATTGGACTTCAGCATTCTCTTGTTTTCGGCCTCCTGACAACATCCTCGCCAAGATGCACGTATCCAGAACATTGCAGCCCGCCTTCTTCTCGTTCATTCCGACATGAGCACTCAACAACCCATCTTCGTCAACTCCACTGGCTGCCCCATCAATACCGCGCCGTTCAAGAACCCTCTGATCGCTTACCGAGCTTCCTGCCATGACAATTGGCCCAACCTTCATCTCAAATCTTGTGACTCGTTTAACCACCCAGGACCCATGCGCTCCCTCCGTTCAGCATCTCAAAACCTCCTAGAAGTCCACTCCATTCCAAAGACGCATTCTAATGGGGACGATCTTTTGCCTCACAGCGGTCAGGGATGAATAGTCTCCCGCCCAGATTCGCGCTGCCTCTCGGTGATCTATTCAATGCTAAGCTCCAAACATATCTTTCATAGTTCTAGTAGGGGCAATGTTTTTTATTGTTATTTTTGGCGTTTTCTGCTGTACCTCCTATTGTTTTCTGTTTTCTGTAAGTGTAATAGAGCACCTCGGTGATTTTTCGCTCTATAAAATGTAATCTATTATTATTATTATTGCGGCCTTCCAAAAGTTGGGTGGTCATGACCCCCCTGCCCATTAGTGGCTGTGCCCTTGCCTCCACTCAGATGATCTTGTCCCAATCAACGTGAAACAAACTGTTTTGTTTCATCGGAAGAAAATACTGATCTGCTTGTTAGCATAGAGCACCTGATTCAAGCTATTGAATAAACAAACATTCATCCTGTTTGCTCATGTCCTGGCCCCTCGCAGAACGTTTGGCGGTTTTGTCTGAGAACTCGACTTCCCCCTGGAAATTAATATATGTTCATCTAATATTTTCAAGTTAATTTGGGAACGATCGTAACTCAGTGCCTCAGTAATGCCTCCTATCTATGTTGAAGTTGTTGGAGAATATTAATCTGAATTCCCTCAATTTGTCTCAAAACATTGGCAAACATGTTGCAATGCACTAAAATACAGCATTACAATCACCCGCTCCTTGACCTAAGGTATATACCTCGCTGAAACCGTCAGATCTGACAACAAACTGATATACACAAACAATAAGATTTGGTTGTGGCTTTTATACCAGATATGGCCCTTGATAGCCGGGAAATTATGTCGAGACCGGATATGCCGAGACCAGCCTCACATCCTTGAGTCTATACACTGAAGTACGGCGGTCTCGGTCTCGACGTTCGAGACGGCAATTATTCGAGAATAATTCGATACGAGACTGGTCCCCTCGACTACCTCTCTGCTTGATTGTCGATATGTAAAGCGCTTTGAGCAAGTCTTCGACATGGAAAAGCGCTATTAAGAACGAATTTATGTATTATCATTATTATTATTATATGTGGGCATGGGCAATGACAATGAAATAAATTAGTTGTAATTACGTGTTACACAACCCAACTTCATTTAATCAAACATCGCAATGATTTATATGTATGGGCCCAATTGGCAATCACCATCGCTGACACCGATGAAAACAAATTTTTCAACTGAATTAAACCTAATGAAACCATACAGACGACACTCGGTTACGGTGTCGTAATTACAAACGAGTGAATAAAAAATACTCTTCGACTCTGGTGTGAAACTGCTCCGGCGGCTGGGGCTGCGTGTAACTACATATCATCACAACTAAATGAGGCGTTTTACTGATCTGAATGAATCGCTGTGTTCAAGGAAGCGCAGTGCTGATGTAAGGAGTGTATTATGTTTGGTAAGTGCTTGATGTGATCAGAATGCAATGCATTCATACTCGCAATTTTTCTCCAGTTTGGAGTGGCCGAACATCGTAAAACTCGTACAACGTGTAGGTATCACTTCGGACCCCACTCCCTCTCCAAGTGGGGCGGCGGTGAGAAAGTCCGACGGGGATAGGCCCGGTATTTCACACGACGAGCTTCTGTTACAGAGCGACATATGCTACTTTCGGCACTATCGTAAATTTGGGTCTTCTAATGCCACTGTCTTATTCCAATTTATGGAATGGTGAGCAAACACAATGCTGCGAAATGTATATGACTGTTACATTTCGCATTGTGAGAATATGATTGTATTGCTTTGCCGTACAAGGTTCAAAGGTCATCTGAGATTAATAGAGGTCAAAGTCAACAATCTTGTAAAACGAGAGTCAGAATACGTCGTCGATCGTTACAAGGAAGGGTGAGCTGCAGCTTTGGGGGAGGGGGTGGGGGGGGTCATGAAAACCCAATGTGTTTTGGTGCAGGACTGGGGGTAATTGGAGAAAATGTAGGAAATCGTAAAAGTTTATTTTGGCAAATATCAGTGTGTTAACATGAGTTCGACATTGCCCAGATGGACGAAGCCTTGGTGGGTTCTCTCAATGAGTTAATGATCCCTATCATGTTGGGGTTAGGTCAGAGGTCAAAAGATGTCTGCCTAATCTGATTAGTCCAGAAATTGACCGATTCGATTCACGATGAACTTCGGAATGATCTTTCTTAGGGGGAATTACATGGACCCTATCGGGGTAAGTTTGGTAAAGAACAAAACCAGGAATCAGAAGAAATGCGAATCTGGCGAATTTTAGAACGTTAACACGATGACCTTACATCACCTGGATGGATAGGGGGCCGGACTTGGTTGGGCGGTTCCCCATAATGGACTATGGAGTCAGCAGCAGGCTAGATCGGACAAAATGAAGATAGTGAAGAATTACTAAGCCTTTGGCTTCGGTTAGTCTGCCCTTATATACGACATTCATTATTCGTTTCATTAGGGGAATTTGTGCTATCCTGTGGCAGCGCGAGAATCCGATTCTAATATTTTGAACGTCTCTGACCACCAGTTACGGGCTTCCTCTCTTTAACCGGCCATCCTTATCAGACTCGTTATCGCGAGGTCCCCAACAAATTAGGAGAAAAGAAAATTCAAGCAGGCAAACCTGCCCGTTCATAATTGATCCACTAACCGATAATCAGGCCTGATTGATGGCCAAATTCTGGCTTATCGATCTGAACAACGGAACCGTCGTCAAGTTGTTGTTATGTGTTTATTTTCGAAAGCAAAAAACAAGAACGGCGGATATTCGTTCCGGGTACTCGTTGTACGGCTCGGAAACTAAGATAAACAGTTATTGCTTTCAAGATGAGTTTTAACGGCGTTCCTCGAGCAGGTACCGTATTTAGGCCTCAGCGGTATATCTTCACCTTTAGATTTCATCGACATTTATAACCAACGGGTTCGGCTAAACATTCCATTATTTGCATATCACAGCCAAAGGGTCTCGTGATGTAACGCATGACGTTATTCGTAGTTGTTGCAGGTATTGGTTTGTTTTTTTTGGGGGGGGGGGGGGGTTGTTTTTGTGGTAACCATAAAACGGTTTAAAATGTCTGAAGTAGTCTAGCTGAACACCGAAGCCGGGAAGCACTGATGAATGTTCAACATTTTCGTTACGGAGCGATGAACACGATCTAAAACGATAGCCCTTTGTCGAGAACTTGAGTCAGCAAGACAATAGTTCACTAGGGCCGTGTTAATCAGATAACATCGACCAAAATTGGCCCGTGAGGAAAGTTAAAGATGGTTTCGTCTGCTACGCGTCCAGCAACAAGCGACGGCGACGAATTTTGCATAACGTCACGACGAAATATGTAAGGGGGCTGTAATTGTAATTTGAACGATACTGCTACCTTAATTTTATTATATCAATTTTGACGGAATAATGCGTGAATATGACCATTGGTTTCCAATTTATCTAAATTGCGGGTGCGTATATTGTTTACAAGATTTATTTTCAAATGACGACAACCATCTTTAATGAGATCCGCTTCAAATAATGTAATGATATGATAAACGACCCAAGAGCAAGAAGACAAGAACGCATCTATTTTTCGGCTAATACCGTCCTTCATTAACAATAACACCAAATGACAAGGGATATGTCACACACACACAGACACATATACACATACGCTCGGAAGACTGCATAGATCCCTTTGTCCTTCGGCAAGGAAGAAACAAACGGCGAATGAGCGTTCACCGATTGCAAGTGCGCACGTCACACGTCGGGCCTGCAATCTGGAGGTCGAGGCAATATTCTCCCCGTTTCGTTATTATTGAGATTATTTTTTTTACTGTTACCATCCTGGAACACGGACCTATTCACCCGTTCTCACTATGTGTGATGTGAGAATACTAGGGGGGGGGGGGGGAGCAAGGTCGTGTTTGTAGGATGTACTTTTTCGCCATCGGGGGAGTTTCGACAGTTACGCTTCAGCTGAGGTGTATATGCAGACATGTACCGCAAATTCACGGTGTATAGGAATACCTTGTCGTACATTGATTTCAAATTCAATGGTAATATTGGAGGGGGGGGGGGGGGGGGGTGGGGTTGGGTTGTCGCTCTGAGTGTCAGTTTACTCTCACACAGGACGGTATCATGATCGATAGTCAATCCTCTGAAACATGCAACAGTGGAGAGTGGGGAAGGGTCAGCCAGGCTGCCCGGTCGTCGTTAGACGTTTCTGAGAGTCCAAACAAAAAAAAAAAAGAGGAGAATCCGTCTGTTCCCCTCCGCGGAGAGAAACATTATTTATACTTTTATGATGAGTCATCGATTAGTGATACAATACCTGCGTGATCTTGGGTTCCACTATAATGTTCATTAATATCCTCGAATTCACGTCATAACCGGTGAATGGTTCTTTGGGGTGAAGTAACTGACGTTACGTGGGGATTATTTTTAGGATTTTTATCCGTTACGAAATCACAGTCGAATTCACCAAACCTATTGACATATTTTTCCGTTGAGTCTGACTTAAATTTCATTCTGTCAAAACCAATGTTCTAATTTGTCTCAGTAAACGTACCTTCTTGGCGGATGTGCTGATTTAATGGCGTCAATTTTTTTTAAATAAATGTAATTCATATACGAAGTACGTAAATTTAATCGAGAAATGGGTTTGTATTGCATATAAATAAAATGGCGAGTGTCTAATGAACACTACCCTCGTTTTATAATTGAATAAATAAATATATTGCTTTGACGTGGATGAACTCAATGAGCCAAATAGGCAAGTGACTTGTCTACCCTATCCACAGAATTAAAACACGGAGAATGCCGACTCCCGCGCCAGAGTGAAGCTCGGTACAAAATGGGGGCGCTGTTGTTGGTACGTCAAAACACAAACACTGGAACAGGCGGCGCGTATAATACGAAGAGTAAACAAATTTACGACAGTCAACCAGAATATCTCAAAAGCGGTTACGACGGAAAGAACAGCGAATGGTTATAGCTGTCGGCTATGGCTGCAGGAATCGTCAAAAAGTGGCAATGGGCTACAATTTCATAGGTAACGATTATCAAAATAACATTTGGAGAGGAAACATAGAAAGAAGCGACGAAATAATGACTGACTTAGCCTACATCCGTCTGCTACCGGGACGGACTATCTATCGATAACACACAAAGAATGATTTTTTAATGACGCGCGATGATTTACAAATAGAACCAGGGTGAAAACATATTACACCGTTGTCACCCAATATCAGCAAGGCAATGCCGTTATATAAAAGGAAATAATATATTCCTGTTATATTTGGCCTCTTTTGATAGGAAGTAGCATATTGTGGACAAAACCTGACCAAACTGTTACAATGCTAAGTTGGTAGGTAGACGGGATGTGCGGCGATCCCGGCGCAGCGGGCGCAAATCCTGCGTAACGTTATGCTAATTTCAATGAATTAAATGAACGTTTTCTTCAAGAACAAATACAGGTATTATACTAGAAAAAAGTAAACATGCGGCCAGGCTAGCCTGGACCTGCCTACTATAAATCAATCATACATGTGGGGGAATCTTCTGCCGGAAGACAAATATATAGGTATAGGTCTAGGGCCTATTATGTTGTTGGGCCCTCGTCCGTAAGCCTAGCCCTGAGGCTTATTTTACTCTTTTACTTTTATTTGGGCCTCGGCTAGCCTAGGCCAGCGCTTAACGCATTGCGTTACTAAATACATACGAAACGTAACAAAAACAAACATTCCTCACGTTAGGGCTTTGAGCTACTTCAAAGGCCTAACTTTGACTGATCTATTTGAGCCAAGTTATCGCTTTAAAAGAGACACGCAAAATATCAAAAAAGTGTTAACAAATACTTACCAGCCAGCGTATAAAAATGCCAAACAAAATACAACAAATTACAATGGCTTCTTCGAAGGACGAAGTTAGGCCTAGCCTAATGAGTATCAAATATTGTGGCGCCGGCGCGTGTGCGGCAGTGCCGCAGTGCTGTGCCTTGTAACTTGAGTTGTAGTTGCAGCCATCGCGTTGCTGATAAGTTTTGGCCTTATCGACCAGGAATACTGTAGCTTCGAATTGTTTAAATCCATTTCTTAGGTAGCAAAGTAATATTTCTGGAGATGAAATACAACTTATTAATTTTGTTGATGTTTATGTTGTACGGAATTCTATTTTTTTGAATGCAACTACTCGATATTTTTCCATCATATGGGGGGCGAACAAAGTGATCGAAGTGATCGATGTTGCCGAGTTGAGGTGAGTCCAATGGGCTTGAGTGACAGGCCTTCCCGCGGTTTTGAGTACCAATCAACAGCGCCCCCACTTTTTCCCGGCTTCACTTGCATCAGGTGTGTGTCAATGTACATTCAGATTCTCGTATTTAAGTCTGTGCTACTATCACGTCATTAAATCACAATTTGCATATCATATCAATGAAAAAGAGGGACGGAGAAAATATGAACCCCGCACACGCTGGTTCACTGCACCTGCATTGCTGGCTGTAACTGTACTAAAAGAGTCGTTTCAAACGATCAACACGTGCACCTCCGGCTCACAGATATATGCGGGATTTTCTTCTCCAATCCAGAAGAGTATGAGTAATAAAATACGGCTTCTGCCATTTCTGGCTATGTTATAGTTGAAGCAAAGATTTGAGGTCTGGAAATGCCATACCATAAAACACATATTTCCGTAGATGAACGCGCACAGAAACTCCTTTCAGAACAGAATTGGTTCTCGTTTTTTACCCCCAAACTCGTCCTTCCAGTCCTCCCGTCCGGAAACTGAAATTGCCATGCCCAAGATTAGTTCGGTATTAATAATATATAATATATATATATATTAATATATATATAGGATATATTATATATATAGATATATAGATATATAGATACTATTATATATATATTATATATAAGATAGCTATAATATATAGTATATATTATATATATGCACCGTGTATACAGAATGGAAATGAGGACAAAAATTATTACCACAATGATATACTGTAAATAATCAAAATTGGGTCAGTGTTGTGAGACTTGAAAAAGAATCTGCACTTCTGGAGTATGAATTGGCCTATCATATAACAGTTGCATTACTTTTTGCAAAGTGCCTGAATGGGCCATCATGGTCGGTTCTTTAACCATGGTTGAGTGTTGATGCGAGCCGTCTCTGGAATTTTTTTTTTTTGTTTGTAATCCTACATAAACACTAGCCCCAACAAATACAAACCTTCTGAAGCATCTGCACCATAGCCAAAACATTGCCTCAGAATAGCACATAGATAGCTAGCCGATCTGCCTGAGTGATATAACACACACTGAATGGTGGCATCCATGGCGGACGTTTTGAGCTCAATTTTCGAAAAGTGTTGTGTGGGTATAAACTTCGAGAAATTGGGTCAATGATTCTAACGATTGTTAAGAAACTAGAAAAGTTTAAAAAATGTATACGTTGTCCTCACCAGTAAGACACTCTTCTAGCACATTTTCGGGCATTCGATGAAAAAATTTTCAAAATATTAATTCGCCCGATGTGCCGGAAAGGTCTTCCCGAAGTTCGATCTGTAATGATTTATGAGGAGTACCTGCCACCCCGACCTGGCTCCGCCCACTGCATCACGGTATTTGGTGTCTTTCATAGAGCAAGTTATTAACAGCCAAGTTAGACCGAAGTGGCGCATTGCGAAATTTCTTCCTTTTTGCTCAGACAGTTCAGAGCCTTATGAAAGGTGGTACAGTAAGATACTGCTATCGGCACGTTGGATCTCCTAGAGAACCAGTCAATATTTGTTGAGACATGCAAAACTTTTATTTTAATTTGATTTTATTTGATCCCACCCCCCCCCCCCCCTCTGCCCTGTGTCTTTTCGATTTCCTTCATCATCTATCAGTGACTTGGACGCCTCCAGCTCCAATCATCTTACTTTGTATGGATCGCTAAAGTACTTGCCAATGTAATATTCAGGCAGACTTCCAGGACAGCCAGCTGCCGGCCTTTCGAAATAATATGTCTTGTACTCACTAGATAACCAACCATAGTACCCTCGCAAACAAGTCTTGTATAAACCATCCCTGATGCCAGGCACTCGACCTGTTACTGTAGTGTAGACCAATTTGAGCCCGCATTAAATTCGGTCGGTTATGGCTGATCTACTTTGTCATCACTCATGGTTTGTGGTCTGTTCCAAGTCTTGGTTAGTTCGGAAAAAACACGTCAGTCGTTTAGTCCCCTTTATCGGGTTTATATTGGTCAGTGAAATACTAGGCCAAGGAGTGAAATCCGACCGGTTCGGTATAAAATACTGATGTGATGTTGAATAGATATTGGTACCGTGCCTGCCGAATTCAGCATAACTTGCTGACTTACAACGGCAAGCTGGTGGACGTACTTGGTGTGCAAACGACTTCGTTCAGTTAGGTCTTTAGGAAAGCCATTAGCTACAATCGGAAGTAAGGAGTAAAACATGACATAATTAATTCAATCTAATGATTCTGGTGTTTTCAAGGTTTATCTATCGGCTGTGCAATCAGTTGTGACAAAGATTAGGGCGGCGTGGTTACAGCCGGTGGTGTGAATACTGACACTGTTGAAAATGAGTTTATAGTGGGGAATCTGATAGGTAGGTTAATAGAAGTCGTGGCATGTAACCAGAGTAATGAAGATACTACTTGTAAAATCGTCAGGATGGAATTAGTCGCCGGAAGCAGCCAGTATAACTTGAATAATTATTTTGGAGAGAAAAAGGTTTCGATAACGCTGTGTATCCAACTAGGAGATTGTTTCAACAGTAGTATTATTGGAATACCGCATCTACTTCGACACGTTCACTTTCACTGTGACACAATAAAAGGTACGTTGAAATTTGTTGCCATGAACAAATTACCTAGACGCCTGCGTCAATGTACACGCACAGAAAGGCGCTAACAAATAACACGACCATTCTTAAAAGGACTCTAAACGGTAAACAATTGTTCTGTAGGAATGTACTAGTACCGTAAATTACATGGCAAACGTCTGCTGCCAGCATTTGACTGTTGTAAATGTGACTGTAAACTAATGTAGAATTCACAGTAAGTTACAGTAATATCATTTTGCTGTAAAATTTACAGTAGTTCATTTCAAATTACAGTAAATTACTGGCGCAGAGTTGCAGTAATTTACGGCGAATTCTACAATCGACTTTTTAAGTGTACTAATATAATTAGCGTGTGGGTTAGTTATTACAATCAAACATCAGCGTTAGATGAATTACTTCTGGGAATTGATGATCAGATCAACCGCAAACCAATCACAAACCAAAGCTCCTCACACCACCCTAATGAATAACAATTATTGCAATGAACATTTAATTTTACCCGCCCTTGTTCCACACTGAATAGATAATGGCCGAAACCGATTAGCCCAATATGAAAATCGGCAATTCTACTTCCGTCCCTTGGAATGTGTATTGTGTATGTTATCAGCCAAATCGCACTTTTCATTTGTAGTAGAACTTAATCGTTTTTTCTACCTGTAGAATACCGTCTCTAGTTAGAAGTTAGTGACAGTTCAATCTGCTGTTCGAATACAAAATAAGAGACATACTGGATACGGATTCTTGCTAAATTCCACAAATTCCCACGCTACTACTGCAATGTGTCATTTTTCTCGAGGCGTGAGGTGACCTTCTTAGCTGGTATTCGTTTTTAGTCTGGGGCTTAATGAAAAAAAATATTTTAATTAGAGTATTAGGCGCGCAACGATGAAGAACCCTGCTTTTATGTAATCGAGGAACTTAATAGGCTTGTGTATCGGCGATACGTTTCCTAGTTAAAGTTATGGCTACACAATTCTTCAGTTCCGAAATAAGTAAGCTATGAAAATCCTAAAAGATACATTACCATCCAGCAGAAGGTACCTATTGTCTCGGACATTTTAACTGAAAATTCGCCTCGCCAAGCAGTATGAGGATTTGACCCGTTTTTAAAGTGTCCACGAATTTCAAAATTACACTCATTTTAGGGATTTTTGGTGCAAATTTGAGGTAAAGTTTGTAATGAATGTGCGAACGGCAGTTCAATAAAATACAAGAAATACCAAGGTCAAATTACCATAACAAAAAAAATATTTTTTTATACTTAATGCACTGGCTGAAGTGCACTATGCTTATGGCGATTCCTGAAGTGGGTGTGTACGAAGTAGTTGCTATGCGTATGCAGACCAAATGTAATCAAAGGGGCACAATGATTGCGGGCTCGATAGTCTAAGATTGGTGTAGTTGTTTGATAAGCAGTTTGAAAAAAATTATTTCAACTGTTGACACGTTTCTGATTTGTCTTTCTTTGTAATTTTCCATGTCAGTCCGTCGCGCATTTGGAATGCCTGAAAGCATCACAAAGTAGCGCGCGCGCCGCCAGTTGAGAAAGAAGAATGGCTAGACCATTTCGCCTCTGATTTGAACTAGATCGCTTAACGTTACTTGACTATGTAAAATGGAGGATTTCCATATGATGGCACTGAACTGGTCAGGGAGTATCATTAACGAACATCAAAATTTCGAGTTGTATTTATGAATGGGGATAGAAACAAGGGTACCTCTGTCTTTCACCGCATTTAAGACCTCTGAATGGTTTTAACCCTCTACGATTACGTCATTTTCATCCTCAAATGCAACACAAGACCTCGGCATCCCCGTATTTATCCCTTTAATAGAACCTTCCTACCACCATGACTGTTACTATAATAACCGTTTGCTATGGGCGACACTAAATATACGGGAACTGACAAACTGAATACTTATCAAATTTGGCACCGATGAGATAACAATGCTCAAATGCTTAACACTACTCCATCCTTCAGTTCCATTTCTTTTAAAAATGTGTAATGGCACCGTGTGACGCCGGCTGCAACCCCCTTCCACTAATGGGTGACCAGTGACTATAATACTTGGTTGGGTGGTTTTAGCCGTCATATTGCCGGATATTCCCAGTTGTTTTCATGCTGATTTCATTATTCTCCATAGGAGGGACGGACTCCGTCAAATACTAATATCTCAAAAAAATGTCTGATCTTTCTGTGATTAGTTGGCGATATCAGTGGTGAGTGACAGATTATTGAAAATTTGGCACCGAGCAGATAACAAGGTTCAATTAAATATATAGGCTACATACTCCGTCCTCTAGTTTAATTTCTTTTGAAAATGTGTAACGGCACCGTTTGACGCTGGCTTGTAACCTCTTCACTAATGGGTGACCAGTTGCTCTACATACTTTGGTGTGGTAGCGTCATATTGCCGAGATATTCCCAGTTGTTTTCATGCTGATTTCATTATTCTCCATAGGAGGGACGGACTCCGTCAAATACTAATATCTCAAAAAAGTATGTCTGATTATCCTCTGATCTAGCTTGGCGATATCAGTGGTGAGTGACAGAATATGCGTTGATGTTTTCATCTCCTATACTCATTAGAGACGTGACTACGAGTAACTTCAGTGAAAAATTCTCGTAACTATGGTGAGTAAACAGGTGAAGGAGCTGAGGATATATGTCCTCATACCTGGAATGGGTAATTCGAGGATTCTCCGTATGCAGTAAGGACGTTTTTTAAACACATTTTACTTCCATGATCGCTGTAGAATATATGACACGTCGAAGACTTAACATAGAACGGTTCCGCGACGACCACATTCGGGCCTACAGTGACCGTGAATGAAAAGAAACACTTCCCGATAAGTCATTTGAGAATTACAGAAATGAGGAAATGTAGTTGGCACTGTACTTCCCTGAACTACAAATAAAAGTTGGGTTCGTAGAAATGTAGCGGGAAATCGTTCAACCCACCATCTAAAAGCAGCCACTAAGGAACAAGACGGCCCCAGAAAGCGGGGGGGGGGGGGAATCTCCCCCGGTTATTTACCAGTATAGTAAATTAGTAACCGATAATTCCCGTTAAGTGCAATATTGTTACTTATGAAGATTATACTAATGAATAAGAGTATTTTTAACCGTGGTCATTGTTCTTTCGGCTTCCCTTACAAGTTACTGCCTTTTATGGGTCTTTCACTCAAATTTATCGCTCAAAACTTTTCCATCAAGCAAGATTAACTTTTTCAACTTACGGCAAGTCCCTTGCAGATTTGTTGCCTCCAAACTACGTAGGCCATAGTCAGATAGTCAGACTTGTGACGCGTCTCTAAGAAAACGACCGAACCTCGCCGATGTCGTGGCACTCAACAAATTAGGCGAATGTAAGCAATCTACGAGAGCCCGAGCTTTTATGATCAGGACCAATTCGTGGTTAACAGACGAATCGTTCTTTAAGTACATTTATGTGTTTATATTTTTGGAGTGACAGAACCGGGAATTATTCTGTAATGTTTGGAAATAGAGGATGTAGTTACCGCTGCTCAAGGTAGTGAGTATCAAATTTGATGGCGTTAGAATTGTTTACAAAGAGAGTTCCTTCCAGTCGGTGGCATCGGGGCACGTAAACGATTCCTTTTAATATTGTTTTGAGTCAAGTGTGTTCCAGGCAATTGGCACGATGCAGGCTTAGGTATAAACATGGCATTATTCATTTATATTTATATGGTTTGCGTTGTTAATGCACGTTGTTTTTTTTTTTACGTGTCGTTATTTATTGTCTCTGCTGCAGAGAGGATGGCTACTGGTGGATACATGTAACTGACGTAAGGGGCTAATGTTTTAATCCACCCCTATAATTGATCGGGTCATCACCGGTCATTGAAAACCAGTAGGTGCTGCAAAGGCTCGAGAGTTTCATGGATGTGAAGAGTAAGTACAGGGTCTGCTGCAGGACATTACAGGGAGCCATCTGAAAATGACCTATTTTAGAAAAGCCATGGAATCCAATTGATATCCCAGGTACCTAAAACAATAGAGTTCGGGGAGTGTAGCAAGTGACATAGAGGAAACCGCTTTTATTGGGTCACAGTGAACAATCAAAATAGCCATTCCAAGCCGCGGGTTTGAAAGTTTGGCGGGTTAATGTAGACATAACAAAATATATTAAAGAATAACTGTTCACATTTTTTTTTATATCACCCATTGCAACCATACCTACTTCTTACACTATAGGCCAACAAGATGTTTATTCATGTTCAAAACGTTGTCTCAACGCAATATTTCTGAACAGTAATTGAGACGTTCAACGGTAAGTTGCTAAAATACTTGAATAGGATATTTTCCTATTGAATAATAATTATGGTAAATAATAAATAATTTGTCAAGCTCACATCAGCATTCCGTTCCTTTCAATTCCGTGTTGTCATCCCAGCTACGCCCATGTTTGAGCCTATAATGGAGCCTCATAATAGAGTTATGCAGGTTCCGAGGTGGACGGTATATAAACACGAGGGTTGTTAATTGATATGACTGAATATTGTGTTGATCGATATGTCCATCGATATCTTAATCGATATGACAATTTGTCATTAAGCAGCTATCGTTTCGGTTGTACTTTGAGTTACCCATCTACTACCATATACTGCTCATCTGTTCCGGTCGCTCGAGGGCTGTGGTTACAGCCAGTGCGAGCCTGATGCTTGACCCCAGTTTGAAGTTCGTGTTAAGATTGTAGCTTGGGCTCTCTATATAGGCATATCAATTTCGGCAACCGCCTATTCAATTGCAGGCAGTAAGGAAGTAAAAATTTCTCTCCAAATTACCCACACACTTAACTTATATGGCTGGGTAACAAGTCCAGTGGCTCCAGCTGCCCGTGATTATTTCGATGCTAGATTTCTGGAATATTGTCACGGTTGGAGGGGCCAATAGATACCAAAGTGTACACAACCGTTACAATTTTCACAGCTCAATATAGAGTGAAGAAAAAGTATGTTTCCTCTATTCAGTGTCGTAGCATGAAGAGGGCGACATCTTGGATGGAATGGAAATCCCAAATTCTCAAGGTCCTACTCCACCCTATCCCCACCAGAACAAACCCTATACGCTTCTGATGTTATTTAAGTACCGTTTACCCGGATCTATGTTAGGAATATTCTTCTATCTGTCTATTATCTTCGAACACATTATCGCTATCATATTCACATCAGCGTCTCGCTCTTTTTAATAGTGCGATACATTGCGCATATACGATTTTATTAGAGTTAATATAGAGTTACCTACAGCAGGTACGCAAGAAGTAGCACTTTGGGCGCGAAAGTAGTTAATTATTATGACCATACTTGTTTGTAATCAAACCGCCGAGAGTTGCCATTCGTCTCAATATCTTCCTACGTCTGTTGCAAAGTTGTTTTCATTCGCGTCAATTGGGTTAATTCGAAATTTATGACATGTGTTTGCCAATGCGCTTTCCTGTTATAACTCCCGTTGTGGTTACTATGGGAGTGCGCCATAAGCATTTTCATAGTTTATTATTGTGAACATACTGGATCTTGGAGAAGAGGGTATGCTCGGGTTCACGTAGTAGAAAAAAAAACTCCAAAAGGTGGAGGTCGATCGTCGGTGCAATCCTTTTATATTTCAAAGTGAAATAAAACAAACAATAAAAGCAACGATGTCTGGCTGCCATATTTTGTTGTTCGCATCTTGTCAAAATAATGGAATTGCCAAGTGAACACAACAAATCAGTCAATTTCATCATTTCGGTTCTTGATTCCTTTGGCGGAGGTAAGGGGTATCAATGCAATCATGCAATGTGTATGTGCTGTGTGTGTGTGTGTGTGGTGTGTGTGTGTGTGTGTGTGTGTGTGTGTATGTGACGATTCTTCTAAGAACAATATCTCTAAGCAACGCAAGCATTCATTAAATTCAAATTAGACCTATTAGTTAGTTCTAAGTAGGAAGACGCATAGTGTTGGGACTTGAGGTACCTAAGGCAGTCGCGAGAAAGAGCTTGTAATGTCGATAACTGTGCAAGGAAAGGATGCAGAGAGCTCATATTTAGCATGGAGAGCTCCTATATGGAGAGTAGATGTCACTCTTGTTTCATAGAGTCGGGTCTAAGGTCACAAAGTCAGAGAGGTCAAAGTCTGAAAAGCTTGTGAGCACAATAACTGTGCATCGAAATGAAGTAGAGAATTTTACTTGGGCCATGAGGGGTTGGCATTCAGAGTAGATGATGCCTACTGGTCTAGAGTCAGGTCCAAGATCACTTGAGGTCAACAGGGGTCAAAGTCCAAAACATTTTCAGCATAGAGAACTGTGCAACAATGATGTAGAACCATACTTGGCATCAAGGTTGCTATGTAGAGTATATGTGCCCATTGTTTTGGGTGTGAACCAAGGACACCGATGGCCACAAGGTCGAAGTCTCAAAACGCTTTGTCAGCACAATGAACTGTGTACGAAATGAGTAGAAGTTCATACCTGGCGTGAGTGATTGCAATTTGATTATACATCTCTGTCATCACTAATGGATAAGGGCCTTTAAAACCTCTGTATTGTAGGCACTTATATAATAAACCTCAAGGAAACTCAAACTTTGAGGCACTACGAATTATAATCGTGCTTGTAACTCGGCTCAGGATGTCTAGCCTCATTAAACGGGTCACAGAGACAAGTTTTCAATTTCAGGGCCTCTCTCAGGATTAAAGGAAGGTTTTTTTATTGGGAACACGGGGAAGTATTTATCCATATCGGATTCCTTAACTCTAGATCAATTCCGTTGCCTTCTCATGCCACTGATACTTCTTGGCTTCTCCTCGCAACCTTTGTATGGGTAATCTTTTCTCAAATTAGTCGCCAAAAACCTTCCATCAAGCAGGATTCGCTTTCTGAACTTTCGGCACGCCACCTGCAAGTGCTGCTGCTTCAAACTCCGTATTGCTATTGTCGGACTCGTAAAGCGTATTTAACAGATCGACGAACGTAGTCCGTCGCCAATGCCGTGGCACTCAACAATAGGCAGAATGAAGCAATCACAAGCGCCCATTACCATCCGATCCGTTTATTCGTTCCCCCCAATCGAGCTTTCATGATCAGGGCCGATACTCGTTGTGTTGTAACAGACCATTTTCGTCAAGTACTCTCATATGTTTACATTTGGAGAACAGAACAGGGGTTTCTCCTTGTATGTTTGGAAATAGAGGATGCAGTTGGCGCTGCTCGGTGTAGTAGAGTATTCAATTTGATGGCTTCAAAACTTTTCAAGGAGAGTTCCTTCCAGCCAGTGGCCTTTTGGGCTTATGAACATCCTTTTAATATTGTTGCTCTAGTCCACAATGTTTCGAGAAATTCCGCCACCATTCGCTTGGGATAAACTGTCATTATTCGTTTACTTGAATCATATGGTTTGCGCTGTTAGCTTACCGGTTGATTGTCGTTTCTCATTGTTTTCCTGATGAGAGCGGCTGTTCTGCTTGACAAAGCAAGGTTTTTATGGTTGTAAAGATACCGGGTCTGCTGCCCGACATGTCAGAGAGCTATGAAAAGTTTTGTAGAAAAGGTAGTATATTGCACTATTTTCAAATATCCAGACAATAGATTTGATGGAGAGAGCGTGACTGTTGACATGGAGAAACTGCCATTGATGATTCACAGGAAACCCTCGAAATTCTTACAACCTGTCCGGATAATAATAAATAATAAATAAATGAATAAATAAATAAATGAATTAATAAATAAATAAATAAATAAATAATAAATAGATCATAATGATAAATATTAAACGGAAAGAAGATCCAATGAACTATTCTCCCATTTCAGTTAATATACTGCTGAAGTCCTACAGTGCCTTCATCTGTTCAATGGCCGTGCTGTGATGTAACCTATTCTCAACCTTAAGATATCATTTTCGTATGGTTTTCATGTCTTTAGCATGTTCCACATGACTTTTGAGGTTCCTAATACACCCTTAAAGGTTTTTTTTCCCAGTTTTTTTCTTTTCTATAGTGGGAAATGAGAATATATTGGTAAAACGTACCGTACATCCTGGTATTTCAGGCGGCCAGTCCTGTTCGAACATGAAAAACGGCCTACCTCCTTATCAATGTCGCAGCGGCATGGGAAGAGATTCTTGTGCTATAAATTCTTCAATCTCCAAAAGTTTTTAACATCCATCCTACTCATCACCCAAACAAACTCAGTCCCCTGTGCTATCGGTTCTGTTGAGTATTCGACAACACCTAGTAACTATAGTGGTTTACAATAGCTCGCTATTATCTTCTTCAGCGCAGCACCGACTCTCTCGTCTTCACATCCTTTGAATACGGCGAAATGCAGCTAGCCTTATTAGATCTCCATTTAACGTTACCTCTGGCAGCTGTACGCGAGAGCTAGCACTCGTAACGTAGTTTAAACATACCGTTCGTGATCGAAACCATGGACGCTTGCCCTATACGTCTCAATTACCTCTGCGTGTTGCAAATTTGTTTTCATTCGCGTCACAGTTAATGATAATTTATGGCATTTGTTAGGCATTGCGCTTTTTGGGATGCGGGGCCGTCGTAGGCACGCACTATAGAGTGTATTGGCCTATTTTCCTCGTATTCCTCTTTCCAATATAAAGGAGGAGAAAACTCCGCAACGTCCCCCTCGACGTCACTTCCTGCTATCCAGTTTTATATAAAACATTTCTCCATTCTTAGCAAAGCTAAAAAGTAACAAACACCATGAATTAATTAATTTCATTCTTTCATTTCCTTTACATCTTGACTTTGGAGTTTGAGAAAGAGCCCACTTTCACTTCAGGCATTGTCTGATATGCCAATATATGAATATGTGAATATCTGAGGTCGAAGCATGCATGTAGTCTTCGCTATCTACGTTAGCTCGCCGCCGTAATGAATTATATAGATACATTAACGCATCTATTAATAGTGTCACTTTTGGCCTTAGTTCGATTCATTATACTGATTGCTACTAGATCTCCTGACAGAAGCCGATGAGGCTCATTAAGAAAGGAACCTTGGTCGTAATTGATCGTGGCTAAGCATCGGCGATTACTCGCCTTCTCTTTCCGAAGAGTCTGAGATTATATCGAGGCAAAGGTGTAATCAATCCCTACCCTCGTCCGGGAACGCCCTTTTACGGTGGGCGGCCATTCGAAAGGACGAGTAGCAACTCCAGGTCCAGACCACTTCTCGAACTCTGTTACAGCTAAGTCCACTGCCTCAGACGGGAACTCATAAAAGTGAAGTCCAAGATTCTCGCTCATCGCATGTTTCAATGCAGACTCGAACTCGGTATGTTTGCTGTAGTCGTCACAACAAACGCTCCACCCCTCTGTTCACCCTAAGTTTGAGAGGAGGATTTACTGAAAAAATCCTCGAATTGCATGAACGATATTCCCTTTCAAAGAACATGTAGGCTATCGACAATAACGAAAACTTACGCTTATTTATGAACCGTTAACCAGTTCTGACTTATAATGAATTTAATAATAATTTGTCGAGTGCTGCGGTGATTAATTGGAGAAGTTTACGTGATCCCTCCATGTCAAACACTGCAAATTTGTGTTGTTCTTGCTAAAGTTACCCACTATGTCGAGGGATAGGCCTGATACTACTAAGGCACACCGTATTAATCGCCAATAAAGACAAATGGGGCCAAAGTCGTCGTGCTCTTGCATATACCTGTCGGCAATAATAGCCCGAACGAAAACCTGATCGAAACTACTGTACTTACGTATTCTCGCTTGTTTTTGCGCTGTTCTTCGTAGTATAATCCTCAATAAACGCGTCAGCATGACAATTTTTCAACTTCACGAGCTTCCTACAAATTGGGAGTATTTTGGAATCCATTTCTCTCTCTTTCTCTCTCGGTCCATCATCCTTTGTTGTTTTGCCCCGCTCCACTCATAGCTTTCCATAGATTATTGTACTCTAATCATCGCCAACGCTCTTGGATTGGGGATTAGTGTCGCCACGATTTCAGGCTATAATCAGCCTCATAAGTTCCCTCAAAGAAACAGCTTGCTGAGCAAACCATTGCCGATATCGTTGCTTTCATCCGAATCAGGCGCGATTTACACAACAAGGCTGCGAATGTTTACGCCATCTACATATCGTCATTCGAAGGTTTTTATGATTCCCCTCATTCGTAGTTTCAAAGTACAATAGTCTTCGTTCAAGTCTTTTTGTGTGTTTATTTCCCGAAGTGACGTAGTCGACCGGGAAGTGGCGAATAGTCGTTTCTGCGATCCACTGTCTTGTGTATCGATTGGAAATAAAGGTTTTAGTTGCCGCTGTTCGTCGGCGGCCACTGTGTGATGCTTTCAATGTGTTTTTCAGAATGCGCTGCCACTATAGTCAGCGGCACATCCAGTGCTGTAGCTCAGCAAAATTCAATGGTCATTAGCACCACCCAAGTTAGGATAACACTGATTGCATCTTATGTATCTAGAGTGATTTTGCGCATTTGAATACCTTAACATTAACGTTATTTAATTGACGTGACCGCGGCTATAATAACGGAAAGGTAGGTACTCACAGGAACAAGTGTTAAGTCGAAACGTCCTTGGTGCTGCAGACGGCAAAATCTCCTCTGGCGATACAACTGCATTATGTACCCACCCAACTTATGTGTACATCACCACTACCTCATTGCGGGCCTGTAGCAGTGAACATGGAAACAAACTTGGAACTCCTGTGATCCCGCTCTAGCCTCATTCATTCCACCGTGGATATAGTTCCACAACCAGGCCTCAAGTTCTCAGCCAGGCTCCTACAAATGAGAAGTGATGACAACTTTCCACTTGGAACGTGCCTGTTAATCCCCCATTGCCTGAATTCATTCCACCATGGATGAAGTTCCACATGAAGCCACTGTCTCAGCCGAGGTCACCATGCTATTGAGAAGTTGGCTGAAGATCTTCCCACAACGTTCGTGTGAAGCTTGGGTAGCAATGTAACGAAACCAGATCTCCATGGGAATGACTGTGAAAGAATAACGGGGGTATCAAAGAATTAATTAACATCCCATCACATTGTCGCCCCAAAAATGCACTCGTCCCTGACCAGTGGCGATGCTGCACCACCTGCCAAGTTTTGACCTGATCGTATGTACGTTTAGAAGTCTTCGATAATTGACGAATATCGGACCAACGAACGAACTAACGAACCGAGAGACCTGATGACTTGTAGACTGTATACCGCATCTAAAAAGGTATGTTTTGGGGGACAGCTGCAGATCGCTAGCTGCGGGGGCTCAAGCTTACTATAGGATCCCGACACACCTCTGCTCCAGCCTACCTGCTTTTAATTTCCAGACGACGGGACAGCTTGGTAGAAATGGTGTGAAATTGAACTAATGTGAAAATGATGCTCTAGTACATGGAACCTTCATTGACTTGCTCCCTATATGGCCTACACATTTCTGAATGTTTCAAGGGTAAACTTGTGAAACGTAGGGAAAGTGGGCTCTTTTTCAAACTAAAAAATAACTCGAAAACTCGAAACTCCAAAGTCAAATTGTAGAGGAAACAACGAAATAATGAAATTAACTAATTCATTGTGTTGTTAATTTTTGCCTTGTAAGAAGGAAGAACAGCAAGAAATGTTCAAATGGTGCAGGAAATGGTGTCACTGCAGTTTTCTCCTCCATATTGAAAAAAGGGAATACAAGGAAGATAGGCCGATGAACTCTATATGTGCATGCCTACGACGCACTCCCAAAAAGCGCAATGCCTAACAACTGAACAAATGCCATAAATTACAATTTAACTGAATTGACGCGAATGAAAACAACTTTGCAACAACGTAGAGAGGTAATTGAGACGCATAGCAAGCGTCCAGTGGTTTGATCACGAACGAGTATGTTACGAGTGCTAGCTCTCGCGTACCTGCCAGAGGTAACTTTAAATGAGCATCTAACAAGGCTAGCTGCAACGCAGTATTCAAAGATGGTGAAATGACGATGAGAGTGGTGCTGCGCCCGAAGAAGATAATAGCGAGATATTGTAACCTATAGTTACTAGGTGTTGTCGAACATACTCAACGGAACAGTAGCACAGGGACTGAGTTTGTCTGGGTGATGAGTAGGATGGAGTAAAACCTTTTGGAGATTTTGAAGAATTTTCATAGCACCACGAATCTCTTCTCCATGCCCGCTGCGACATTGAATACATGGAGGTAGGCCGTTTTTCATGTTCGGAACAGGGCTGGCCGCCTGAATTCCAGGATATTACCGGTTTTTACCAAATACATTTCCCACCTATAGGAGGAAAAACTGTGTGTGGAGGAAACCTGAGTGTATAACACACCATCAAACGTCATGTAGAACATGTTAAAAACATGAAAACTATACGAAAATGATTTCTTAGGGTTGAGAATAGGGTTACATTCACAGTACGGCCAGTGAACAAGATTGACTGCACTGTAGGACTTCAGCAGTATATTAACTGAAATGGGAGAATAAATTCATCGTATCTTCTTTCCATTTATTTATTTATTTATTTATTTATTATTTATTATTTATTTATTTATTTATTTATTATTTATTTATTTATTTATTTATTATTTATTTATTTATTTATTATTTCCAATTTATCCGGACAATGTTGATAAGCATTTTCGAGTGTTTACTGTGAATCAATCAATGCATTTTTCTCCATGTCAATTATCACGCTCTCTTCATCAAATCTATTGTCTCGAATATTTGGAAAATCAGTGCAATATCACTACTTTTTCTACGAATAACTTTTCATGGCTCCCCTGACATGTCGGGCAGCAGACCCGGTATCTACACAACCATAAAACCTTTGCTTGTTTCAACCAGTAACCAGCCGCTCTCCAGCAGAAACAATGGTTAACGACAATCAACCTGTAATCTGACAGCGCAAACCATATGATGCAATTGAACGAATAATGACATGTTTATCCCAAGTTGAATGGCGGCGGAATTGTCTCGAACATTGTTGACTAGAGATGAAAAGAGAACAATATTAAAAGGAATCGTTTATGTGGCCCAAAATGCCACCGGCTGGAAGGAACTCTCTTTGTAAACAGTTTTGAAGCCATCAAATTTAATACTCAACTACACCGAGCAGCGCCAACTGCATCCTCTATTTCCAAACATTACAGAGAAACACCTGTTCTGTTACTCCAAAATGTAAACATATGAGGAGTACTTGACGAAAAATATGTCTGTTAAACAACGAATTCGCCCTGATCATAAAAGCTAGGATTGACGAATAAGCAGATCGGTGGTAATTGGACGCTTGTGAATTGCTTACATTCTGCCTAATTTGTGAGTGCCACGGAATCGGCAACGGCTCGTTCGTCGATCTGTTAAATACGCGTACGAGTCGATAAGAGCCTACGGAGTTTGAAGCAGCACGTAATCTGCAGGGCGTGCCGGAAGTTCAGGAGCAAATCCTGCTTAATGAAAAGGTTTGCGCGGACATTTGAGTAAACCTACACAGAAAGAGGTTGTGAGGAGAGCAGGAAAAGTATCAGTGGCATGAGAAAGGCACGGAATGATCTAGGTAAGAATCCATGGATGAAATACTCCCGTGTTCCCAATAAAAAACCTGCCGTGAATTCTGAGAGGCACTGAAATTAAACTTGGTTCTGTGACACGTTTAATGAGGCTACGACTCCTGAGCTCGGAGTTAGACAAGCACGATTATATTCGTAAGGTGTAAGATTTCCTTGATGTTTATTATATAAGTGCCTACAATACATCGTTTTTAAAGCCCCTTCTGTCATAGTGATGGACCAGGAAATGTATAATCACATTGCAACCACTCGCGCCAGTGAACACTCTACTCATTTCGTACACCAGTATTGTGCTGAAAATGGTTTTGGGAATTTGACTTTGTGTTGACCATCGGTGACCGTGGAACACACCGAAAACAATAGGGTAACATAACCTCTACACTAGCAAAAACTCATGCTAAGTATGAGGTCCTAACATCATTGGTTGCACAGTTCTCATGCTTGCATGGCTTTTGGACTTTGACCCCTGTTGACCTCAAGTGACCTTGGACCTGACTCCAGACCAGTAGGCATCAACTACTCTGAATGCCAACCCCTCATGCCAATAAAAACTCTCTACTTCATTTCGATGCACAGTTATTGTGCTCACAAGCTTTTCAGACTTTGACCTCTCTTGACTTTGTTGACCTTAGACCTGACTCTAGAACAATAGTGCACATCTACTCTCCACATAGGAACTCTCCATGACAATATGAGCTCTCTGCATCCTTCCCTTGCACAGTTATCGACATTACAAGCTTCTTTCGACTGATCTTAGGTAACCCCCGCGTCCAAAACAATATGCGTCTCCCTACTTATAACTAACCAATAGGTCTAATTTGAATTTGATGAATGCTTGCGTTATTAAGATATTGTTCTTAGAAGAAGCATCACATACACATCCACACACACACACATACACATTGCATGATTGCATGATACCCTTACCTTCGCCAAAGGAATCAAGAACCGAAATAATGAAATTGACTGATTGTTGTGTTCACTTGGCAAATTCATTATTTTTACGAAGATGCGAATAACAAAATATGGCAGAACATGACATCGTTGTTTCTATTGTTTGTTTTATTTCAATTTGAAATATAAAAGGATTGCACCGACGATCGACCTCCACCTTTTGGAGTTCTATTTTACTGCGTTGAACCTGAGCATACCCTCCTCTCCAAATCCAGTATGTTCACAATAATAAACTATGAAAATGCTTATGGCGCACCACCATACGTGACCTAACGGAAAAGCGCATTGCCAAACACATGTCATAAATTTCGAATCAACCCAATTGACGCGAATGAAAACAACTTTGCAACACGTAGAAAGATAATTGAGACGAATGGCAACTCTCAGCGGTTTGATTACAAACAAGTATGGTCATAATAATTAACTACTCAGTTTTCGCGCCGATAAGTGCTACCGCTTGCGTAATGCTGTTAGGTAACTCTAATATTAACATCTAATAAGATCGTATATTCGCAATGTATCGCACTATTAAAAGGAGCGAGACGCTTATGTGAATATGATAGCGATAATGTGTTCGAAGATAATAGAAGGATATTCTAACTTTAGATGCCGGCAAACGTACTTAACAGAACAGAAGCGTATAGGGTTTGTTCTGGTAGGGATAGGGTGGAGTCGGACTAGAGAATTTGGGATTTCCATCCAAAATGCCGCCCTCTACATGCTACGACACTGAATAGAGGAAACATGCTTTTTCTTCACCCTATATTGAGCTGTGAACATTTACGTCGGGCACTTGTTCTCTCGGAACGGACCAACCGTGTCCATATTCAAGAAATCTAGCGGGCGAAATAATTACGGGCTGCTGGATCTACCTTTGTACTTAGCCAGAAAATAATTTGAAGTGTGTTTGTAATTTGGAGGGAATTTTACTCATTACTGCATGCAATTGAAAAAGCGGTTGACGAATGTACTGTATATGCTTTTACCGAGAGCCTAAGCTACAATCTTACACGAACTGCAAACTGTGGTCGAGCGTGCATTGGCTGTAAGCATAGCCCATTTAAGCGACCGACACAGTTTAGCAGTATATATGGTAGTAGACAGGTAATCGTCAACGTACACCAAACGATAGCTTCTTGATGACGAAAATGTCATATTGAATAAGATATATCGATGGACATTATTGATTGACACAATATTCAGCCATATCAATTAACAACCCTCGTGCCTATATACCGTTCCACTGCGGAACCTGCATAAACTCTATTAAAGGCTACATTTAAAGGCTCAAACATGGGCGTAGCTGGATGAAACACGGAATTGAAAGGAACGGAATGATGATGTGAGCTTGACATATTATATTTATTTACCATAATTATTATCAATAGGAAAATACTGAAGTATTTTTAATTAGCAACTTACCGTTGAACGTCTCAATTACTGTTCAGAAATATCGCGTTGAAACAACGTGTTGAACATGAGTAAAAACATGTTGCTAAGTATTATAAGTACTGTTGCAATGGGGGATATAAAGAAAACGTGAACAGTTATTCTCTAATTATTTTGTTTGTCAGAGTAGTATTGACCGCAAGTTCACCGCGAGCTTTGAGAGGCTGATTTGATTGTTCATTGTTACCCAATAAAAGCAGTTTCCTCTGTGTCACTTATACTACACTCCACCGAATCTATTGTTTTAGGTACTGCGATATCAATCGGATTCCATGACTTTTCAGAAATAGTTCATTTTCAGATGGCCTCTCTGAAATGTCCTGCAGCAAACCCTGTACTTACTCTAACATCCATGAAACTCATGAGCCTTTGCAGCACCTCTTTTTTAAATGAACGGTGATGACCCAAGCAATTCTAGGGTTTGATTACTAGAACATCAGCCCCTTTTGTCAGTTACCATGTATCCACCCGTAACCATCCTCTCTGCAGCAGAGACAATATATAACGACAAGCAACGTGTAATTCAACAACGCAAAACATATAAATCGATTAAACGAATAATGACTGTTTATCTATAAGCTGCATGGTGGCAAATTGCCTGGAAACACAGGTGACTCTAACAACATATTAAAAGGAATCGTTTACGTGCCCCAGAATGGCCACCGACTGGAAGGGACTCTCTTTGTAAACAATTCTAACGCTATCAAATTTGATACTCACTACCTTGAGCAGCGGGTAACTACATCCTCTATTTCCAAACATTACAGAATAATTCCCGGTTCTGTTACTCCAAAAATATAAACACATAAAATGTAATTAAAGAAGATTCGTATGTAAACACGAATGACCTGATCAGAAAGCTCAGCGGCGGCTTGTGGATTGCTTACATTTCGCCTAATTTGTTGGGTGCCACGACATCGGCGATGGTCCGTTCGTTATTCTGTTTAGAAGGACGCGTCACACAAGTCTGGCTATCTGACTATAGCCTACGTAGTTTGGAGCAGCAGGATAATCTGCAAGTGACGTGCCGTAAGTTGAAAAAGTTAATCTTGCTTGGTGGAAAAGTTTTGGGCGACAAATTTGAGTAAAAAATACCCATAAAAGGTTGTAAATTGTAAGGAAAGCCGAAAGAACAATGGCGGAAGAAAGGCAAAACGATTTGGGTCTAGAGTAGGCTAAAGAATCCTACGGATAAATACTCCCGTATTCTTAATAAAAAAACAGTCTGTCTTCAATTTGGAGAGAAGCCCTGAAATTGAAAACCATCGTCAACACGTGGCACGTTGATTGAGGCGTGACTCTGAGATAGTTAGTACCATGAGTGTTCTTCGGTGTCGTTTGGATGTTCAATACATATGTGCATGCAAACGCGGTTAAAATCCTTCTGATTCATTAGATTACCTTTATAAGTGACCATATTGCACTTAACGGGAATTATCGGTACTATACGGATTTCTACGAACCGCAAAAAGGATTTGCAGATCTCAGGGAGTACAGTGCAATTACATTTCTGCATTCTGTAATTCTCAAACTGACTCATTGGGAATTGGCTTCTTTTTCATTCACGGCACTGTATACCCGACATGTGGTCGACGCAGCAATGTCACTGCCATGTTAACCGTACGAGTGTGAATTTCTCACACGATCATGGAAGTAAAATATCTATTTATAGTATTCAACAGTAGATTGTAACCTGTCACTAATTTCCTGACAGAGGACGTTATTCTAGAAGTAAGAAAGCGATTAATATCTACAACGAAAGGGCGATTTTATTAAATAAATACCAAATACAAACAATCACAGGCTGAAATGGAAAGTAGATTGCCGATTTTCAATTAGGCTAATCGGTTATAGGCTACAGCGAGTAATATAGTCAGTGTGGAACAAGGTCGCAAATTAATGTTAATTGGCAATAATTGTATTAATTTTATGGTGGTTGTGTTGTAAGAGCTTTGTAGATTTGTAGCAGGCTCGATAGAATCATTCGATCCCAAGAGTAATTCTTCTAACTCGATGTATTATTGATATAACTAACCCAACACGTTGATTATATAATTACACTGTAAAAACAAAAATCAATTGTAGAAAATAAACTACTGTGAAAATTTACAGTGAAACGATTTACCTTTAATGTAATGGAATATTTACAGTAGTTTACGCTAAAATTTGTGTACAATAAATTACTGGCCAGCCAATTACAAGTAATTTACTGTAAATTATACAGAAATGGTTTGCAGGTAGGGCCATGTTAAGAATGGTCGTTTATATTTAGCCC
The DNA here is from genome assembly GCA_026419785.1 of Sclerodactyla briareus. Taxonomy (NCBI): domain Eukaryota; kingdom Metazoa; phylum Echinodermata; class Holothuroidea; order Dendrochirotida; family Sclerodactylidae; genus Sclerodactyla; species Sclerodactyla briareus. The sequence goes on from JAODTK010000554.1 coordinate 56,458, forward strand.
TCTTCGGCATGTGCTTGTCCCAATTGACCCGCTGATATAGGAATTTGTTCATAAGCAACAAATTTCAAGTACATTTTTTTTTTCCTTGTGGCCACGTGACAGTAACCGTTGTCTAATGTAGTGCAAGGATTTCAATAGATACTACTGTTGAAATGAAACAATCTCCGTTGAATACATCGTTATCGAACCTGTTCCCAAATATTAATTATGGCAAAGGGTAATATGCTGCTTCCGGCGACTAATTCCATTTTTTTTTTTTCCCATGACGATTTTACACTAGTAATCCTCTTAACTTTGGTTACATGCAACGAACTCCTATTAACCTACTGATACAAATTCCCCACTATAAAATCAATTATCGACGTGTAATGTCATGTATTCACCACCAAAGTTTGTAACCACCTCGCCATAATCTTTGTCACAACTGATTGCACAACCGATAAATAACAATTCACCAACACCAGAATCTTAGATGGAATGAATAATGTCATGTGTATCCAACTTCGATGGTAGCTAATGGCTTCCCTAAAGACCTAAATTGAACGAAAATCGGTTGCACACCAAGTACGCCAACCAGCTTACGGGGTGGGAGTCCAGAAGTCATCGAGTGAATGCTTCATCGGCAGGAAGCGGTAACCAAATATTCTATTCCCAAACATCCCATCAGTATTTTCTACCGAACAGTCGGATCTCACTTCTTGGCCTATTATTCCTGCAAAAAATATAACGATATAAAGGGGACTAAACGGACTGACGTTTTTTAAACCAAGAATTGGTGAATACCGACCATAAAACCATGATGATGTTGCTGCGAGAGTTCTATGGTTGATATCTAAAAGTGAAGTAACAAAGGAACTATTATGGCAGCTGACTTCTGGAAGCGCACGGGAATACATGGTAAGACGTTGGCGATCCATACAAAGTAAAAATGATTGGAGCCGGCGAAGGTTAAACTATAATGCTAACGGAAATCAGGAAACTGGGGAGGGGGTAGAATCAATATGATAAAAAAAAATGTTTGGCATGTCGCAAAAAATATTGAATGGCAGTTGCGATAGGAAGTATGTTACTCTGCCACCTTCCATAAAGGCTCTGACAGTTCGGAGCAAGAAGGAAGAGATTTCGCAATACGACTACTTCGGTCTACTGGCCGTTTATAACCGGCTCGTTATGAAAGACACAATACCGTGAGCTAACGGAGACTTTTCGTCAAACCACACCTCTCGGCAAGGAAGAAGAAACAAAATCACCCATAATTTACCTAAATTGGTTGTAACATCCCAACGATGTGTTTTTAAACAAGAACATGTGTGGTGGAATTACTCCATTTCATCGCCAGTTAGTCTGGCTATCAACAGTAACGGGGGTGGTTATGAAATAAAATATGCGTTCGGGGAGTACGGTAATTGTTTTCGATAACCAAAATGACTACACCATACTTTTCGATCCTGAAATAATCTACAAAAACTTGATTGCGAGAAATGTACGAATAACGCAGAAGAACGAGGAGACACCACGATTACCAAAATGCAATATTGGTGATTACCGGTACGTTAAGCACACGCTCCGTCATAATGAATACGGTAGATTTGAAACAACCCTTTTTCGATGGAAAACGTTGAGACAATCGTTTTTAATGTTTTTTTTTTTTTTTTCCGAACCGCCTCGTCCTGCATTAGTCTCAGAAAAAGAAAAGACCACCCCGTGTCCCAAAGGTAATAAAGTTGTTGACGCACTAGCGATCGAGGGGTACAAATAAGCGGTAAAAGCCGCTGAGACATCAGAAAAACTGAATCCCCAGTACGCATGTTAGATTCATTTAAGTCATACCCGTGCAACCCTGTATGCATGTCAAACTCCTAGTATATGGACTGTACAAATCGGTCAATAAATTATGAGGACATGTTTATCCATATAGATGGTGGCTAATGGCAGGGAAAACGGTAGTTTTCGAAGGGGAATTAAGGTTAAACGGAGGATGGTTCGCGTGTTAAATAGGCACCGGCTTGCAGCAGATCTTCTGTGAAACACTTGTAAAAACCGTGGTCCCACAAAAAGTGCAAATCGGCAACAGTACCCAAAGCCCTAATTCCAAACATACCGCGGAAATCACAGATCCTGCTAATTTAACCGACCGGTTATATAAACTTCAGAATATTATAAAACTAAAAAGTACTTACGACGAATGTGTCTTCTAAACCTGAATACCTGCTGATCGTAAAAGCTTCGAAGACCGGATGAATAGGATGTGCTAAAATTGAGGCCCTAATTTGTTGAGAGCCACGGCATGCGAATTGTCCCGCAATCTGTAGAGAGCTTTACGAGCACGAATAGCCGGCGTAAGTGAGAAACAACACGAACTATGCGGGTGGCTGTATTAAACGTTGAAATAGAATCTTTGATCGTTGAAGTGTTTTGGCGACAATTGTGAGGTAAAATGATCTGTAAGAGGCTACGTGAGATTCAACAAAATACCAAAGGATGTCTGCACCGATTCCATACTGATTGCAGATTGCTATAGAATTTTCAGTCTATTTTTCATCGATACGCACTGTCTAAGAGTAAGTTCTGTGATTGCTACACTAACCTCTATCCTCAGTTCTTATCCAACCTTCACAATAGAGTATAGTTGCCTGTCTACAATACGATAGCAACATAAACCCTTCCCGGAGCGGTGCCGCACCAGCTGTCTAACCTGGCAAAAACTCAAACCTTCAGTGGTTAAACGGTGACTGCACTGCACCGCATTTGTTTCAAGAATAATCTGCTCGGTTGGAGAATACTAAAAAACACCTACATGGATTTTTTATTTGTCTAGCCGAAAAACTGGACTATTTCTCATCCTGACCAAGCTCAGCACTAGAGCTCCATGGTAAATGCCAGTCTAGCCTCATCTAGTTAGCTGAAATAGGCATGCAAGCTGAAATTGGCCACGACTCATGTTTCATCAAAATTTCCCCCTCCCAACCAAATATTCAGAACACTCATATCCTTCCCCATATATAAGAAAGCTGTATACCGCCTCTTAACTGATGCGAACCAAGCATTCTGGACTTATCCGTGTTAACAAGATTCCAGACTTTGCTCTTTTCGACTTAGAAAACCTTTGACCCGACCCGTAAAACAACAGGGGTCGTATACTCATAATGGGGAACCCACAAACCGTGTATTGGGTTCCTTTATCAGGTGGGGTTAATTTTATTCTGTTAATAGGCTGACATTTCAAACGTTTAATTTTTACACTTTTTGCTATTTTTATTCACCTTTATGACCCCTGATCTACGTTAGAAACAATAGGATAAATTCCCTGCTCATAAGGAAGCTGCATACCAATATTCAATTTGTTCAGTTACATATATATGTTTCGGATTAGCTTAATCATGGCTTGCTACGAACGAGGAGATATCACTGATCAGCGAGTACGCGGCAAAATCCTACGTCCCAATGCAAAATAACTACTGAACGTACCTTGGTGTAAACAAGAGCTAAACCCTGTACAAGTCAAATGGTACAGTCTTCTCTTGACATCTCGTAGCGAACTTTCAGATAGGGTCATGTACCTTATTCTTCCAGTCGGCACAAGAGGTGAAATGATTCCTACAATACTTCTTGTACCTTTGCAAAAAAATTGCCATCCTCCTTCCTCTCGTCGTTAATCAGCTACCTCTTGGCTGAAAAACGGGCAGTAAATCGACTGCAAAAGCTCTAGGATAAGCTCTACGACGTGTAACGAATAACATTAGGCCACTGCGCGTACACATACTGACGTAACGGCGAATCCATGGATAACCTACGGATACCTGGCTTCCCTCCAACACATAGATTACAACCAATTGGATTATTCACCTCAACCCTTATAAGAACCCAGTACTCAACCGATAAATCACAGTTTAACAAACATCATTCAATTTAAATGTGTAATTACACGTATCAATTGCTGACGATAGGTAATAGACGGTAAGTTAACGGTCGACTAGCGACTCCCAATGAACAACGGCTGCAGGAGTTTTGAAAAACTTCCATTCGACAAGCAGCTGTAACTACATTTTGTTCCCCGAGCAATACACAAACCGTAAACGCCAAGTTTCACTCCTACTAAACCTATTATTTACGAAGCATGAACACATGAAGAATACAGTACTTAACGACGGATTTGCTTTTAAAATCAAAGAATTGGCGACCATACAAGACGAAAGCAGCGGTCAGTACTCACCGGAGACAGGGGTAGATCGACCCAAAACGGTTGAATGCAGTCAGAAGTTACATTGTGTGAACGCAACAGCATTCGGTAAATTAGTACGTGGTCTATTCCTGGGCGTAAAACATCCGTAAATGCGTAAAACAATTAATTCCAGCCACAGGATAGAAGCGATCCATACAAGCCGTCAGGCAAAGCAAATATCATTTATATTTGATCAATTTGGTATCGTCGGTAGGCAGTGGATTTGGGGTCGAGTGGGACGGAATCAACATCAAAGCTGCTAGTGGTACATCAACATTACCTTATTCATTTCATTTTATTTCTTTATTTGATCCATTACAAAAATGGCATACAAACAACAAAATAAACAGAATCAGGGTGAACAAAAGGTAACTTACACTATATCCCCGTAGGCTGTGCACCCAGAAAATAAACGCCAAACAAGACAAAAACAGAGATAAAAGTTATAAATGAAGATAAGTTAAAGGGGACTTGAACTTGGACCCTTGATGAGACCAAATGAGCCAATAAAGATTTGATCCTAACTGTTGGTGTTAGGTAGACCAAACTCTAGGGAAGACATTGATAAAGTTAGTCCTGCGACGGTTGGTCCTGCGTGAGATGGTGGAAGAGAAATCATCAGTATGGCGAGCATTAATCTTCATCGAGTTTGCAATGGCAGAGCAAACCGAAATTGCCATAAAAAGTACATGGCAACAAACAAAAAATCAATAAAAATATTGCACCTATTAGAGAAGGGTACGCGAATTATGTGTTCGAGTTATCAATGAGTCATCTCTGCCTTCTTGGCCGAGATTAAAACGAGAGGCAGTTCTCTGGGAAGACTCAAGTCTTCTCTGCGTGAAATTATGAGGTCGCCAAGCAGGGGCGACCATATTCCAACACAGAGAAACAACAAGGGACTTAAAGAGTAAATAGAAGAACCTCCGTATTCAAAACCGGCGGAGATTGATCGAGAAAAAAATCCAAGTGACATAAGGGCCCTAATGGCAACAGTTGTTACAATGAGGGACCCAGGGAGTTGACTATCAGAGGGTAACACCCAAGATAATTATGCGACTAACGGGAAACCCAACGTCGAACCGTGATGTAATAGTGCTCAATAGGAACATTCTCCTCGAGTAAACCGCAGATTTTACTCTTATCAAAATTAATACTCATTCTATCATGTATGCACAGTCACTGACTGTATTCAGGTCAACTTGGAGGTCTCCTGAATCCTACTGTGGGAAACAAATCAATAAGAGTTACATCATCAGCAAAAAGGGAGATAGTGATAATCCTCTCTTGAATGAGATGAGATATAATAATGATAATAATTATTTAGGCAGATAGGCCTATGTGACGAAATAGACTCTTGCCTGAATGCAGTTCCAATACCTAAAGTTGCGCGGAATTCCCAGGCAGCATGTTCTAACGTACCAGTATTAAATATTGAAGTGGATTCTCCCCACCATTGATGGTAGATAATGTTTAGAATTGCAAAAAACATTTTTTAAATTCGTCACGTTGCATCACTCAAACGGATGCCACGTTGCCAAAAAAGCGAGATGGACTCGATGTACGTTTTTATCCGTTCTGATCAATGATGAAAAATAACTCGCGGTTTTAAATGTATACCGAAGTGAATAGCTGCGGGTAGAACCAAAAGCGCAAGCCAAATTATTGTCCCTTGTTATCGGCCGACACTCGGGTGTCGGAAACCTCATTTAAAACGTGTCACTGTGACATTATAACAATTCGTGGCCTGCTCCAAATTAGAGTCGAGACGAAGTTACATTCTTGAACATTGCGTTCTACCCCGTTTCTCCTTTGTTATAATCACGTTTCGTTTTCAGTTAGATCCTTCATATAGTTTTTATGAATCAGTTTACTTAAAATTGCTCGCCAAAACACTTTTCACTCACGGATTGTCCTGTTTCAAACGTTCAACACGACCCCGCGCGATACGTGATGTTCCAACTTCGCCACTTGCAAGCGTCTCTAACCGATACCGAACAAATTATCACTTAGGTTGTGGCTCTCAACAAATAGGCTCAGTCGTAGCAAACAATCTATTCATCGTCATTCGAAGCTTTTACGATCAATTGTAACTCATGGTCCAAAAGGACACATTCGGTTAAAACACGTCTTATGTGTTTATATCGTTAGATTTAATTAACAGCTCGGTAAGAGGAAAAACGACTGGTTCTGTAATTTCCGGTAATGTTTGGAAGGGCTCTCTGCAGGGCTACCCACGCTGGTCGAGTGCGAGCGGTTGCATTTGGTACGCCAGCCTTCCCTATTCAGTCGGAACAGGTTGTTCGCATGCCGATCTTTTCCTGTCACCACCTTACCCACCATCCGTGCTGAGAAAGATAAAACCACAGAGCACCCCCCCACCCCCCCCCCCCCCCCCCCCCCCCCCCTATTCATTCAATTGACTCAAATATGTTGCGCAAATACTCGCTGTAACAGGATTGAGGATTCCTCATGGGTATGTGTAAATAAACCCATAAAGTAAGGATGGATAGTGATAATGAAAAATCTTCAAATTTAACGATTGTTCAAGATATTTGGCAAAGATGCTGGAACTTGCAATGCCTGAATTTGTACATTTTATGCAAGATAATACGTTCATTAACCGGATTTTCCTCTTGAGATGTGTGCAAACCAACGACATGACCATTATATTTATATATATATATATATATATTATATATTATATATATATATATATATATATATATATATAATATATATATATATATATATATATATATAGTATATATATATATATCTATATATATATATATATATGTGCGGAACTAACTGTTACCGAATACTCAGGTCCTCAACTACATGAAAGGGTACATATGTCCAGTGTTTATTGCTTGGAAAGTGAATGCACCTTGTACACTCCAGGCGATTCTCCTATTCGGATGAATGAAGATTGTTCTGTTTAGGAGATTTTTTTTTGCATTATTTCGTGAGACTGCCATATTGTCTTTTCCACAATGAACGTTTCAACCATAGGGAAATATATAGTTAGAAATCATTCTCATCCCTCTTGTTGTGCCAACTACACAAAAAGCTTGGTTTGGATTATAGTTGTCAATGTAGATTTCGAGATATCTGAACAAGAATAGACTTTCCGGAGGTAGCTCTCCGGGAATAAATTCGTCACAGTCGTTCCGAACAGCAGGTCCAGTGTGTTAAGTGTTTGCTATGGTTAAATTACTCAAACAGCGCAGGGCGCCATGAACTGGGAAACAGAATGTTTTATAGTTAATGGTCTGCAGACATGTTTACTCATATCCGCATTAACATAACGATTCTCCCGAACCAAACAGAAGAATCTCCCGACGACTGTTGAAATGCCATTCTTATCAATGTTTTCATTCAAAAATTTAACCTGTGCACCAATTCATTTCTTGTTCGAAATATTCAAGTTCAGTGTGGCTTTCAATAGAAGTTTTGAAATCGGCCATAATAAGGTATTCTCTTTATTCCATACGATTGCGATACCACTAATGACACCGCAGTGATAGGTGTCAACATGTAATATGTGGAAGCGAAGACTTGACAGCTCAATCATTATGTCCATTACAGTGATATGAACCTGATCTCTTTAATGTGCGATTAGCAGTTTACAAAGGACATTGCTTCAGTTGTTGGAGATTCACAATTAAACAAGACTCGTGATAGCATTTCTATGGTTTTGAGCGGCACAAGGAGGTATACGCAGATTCTATTCAGAACCCAAGAGTTCTGCTTGCTCGTGAGCAATAATATCAAAGAGGGAGTAGCAAAGACAAAATAAGGTGATCATTGAAGGAGCGAATGGCCTGTATAAGAGAGCGTCATCAGCAAATAAGCGTTGTGTGAGTCTGTACGGTGGGAAATGTCTCTTTATATATAAAAACCAAAACTAGTCACGGACAAGTACCATGAGGAACTCCAGAAGGAACAGGAGGCGATGCTGATGAAGTAGTTCTATGAGTCGGAAAACTATCATCCAAGGAAAAGATTTACCACATATCCCGAGTGTTTGGTTTGGCCAGCAACATTACGATGAGACACGGAAGACCATCGAAGAGGCCTTTGAAAAGCCACGAATTCCATTTCGAATCGAACAATATTGTCTAATATATATAATATATATATATATATATATATATTATTATTATATATAAAAAATAAATAAATAATACTGACCAAGCCTTATATACTGTGATTTACATCAAGCTCACGCGCGAAAACGGGCTTATATATTATATATATAGATATATAATATATATATATTATATATATATATATATAATATATATATAATATATATATCAAAAATGTTTTGGAAAAAAATATATATATATATATATATATCACCGTTCGAATCCCGTTCGTACCCGGGATATTATAATCATATCTATATATATCCCGGTCGAATCCGTTGCGTACCCAGTTTTGCCTCAAACGTCTTCCCTCGGTTCAAAAGGAAGCAAGTGTGCCAGTACGGGGATTCGAACATACATTGGCATAGAAAATCTTGCACAAGAGTGAGTGTTGCGCCATATTATGATGATATATAAATATAGATATTAATATATATATATATATATTCTATATATATATTATATATATATATATATAATTATATATATATATATATATATAGATATATATATATATATATATTATATGATATATTATATATATATATACACTATATATGATATAGATATATATACTACCTATATCTATATACAATTGAATTGCGTGTTATATAGGCCGGTATGTTTATACACCCGCCCCAGAGGCACATTTACCCCCTTTTCTGCGCCTACGACTGAATCGAACCTGACTAACAGACTTGTGAAAAGCTTTCCGCTTATGGCAGGTTGGCCTGCACTTTGACTCGCTGTTGCACTTTTCATACTGTAAGACTAACTGAAAGCTACCCTCATAGAGTGGGCGGCTTTGAAAAAAACTAGGCAGGTTTGTGACTACCTTTGTGAATGTGTGAAGTTCCTATTACCTGTCAACAAAACGAGTTTCACGGGCCTCACTCCGTTACTAGTCATTTTAACCTTATTAGGCAACACGCAGTTGATATTTTCTCGTTCGGCTAAGCTTGAGGTGACTTGTGTCTATTAGGGAACCATGTAACTGGGTCGCCACACTCCCGGCTATTGTTACTGCTTAACCAATGGAGAGGATTATTTCTGAAACTAGAATGTTTCATTCGATGTATCAGGTATCTGGAGAGTCTGACGGAGATTGATGGGATTGCTATGTGAGGTCGACAGCCCCTTCACACCTGTGTACATCTCTACCTTGGCATCTACTGGAATGACAATCTGTCACTTTAACCCCATTACCACCCCTAAACGGTTGCATTGATTAATTCAATCCGATACCCGCCTCAAACGAGTGGTTACTCCTTAGCCGTGAACGTGCTCAAACTCATAACAAAATGCTGATCCGTACGACCTGATACTGATCAATCTGTCGAAGGACCTGCAGTTTGGACCACTGCATGATTGCTATAAGGAGAGTAAATACCTGGGACTGGGAATTTCTAACTGCGGTTCCAAACCCCAGTTAGGATGTTCCTATGAGGAGTTATTGACTTCAAACTTTCTTTCTTTCCTTCAAGTCCTTTTTTAAAAAAAAAAATGCAATCATTTCACCTGAACCCAACAGGTTGAAAGAAAACATGTCAATTTCCTATGTCTTTTAAATATGGTATCCCCTATTGTAGTCATTTCCAGCGTAATTATTTTTGAGACTTTAATCGTTTTCAGTGTAAAAAAAGCATGAATAATGAATAGATTACATAGAACCACATTTCGATGGTTCCCACAGAACTTCACACTGCTTCATATCTGTGCTCTTTTGTGAAAGCTGAAGAAAACTAGAACTTTTGTAAATCACGTCAGTGTACCTTCTGCTGTTTTGTGGGGGGGGGGGTATGATCGGTTCTGCTTGGATTCCGTTTGAGTGAATATGGGCCGACTCTAAACTGACAGACTGAGTTCTGCGATATTCTGACCTGAAGGTGACGGTTGTCTACACCTGTATAATGCATCGTCATGGTGGGGGCGGTATTTAGCTGGAGCGATGTATATCGTTATTTGGCAGAGCAGATTTTGAACAGTATGTCCAACCGGCCCTACCCTAAAGGTGGCAACACTCTGACCATGTATTAGCCGTCCCGACGATGGACTTATGTCACATGACGCTTGTGTTGTGTCACATTCATGTAATTGACTGACCAACCACCTTAGCCAATGGCAAGGTCCAACATCGCAAAACCACCCCTTCAGAGACGAGTGGTTCTACCAGACTTCAGAGATATGGACCAGGGTTTAACTTGTCAATCCGACCTTGTTGAAGCCACGGGGCATATTTGTGGTTGACGACCCCAGCTAACAAACCAGAGCTCTACAATACGTCTTTTTCTCTCCGTGTTCTCGATGAACATTGTCGCGGTAACTACCAGGTCCGCTTAATCCAAACCCCAGAATGTAAACTAGACGTCTTAGCCGCCCGACGCATCGCAGAGAATTGGCGCAAATGGAGAAAATTCTGGCAGCCCAGAGGATCGTATTGCCTTTAATAACAGAACAAAGCCCAGTAACGCACTCTTAGCAGAAACACAACTGAACATGTAGAGTCCTGTTGATAATGCAGATGCCAAGACAATGTACAATGTTCTTAATACCTTTAACTGTTTCTCCTAGGAAATTCCAGCTTGCATGACTAACCTTGAGCTAAGTAAAAAGGTTTGGCTCAGTTCTTCACTGAGCAGGTTGCTGGCATCATGCTTGAGCTTGATCAGGAGTCCTCACAATCATACTAAGCAGCACCCAGCTTGTGCTGATGTCTAATGATGGTGCTACTTTTTTGTCCGTTGACATGGCACCGCTGAGCCTAGTGGGACGAATGTGTTAACTCTCACTCCGCAATATTTGACTTGCTTTTCACAGGTGAGCGGGAAGAGGTAAGTGAGGGTTATTGCTAACCTTCCTAGCAAAACAAGTTTACCTTGATCCAATTCCTACCTGGCTACTCAAACGCTGTATTGAGAACCCTCTACTTCCAATAATAACTTCTATCATTAATAATTCGTATAGGCATGGGTCGTTTCCATCAGTACTTACTTTCTCCGTCAAGCAAGTCATCACACCTATCCTGAAGAAATCGAGTCTTGACCCTTCTTCTTTTTGAAATAATTACAGCCTGTTTCTAATCTTCCCTCTCTGGGTAAGATATTAGAGTACCCAGCCGTGTCCACCTTCAAGGATCACTATGGTCAAGGGCTTTCTGAGGAATTCAGTCCGCCATATAATAGATCTCCAGCTCTGAAACGGCCTCTTCTCAAAGTCAAAAGTGACATACTTTGTGAGCTAGATCGTGGGAGGGCAGTTGTTCTCGTCCTCCTTGATCTCTCCTCAGCATTTGATACTATTGATCATAGAGTTTTAATCGATCGAATGCGTACTGCTTTCTGTATTGGAGACTCGGGCTAGTTCCTTTGGTGGAGAGTTTTCTAAGCGATCGTAACGATAGGGTACATGTTCTGGTGAATACTCTGACATTTATGATTGCCTAATGGTTGCCCGGGGTCGATTGCCGGCCCACCCTGTTTTCACTGCCTATATAATCTAAGAAAATAAAAAACATCATTAAATAATAAACGAAAATATTAATAGAAGATAATACGAGCGTTTTCCGTGTTGACGGTATCTATTTATGGCTGATGAATCAGCTTTAAACAATAATCTAAACTCAATTAATTATCTTATAAATATTACTATTCTTTACAAGTTTTTGATCCTACTTGTGAGGCTTACACTATGCTGCAGAAAACAAAAAAGGCAAAGGGAGGGGGAAAAAAATAAAGGAGGGTGAAAGAGCAAAAGCAAGCTTCTAATTGATAGCGGCGGGCTCACAGATTGGGGTGGTGGGGTATTCGTGGAAGTTGCCGATCAAATGGGTCTGCGAGAACAATAGGTTGAAGGTGAACGCTGAATGAACACCGAAAAACATAGCTTTTTGTGGTTGGATTTGGGTGATCTCTCTCCCTATGCAAAAACGAAACAACCACCACTCCTACAGCCAGGAAAGGAGAAGGAAAAGGGAAGGGGAGAAGGGAGTGGAGGAACAAGGATAAGAAATTGGCGTTTTCATTGGGAGGTCTATTAGCAAAAAACCAAACCTAAATTCTAAATTCTTTGACGTTGCAGAGAATTGATCCGCATTCGAAACCTACCGTATTTAAGCATCGTTCTAATTCCTTAGACATTGGAGGTCTGCGATCATTCTTCTGCAACTGTCAAGAATTTCGGTTGTTTTTGATATAACCTCACAATGAAATCCCATGTCGATACCTTGTGCAGAAATATCAATTATCACTTACGTAATTTATACGGGGTCCGTCGCTTTATTGACCGTTTCACTTGTGCTCATGCAGTTAGATCTCTTATACTCTCCAGACTTGATTACTGCAACTCTCTTCTGGCAGGCATTTCCTCGTATGATTACTCCGTGTGCAAACTCTGCAGAATCGCGCTGCGCGTCTCATATAGCAGGTTGATAGAACTACCTCAGCAGCTCCCACTTCTCGTCGAGTTGCACTGGCTGCCAATTGAACAACGCATCATTTTTAAGATTTTAGTTCAGGTTTTTAATTGTGTATATACTCTTTCCGCCCAGTACCTGGAAAGGCCTATCACCACTTTACAACGTCGGGCCGCCGTTTCTCAGATCCAATAGCGACCGTACTCGCTTGCCATCCCAGTCACTAGCGTTTATCGGTGACAAATCCTTCTCGTTGATGGTCCGAAATGTGGGAATTCTCTGGCCCCTCCCGGATTCGTGAAGCGCCAATGGTGGCAATGTTCAAGAAACTTCTGAAAACTCATCTTTTCCGTCCTGAGTTAAATCCATTAAAATTTTGCATCGTGTCCTTTTATATGTATTTTATCACACATGTCCGTCTGTATTTTTGTAACATATCTTTATTTTTGTAAACAGCGCTTTTGATCTTTTGGAAGGCGCTATATACTGACTTGAAATAAATAAATAAAATAAATAAATAAAGGCGCCCACAGACTCTGGACGTATCCAATTGTTTACATTGATTGATAGTTGCCGTTCCTTTTCAATACGTCACTGACACTTCACCAATTAGTAAATATGATCCCCCATTGTAAAGAGTAGCCATCTTGATTAAGTTCATGACTGGTTAAATCTATACAGTGGAGGCTACCATTTTAAAACCTAATAGCCCAAGAGGAAAGGTAATCTTCACAAAAAAATTGAACGATTTTTTTTATATCATGTCAACAATTTCGTATGTTTTCATCAAATATCAACCAATGGCTCATTTGTAACTGGGCTTATCAGGTTCATCTTCAGAGGCAAATAAATTTAGGCGTCCACCTGATATGCGTTATTGTGTGTGTGTGTATGTATGTGTGTGTGCGTGTACGTGCGTGTACGTGCGTGTGTGTGTGTGTGCATGTGTTAGTGTGTGACACGTCATGTCACTCTTTGTCAGCTCACTATGTTCTAGGCATGTCGTCATGATGTTTCCTGTGTAACTAAACAGCATGTGCCTGTGTTAACAGCACTTTTATTTCTTGACGTATCGTGAAACAATATTATTGCCATTCATATAAAACTACTTACCAGACGCACTTGCCGTGACCCTGTCAGGTCAGGCATTGAAGGCCATGAGAGGAAAGATCCTCGGACAGCTGTTCCTGTGATTATCTACAATCGCATGCTGTATCTAGGTAATTATATATAAAAAGTTGCAAACATTAGAGTAAGAGGTATTCAAAGTTTGTGTTAGGTGATGATGTGAAAGTCATGAGAGGAGAACCGCAAAAACTTTTGTCATACACGATTATCTGAAGTACCGCACGCAAGCATTGATAACATTTTGGTGTGACCGGGTTCTGCTAATCCGAAGATAATTTTTTTGTCAGAATTTGATAATTATCCATTCTTGTTAAATTTAAAAACTCACAGGTCAAAATACCAAGCTATGTACAATACGTTTATGGAAATTTTGTCCTTGCCTATAGGCAAGAGAAATGAGAATTGTAGATTCTAGGGAGAAAATATCCGTTCACATCGGAATGTGCTAAGATTTCTTAAGACTTATGATACTTAACATTCTGCCCTATATTGGGCTTGTAGTATTTTCGTTTCGTCATTGAACCATTTCTGATATACTCGATGCCTCTCAATTTCTAGCGCTTTCATTCAAGTTGGTGACACCTTCTTGCGTAAGAACTATCCTACTCATCAGTCAAACAATGTGGCAAATGGTTTGCAGCGATTTCGTGCAGCTCCGAAGACGAATCGACTTCTGATTTTCAGTCTCAGTTTCCACCAAAATGTGTCACATTTTGTGTCAAACAGCAGTAACCTCAATCACCGCCACATGTGTATGGAGTAATCACGTGCAAAATAATTATCTTACATTGTGAGAATATATGTCGCAGTGGAGGCCCCCGCCATGTCGGAATATTGGCTATGGTAGTATTATTCCTAATAAACGTAAGAAGAACGAGAGATGGTCTATAAACTTGGGGTGAAACTGTGACACCGTTTTGAGATCACATGACCCATGACAGACACTTTTTAGATATTCAACTCGGGGTCCCCTGGGATTTCTATTCCTAAAGGTAATAGACCGTTTCGCGTTTTGATAACTGCCGGGTGGTGTTCTTCGGTGGATATCTCCTTGTTTCACTAACTGACTATCGGATGAGACGCGACTTAGTGTTTCCCTGCCTTCACGTTGTTGTTCCTTGCCCTTTTGGCTAATACCAAACTTTGTATTTGAAAAGAGGCCTCATGGAGAACGCCTATTTAGTAATCGATCTATGAAGACATGGCACGCAGATAATTTTCCCGGGGCCTGGCCAGCCATATTATTGTGTGTTGTAAAATAAGCTTCAAGTAATCATTTCTCCTTCTTTAGGTGCCCATGTGACTAAAGTTTCACTGTTGGTCACCACAACTTCTTTCAGAGGGAAGAACGTTGGGGGCACACGTTGTGAACAGCACCTAGCTTCCGGGCTCAATGATAGACGACGGGCGGGTGCCCCCCCCCCCCGTCCCTCCTGTGCTGAGCACCCAGAAGCCGGCACGGGTACCACTCGCAGTATGTTCGACTCGGATTCGAACTCCGATCTGGCCGGTGGAAGGCAAAGGGAGGGGGTATATTCAAATATGCCAAAATCAATAGGGGCTCGTCTTCCCACGTGGGTACTCTATAACCGAAGTGATCTTGATACATGCTGACGAATCTTCAATAGTGTGGACCCTCACAACCTTGAATGACTTTACCTAACACCGTTAACACCAGTTTGTATGAAATCTCTTCAGAAGCAAGCTGAAGAAGATCCGATTAGCCTCGAACATTTGAACAGACCCAACAATTTGTGAATGTACTCATTGAAATATGAGATTCAGGATGGCTACTAACAATGTAGACCGTGCTTGGACCAGGGTAGGGACGTGGAATAAGCAGTACTCACGGATTAGCCCATGCTCTAGGGTGCATATAACCAGAATATGGGACTGATATTGATTGTCAACCTTGATTATAGCCAAGTGTGCTAACCCGTTAGTATGTTTGTTATTTGGGCTCATGTGCAAAATACCCATACTCTAAACATCTTTACCAAATAACATATACTGAACATTTCACTTCATTCCTTCGTTTTAAGGTTGGGTCGGGTATGGTGTTCGGTGTCCGGACCCTTCTAGTGTCGGTGTTAGGCTCCCTTTTCTCGATACCAGTGTCGTGTTGGTGTCGGTGTCGAACGCTACCGGTGTCGGTGTTGGTGTTTGGTGGCCGGATGTGCCGTGTCGGACACAACAACACTGATGTGTATGCACACAATATGCCTGGGACTGTAGAACGGGAAGAGACCGGGACATCATGAAATTCCCCGTCCTTCCACTAACTATCCTACGCTCTCATTCCGCCTAACACGTGCTAACTGTTTACCCTAACCCCCACCGCATATCCCTGATAACGAAACCCTTCTACCACCCTGAATCTGTGTATGCACAGTATTACTAACGTATTACTAAGTAGCCCAGGCCGGTAGGCTAATTGCTGCTAATTATATCCACGCAACAGTACATAAGCCTCTGTCACGTCAGCAGACCAATTAAGTGTGAACATCTCTCGCTCATTACCTATGTAAAAACATATATATTTGGACCAATTCGCTGTGATTCAAAGCACCAAATACCTACCACATAATTCATCACGACCAAAAAACCCGCAGTTTTGGATATGTTACCATTCACTAGTGGTACCTATGGAGTGTTCGGGTATTCAACATCAAAGGTCACTGATAGTAACGGAGACCTACTATGTGAAAAATAGCAGAATGCACCCCTCCTACAGATCAGGCGGGATTATCATGATGGTGGGCCAGTGATCAGGTCAGGCGGGATTATCATGATGGTGGGCCAGTGATCAGGTCAGGCGGGATTATCATGATGGTGGGCCAGTGATCAGGTCAGGCGGGATTATCATGATGATGGGCCAGTGTTCAGGTCAGGCGGGATTATCATGATGCTGGGCCAGTGATCAGGTGGTATTTTCGACCTCCAGTCCCTATATTGAGGAATGTCAAGTCGAAGATCCTTAAAGGGGCATATTAAGTTGTAATGTAAACAAAACAAACAATTGCATATAATCCTACGATTGGGCAGATCATCATGATACTGGGTTATGGGTGTCATTGACTATCGCTGCCTATTTAGGAATTCACGGTCAACGACTATTGAAGGGGCTTAACATATACATGTGGAAATGACAGAATGCACTAATCCGAACCGAATAAATTATATAGATTATCATGTTAATCGATTAGTTTATCTGTGACTGTAATTTGAGGTCGAAAGCTATCAATGGGGCTAAGCCAGTTGTTAAGTTAACTTACAAATATCTTCTGAAAATTTGGTTGAAAATATCATGATATTTTTCCGTGCTATCAATGACCAGTGGTTCCCATGTTCAGAAATGTACAGTGAAAGGTCTTCGAAGGGGCATATTGAGCTATTATGGGAAAAATTAAACTCTTACAATCTCTTACAAATTAGGTTACATTTTCACTATAATACCGGTCAGTGTTTTCATATTTGACCAGCGCTGCTCTGCAAGAAGAGAAAACAAAACACTTGGGTCGAATTTTCTAGTCACTCACAACACTGCTTGGTATTCAGTGAAACATACACCAATGTTTCTCGTGGAATAGTCAGATAGTGGGCTGATACTCCTGTAGGTCGAGCTTCTGCACCATTGGTGCTTTCGTTTGGCCATAGGCTGTTGTGTTTCTAACCGCAATGCACGAATTCCACACTCGTGAGCCCCAAAGGGGAAAATCTTTCGAAGGTGTAACTATTTTACTTAAATATTTGAGTATGATTTCGGTCTTTAAGGGTCTCCGTTCATTTGCAGGAATACTTTCGATATGGCCACAATGTAGAGCTGTTCTTTGTTAGAACTATATTACAAGTTTTAAGAATGAAATAGTTCAGTTTTACACTTATATATCAGTGTACGATGTATCGATATCGTTTGTACTGGCCGGTTTTCCATAGTGACGGCATGCACCGGTGTATACTACCATACGATGAAGCCTCTCCAAATTAACGAGACAGTTAACAAGAAATTGAGAAACATAATATGAAATTTCGATGGGGGTATCTAAAACAGACAAAATAGTTCTGTACACATTTGACGAACTGACTAAAATAAAAAAGGCACTCACAAAGTTACACGCAATCCATGCATTTCTGGCTCATTACTGCCCGAATGCCGCCTTTTTTGCCATGAAGTTCGGTCGGATTCGGTGGGAGGGTGGGGAGTCGATTTGTGAATGGTTTTGCGACGTTTCCTCTCCGGCTATGTTCTGTAAGAACTTAATAATTTGACAATGCAATTGGTTTCCCCAATTTTCAGCATACTCCTTTAACCAAGGCCGTTTATTCACCTTGTGTAAGTAACGAATATGGCAATAGGCTATTATGTGAAAAGTCTTCTCACTGTGCCAGCCAACGCGAAACTGTGGCAATTGGGGGGTCATACAAGCCGTCAATTAGAAGAATCTTCGCGAAGGGAGAAGTGACCAAAACCACATTCTCCCCTTTCTGATAGTGCAAATGGAATTCTTTTACTCCTTACTCAATCGATAAAACGTCACACTTGCTGCTACACCTTATCTGATTCGGCGGGCCATTCACCCATTAAAGCAGGAAACTATTCGAATATAGGTCTCAAAACGCCACGGGGCGTGTGAAGTTATCACAAATTGCTATGGAAGTTGACCACTTAGTGTTAAGCGAGCAAACCCTTGTGAAATACAACTTCTAGTAATTTGAGGTCCATTTGGATAATTGGTCAGTATTTGCCGCAAAATAAAGGGAAGCTGACAGTCAATATTTCGATGAACACGGAGAGCACTTTTCTGGCGTGTCATGGGACTGCTTGTGTTAGGTAACCAAAACACGTCTAACATCGTCTGCCAATGTGAACGGATTCTATCAGCAATGTCCCCTTTGTGTAGGTACTATAACATATAGGGCAAGGCCTCAGTCAATGGCGTTGACACAACATGTGAGGCCTTAGTGTGTGAAATAGTGAGATCACATTAGCCCTTCAATATTTTGTCCTATCACGAAAACACACTTGAGCCTCGATGAGTACGCAAAACGTTTTTATTCATGGTTCTGAATGATAGGAGGAACCGCAGGTACACCCTTCCGTTATAAGTTAAAACACTATATGACAGTACCGTATAGGCTAGTAATGTTTCACCTGAACAAGGTTCTAGAAGCGACCTAACAATTACTTAGTCGTGTGTGGTGTGTGCGTGTGTGACAGTGTGGTGTGTGTGCACAACAAAAGTATCTATCAGTTGTTTATTTAACCCATTTTATAGGCTCGTTAGTAAGAATTACTACCGGCGGGTGGCATGGGTGATGTGGTTCATATATAGTTACTGCTGCATAGCGGGTATTAACATTTGGGTCGGATTTTTCACAGCGTAAACTATGCTAATTGCAGTCCACTACCTATAATGCAACTATATGCGGGAATCCGAGGTTTGTCAGAATTGTAGCGAATTTAATGAAGTGCCCAAGAATTTCACCCATAATTCCTAGACACTGTACAGTTCAATCACATATGTCTAATTGGCTTATTGGTTGGCAACACTTTGAAAGTCGATATCCCCCCAAATACTGATTGCATGGGGACTGCTCACTGCTGTTTTTAAAAAAGTTCAATATGTCTGATTTACATAATTGATCGAATGTATAAAGTCGGTTGGATTCCCATGAAGCTCAATGGATTAGGTCTTGACCTGAAGTATTTAAAATTAGAGATAAATAATGTGTCTAATTTCATAGTTTTCATTTACATGTTTATGTACTTAATAGGAATGGTCAAACAGTCATTCACATCCAAACGCGTTTCAAAGGTAGCACTAGCAGAGTCCCGGCTTTACGATCAAGGTTGGTTGAGAACAAATCATAACTGACCTCAATTGAACAACCACCTGATAAACAGTCGAGAACTAGTTGGATGTGAATATTATCTCTTACGTTTCTCCCACTCATCTTTCGCACTTACAAGCACTTATCTCTCCTTTCCTCAATCGCACACTGTTGAACTTACAGATTCGTCACGCACTTACTCAGTCAGTCACTTATTCACTACACAACTATTACTCACCACTCATGCATTATTCATTTAGTCACTCACATACTTCAATTACTCTTGCACTCGCTAAGTCACTTATTCACAGATCAGTCACTCACCTTCCCACGCGTCACTCCTTCATTTCCAACCTATGGTACAGGACTGAGGGCAGCCACCGTGAAGAATACGCAAGTAATTGGCACCAACCAACCCAGGGCTGCAGTGACGCGTCATGCGAGCGGATATTCTTAGTAATAGGTTGAACTATAGAAAAAATGACGGGGCAAATGTGTTCCAATATTTGACAACCGCGAATGTGGTAATTGGGAACGAATTATTTTCCTATTTCACATGCCAGTCTAAAGAAATAATAATAATCACTAATAATAATCAATCATAATACTATAATAATAATAATAATTTTCGAAAACTGCTAACATCACATAGGACATGTTCAAGTAGAAGCTGAAGAGCACGTCAAACTAGACAAACTCACTGGGCCCGACTAATATAGGGTAAGATCTGCAAGCCTGGGAAGACTGGCATAAAAACACCTGCAGAGATGTAATTGACAGATTTGAAGCCTAATCTAACGTGACTTAATCGCGGGAGAACAGTTCTCATCCAGGTAGACGCAAAGAAGGGGAACAAGAGCCTTGCACTAACGGCCTAAACACAGGCCTACGACTACGTGCTCCCAGGCAAACTGGATGACGACCCATCTAGAAGAACACCGGACTGACTGCGCAAAACAGTAGAGGGCAAGACCTGGTTGTCGAGGAACGAAGGCGCAACTTTGACATGCGTCGGTCGACACCTTAACATGCGGAGGTCCTTTTTTGGAAAAACCGGCAGGAATCGAGAGCATGTGCGGATTATTTGAAGTCGATGCTCTCTTACCCCTCCTGTTTTGCATGTGTAGCCCTCAATCCCCTGGGTTATATGCCCAGGCAGGTCAAGCAATGCTACACGGTGCGCACTGCCCAGAATATCAACCATCTCCTCTACATGGGCGACTTCTACATACGCTAAATATGAAAGTGTCCTTACAGTACGAATCGGATCTTCATCGACAATATCTGCGTGAAGTTCGGCCTCGATAGTTGTGCAAGACAAACCATCCACCATCAAAATATCATAATGACCATAAGGCTCGAGTTGGAAATGGGAAAAAATAGAGATGGCGACCCCAGTGAGGGATACAAATATTTCAGTATCCTGCAAAACATGCAAAAAAGGGCAAGCGGATAGCAGCATCCACCTACGCTCTAAAAAATGATTGGGTTAAAATACCCCATGGGCAAGGTATTTTACCCAGCCTGGGTAAACATTTACTCAAAATAGGTAAAAAACCCAGACTGGGCTAAAACAACTTACCCAGGTGGTATTTGTACCCAACAATTTTTTAGAGTGTACACAAAGCGAGTGAGACAAGTCTTGAAGTCTAAGCTCAATGCCCGAAACAAAATTCAAACAGTGAATACTTATAGCCCCTACCCTTGGTCACGAATACAGCGGGTATAATGAGCTTAAATTCAGGCAACATGATCAAAGTCATTAGCCTACAAGGTTATAGTGTTATAGTAGTTACAACAAAAGAGTGTTCGGGGTAAGGCCTCATTTATTACGGTAGTGCTAATCTATTTCCGGGATTGACTCCAGTGAAGGTTTCACTTCTTTACCATTGAATGAGAAGTGAACAGGAAGTGCATGTTATATTAGCCAGTTTGCCACATCGGACAATGACGAAATTAGGATATCACTTCAGAGTGGTTTGCATGGAGTGGAAGCACCCCGCTGCTTCAACAACGATCTCCAAAACTCTTAGAACTCCCATAGCTCAAAGGTGCTCATTTGGTGTTATCGATGTTCTACGAGTGGATTATGGGTGCTTCAAAACAGGGGGTACCGTTTACGCCGCTCTTGGTATGAGTTTTTTACCCCTCGTTTTTGTGTCATCGGCATGTAGGGTCTTAAGTGGTCCATCATGATTCACGAGCTCCTCGGTCCTTGTCCTTTGTCAGCCTATTCGATTGTGATTTAGCCTGTTTGTCAATGAGGTTCGCTAAGAGCAAGGCAACCCCTTTTTGATACACCCGGGTTCATGACCTTCCACATATCTATCAGAAATAATCTTGACAGGCTGGTTTCTCATGCAATCCCTAATTACCACCGTCCTATTACGATTGGCGCATTCACCTGTTTATTATTCGTATGTATGTATGTATGTATGTATGTATGTATGTATGTATGTATGTATGTATGTATGTATGTATGTATGTATGTATGTATGTATGTATATGTAGTTAGTTGTGCTATTGATTTGCCCTATTTTATTATTTTTCACAGAATAGTGTCCTCCTGCCAGCTAACACCTAAAACACTAGTTGAATATCGCCATACACCACGTTCCAATATCCAAACAAGAGACCGCCGCCTCACCCCCTCCCCCTCCTATTCCACCTTCCCAACCAAGATCAACACAAGTCACCTACGGTTCTGTGGCAAGACGTAAATTTAGTATTAATTAATAGTAACATGACGAGTTATGCTTTGGTCACCTTGACAATACTCATATTCGACTAACAGATGCACAGTACTTGGAGGGGGGGGGGGGGGTACGTTATGAGTCTGGAAATGGGACGAAGCAAAAGAAGGCAATACATGCAGAGAACGATTTTGGACATTTCTACGTTGTTTCACGTTCAGACCTTAGATCCCCAATTGTTTCGAATTTCTGTAGTATGAAAATGTCAGTTACATTACTTTAACCTTATCTCACATACTCTATCAAGCACCCTATACCACAACAGTGAAAAACGCGCGAGACCAGTACTTTGGCAAAACGCCCTCAATTTTCCCAGCGACAACTCGGATCTTGGGCTCATCCGTCGGACGGGCTCTGGAGGATTCATTTTGAGGACGATGTAAATGCCTTGCCATACACACATTTGACACAGCTCGACTGTCAATTGCTGGTAGTTGACTGAATATAATCAGTCAAGTAGCGGCACTGCATCGAACCATTCTCGCGCCAGTCAGTGGCGTACCCACGGATGGGGGGGGGGGGAGGGGGGTTAGACCCTCCATGACCCAAGTATCAACAAATTTTCAACAACAAAATTTTTTTTTTAGGCAGTTCAGTAGTGGTTCTGCAGCTGTCATTTAGCAAATATTGCAGCAACATGTGTAGGGGCCCATAATAAACTTTGCCAATAGGGAGGGTAAGGCCAAATATGAGGGCGCACTTCCCTTGGGTTCCGGCCTCAACCCCTTCCCCCTCCCCCAAGACAAATCTCTTGGTACGCGCCCGCTCTGCCCTACATGTCGTCAACATCTGATACACAACACACTTGCCATGTGACCATAGTGCCTATTTAGCAAGCTTTTTTTAGACCACGCCACTGGCATACCGTGTATGTTGAATTGTTGATAAGAATTTTCACCTTATTATCCTTTCAGAAAAATATCTCGGACCCCGGACGAAAGCATTTCCTTGACCAGAAAGAGTACACCCCAATCTTACCTAACAAGCCAACTAGCTAGGATTTCGGTAAGGTTCCAAATTGTCACATCAGTTACAATATAATCTAGTCCTTATTATCTCAAAACCGACTCAAATTGTTCATAATATTTTATGGTTTTCAAAGCATCGTTCCACTAGTCTCTAAATATGCACGCCGTCCTTGTGCAATTGGGCCCTACACATCTATAATCTAAATACCTCCCTGGCTGCTTTGGTGGTGTGTGAAGAGGCCCTAAGCATCCTACCACATTACACTGTAACGGATTTTCCATTTTCCCTAAACCTAAGCCGCTCAATTTTACCAGAATAACCATTTTCAGTAAATCACGAACCACGCCGCCTCCACCGGAGTCATGGGTCGTTAAATATCACTAATGCTTTCAGCTCCAATCGTTTACAACCCGCACCGATTGTGGCACCGTTTTGGCCACCAACGCACGTGTTTTGAGTGACGTTTACTAACTGGCATAGACAGGACAGGTGTATCTTTACCGACAACGCTGATTGGATTTCGCGCCGTCTATCTTGACGAACTAGCCAATCAGAGAAGCAGAAGTAAAGACCTCACAAATTGCTGTATAACTTCATGGGTGTAAAACTTGGTACTAGTCCTCTACTATCGGTGAGCGACCAGGCGTTACGGCCACACAGGCAGCAGGCGTTTTTTAGGTCACTCGAATTTGTACTTCGTAACGATTACGGCGCGCCCGAACAACTTTTGGATTCACTGAAAAGTTTCGGCTCAGATCGCTGCCAGTATTATTACACTCGATTCTATGGGGAATGCAACGAACCGAGACGATTTTTGGAACCGAAGAATAATGTGAAGGAGATATGATCGTTTTCTGTCACTGATTGCAATTTTGGAATTACTCCGGAGCAGTTTCAGCCAATGTGGCCATTTTTATTTCATTAACCTGGATTCATTCTTTTAATCACAGCCCACAACTACGAGTGGACTGTTTCAGTAAAGGCCCTTCCGACTTTGTTTGTGATATTTTTGGCAATTGAGCACTTTCGCCGGATTTTCTCCCAAAATGCAGACAAAAACACCTCCTCGTAATTCCCCAGCCCCCACCGGACTGAACCAAACAAACCGTTCTCGAAGGCTTCAAAGTTCAGTATCGAATCGTTGGTCTCAAAGGACGACTCCAAGACCTCTCAGGACATTCATCCCGCTCTCGCCGACTCGCCCTCTTCCCTCAATTCCTCGCCGAGTCCCTCAAAGTCTTCAACCCCAGAGATCGCCCATCAACAACGCTCGTCGGATTTTTCCCCTGGGCAGTCCCCGCTACTCCCATGGCAGCCTCACAATCACCTCTCCGGGAACAAAAGAAGTTCATCTCCGACGTCAGAGCCCCTCACAATGGGGTCGGGTGCCTTCCATTCCTTGAAGCGACATCGCCCAGACCGGCCCTTTGTCCCCCATCCACAGAGTCTTTCGGCGTCGCGATTGGGATCCATGCCCGTCCCCGTGACGGGACTGTCGCCCCACACTCTCAGCCCACACAGCCACCAGGCGCTCCTGACGGACTCCACCATTTACATGGTGCCAACATGCCGGCATTCCTCGCGCTCCAGTCAGCGGGAGTACCGCCGGGTTCCGCTGCGAGCGTCATCGGCTCACTCCCCTAGCCCAGGGCTCATCGGCAGGGAACCATTTGGGTCCCTTTACCCCTGGCTATTAGCTCGGAATAGAATGCTAGCTGCCGGCCATAGATTCCCGGGTAAGCACTATTTTCTGTTTATATCAATAGTCAAATGACTTCATTTTCATTTTAATAACGTTTATGAAACGAATATATGTTTTCATACCTTGGAAATATCCGTTGATCACGATCAATAACATCCTTTATATGATTTGAGATGAAAAAACTTTTGCCATTACCCTGAACTGTAGGAGAGAAACCCTCATTCACCTCCTAATTTTGACTGATCTCTCTTAGAATAACACTAATTTTCTGTTTTTTAAGTTTAAAGAAATCAGCCATGATTGATCGTAACATATTTCATTCTTCCTCTTTTGTATTCAAGGTGATCATACTGGTTATATTTATTTTCTCTCAATAACATAACTAATGTCCGACTCTTACTAGCTGCTAGTATGACAGGCCCAGAATGTGCTACCAGACATTTCCTTTGATTTCTGGTAGTATGGTGAATTTATCGTTTTAGGTTTCTATGAATCTTTTGGATAATGTTTCTAACTTTCAGAAGTGAACAAATGAATAATTTCCGAACAGGCATTAAGTAGAACGATTTAGGGATTTCTTATCAGCCTAAGTCACCCCTAAAAATGAGAGAAAATGTGCATATGAAAATGATAATTGCTTGAAAAATAATCATCCTTGCTGTGTCGCAGTGTGGAACAGTGTCAACTTTCAAAGTAGCTCCAGAAATTCGGTAAATCTCCAATGAGTGCTAGGCCATTTTTTAAATTCAGAGTCAGCCTAGATGTATGAGTTTTGACAAGTCGAGCGGCATATGATTTTCAGGATAAAATATATCCATTGTCATATCGTTTGCATTTTATTGATAGAAAAGGGAGATTTGGTCAAGACTTGGCCTGTTAATTGGCTAGTCGGTGAACCAGCCGACTACAATGAGAAAAGTTCTCAAACTCTCGATACCTGTACATGTGATCACTTCCGAGACAGATCGGCCTATACGAGCCACATTCGCATCGACAAATGATTTCAAAGTAAAAGGTGATGATTCGCTTGCCCTAAGAACAATACGAAAGGGATAAGGGTCGAGTTGAACAAAATGGAATGTATTTATACATCACACATTAATTGGTATTATCTGATATAGGCCTACATGTATACTGACAAACTGATAATGTGGGAACAGCGTATGATATATGCACGTGTGTTCATGTGTGTGGGCAGGGGAGAGGGGGTGGGTCGGGATGGTGCGGGGGGTGGACCATTTTGGACGGCTTGGGTGTATAGCGCTGTGCATAATTTTAATCGGGGTCGATAGGGTTTTGGCAGTTATTTAGTTGTTGTAAATTGTTCTGGTGAATGAATAATCTTGCGAGCAGCGAATATCCATTGAGGTATATCCAGGTTGATCTGGAATACCCTCCCTCAGCTTGATCTTCTCAAACGTCAAGGCATTAACAGTAGGTACATTCCCCTGGTAGGTACAATCAACCTGAAATAGGCAAAGGCTCACTGAGTTCGGGAAAAAATGCATTTCTATTTTATGATGTCGCGTCCCCGTCACGAGATGCCGACAGTATAGTTTCAAGTTTCAAGTTTATTTACCACTCTGTAGATAATAATTACAGCAGAATGACTACAGTACAGTATTAATAATACTAAATTACAGTCTGGAGAGATAAAGATTAAATTATATTGTGATTACACCCGAAAAACATTTGTTCATACAAATGATCTATAATGAACGATGTCCATTCAGTTCGGAAAATGGTTGGTTGAGGAATGTTGACGCATTGAAATGTTGAAGGGGTCCTTCATTACCAGTACGTTCTTCTGGTGGGAGGAGAACGATAAATTTCGACAATTCCACTTCCATTCTTGCGTCGCGAATCGCATCTCAAAGTTATCGACCAGGTTATAAATCTCAAAATTAACAATGTGTGCGGTGTTAATTGAAAGCCTACACGCGGTTCATATTGCAACCACGGGTTCCGGTAGAGTATAGGATTCTAGTACAAGACCCGTACAATAATCTGACAAATATTGCACCAAGGCCTGACACGCATGTTTTAATCTACGATTCCAGAGATGCGGTGTACGGTATGAATAAATGTGACAATCATGATTTTGCGAGAGAGGTTGATATTTTGAAATAATTGACGGTATGATAATAATAATAATAATAATAATAATAATAATAATAATAATAATAATAAGAGGGACATGAATATCTGCCAATTACTGGATGAGGACGTTAACATTGCATAGTGTTCGTTCCAATTTACTTGAATGATATTTCACCGCTACAGAACTTGTCTCTATACCCTGCAAACCCAATTGCCGATGATTTTAGACTTGTCATATTTTGTTGTATGCGCGTGAATCTGATAATCGTGGGGTCATACCGCAGCCCACATCCTTAACCTATGGAATCCTAACCTAAAACAATGCCGGTTGTAACATTTGAAATATTCTCTCACTGAGTTCAGAAGCGGATCTATGTGGGCGCAACAGGCGCGCGCCTCTTCCCCAATTGGCAGTCATGAAAAAAGGCGCACGGAAATGAGAATATCGTCCACATGCATATACACCATGTTGCAGCTCAGTCCTCATGCAAGAGGAGAACTTTTTTTTCAATGGGGTGAGTTCCCCCTCCCCCCGGCGATCAGTCATGCATCGCGCCCTCTATAAAAAAAAGGTCCGGATACGTCTCCGACTGAGTTTGAGTGACATTCGTCAAGAGAACATTTTGGGGGTACTTGGTCTGCTGGAAATCACAGTAATGTTCACATATCTACTGTAATTTTGAACTTTGAGACCGGGGGCCGGGGCTGAACATGACAAACCAGGTGCTGAGTTTTCATCTTGGTGGTGAACTAACAATCGAAATTCAAACTGGGTGCAACGCTCAGTATAAATGCCCTGACGAAAGTTAGTACATATGGTTCAATGGCAGGCATATATACACCCATCTGGTTCAATTATACTTGCCAGATTACCAATGATATAGTTCGACCGCAATTGAGCGGCGAGGTCGTATACAATTGCGCTCGTTATTTACTTACTTTGAAGAACTTGCGGAACGAAGACAATGATTTTTTCAAATATGGTTAATTATTACCAATATCAGACAAAACCAAAGAGAAAAGTGGGACTAGAATAAAGAATGAACTGTTGTTTCTGTTATTATCACAACCCTAACTGCAGACTGTGTATCTCTAGCGCACCCATCATGGAAACTTTGATTGGCGCGCTATTTTGTGGAATGAAACCGGGCCCCTTCCTACGGAACTACGGTATCAATATTTTGTATGTGGTGTTCAACAATTTATGCATGCAAAGTCATGTGACCGTACCGATGGGTTTACGGTACCAAAATTGAATTGTGACAATCAAAATTACGCAGCGGGTTCGCGGGTTCGAGTAATCACTTAATAAGAAACTTCATATACCTATTTGGGATTATTTATTATCTGGAGGCATAACGTCGATTGAACAGCTGACCCACAAACGTTTAGGGGTGAAACGATATTCTTCTGGCTCTATCTTGGAATGGATGCGCGCACCGTGAAGCATCACACTATATTAGGAAACTAAAAATAAATTTGTCAGTCGGAACAAATCGTGCCATGTGAAAATGCCTACTCCAACGAGTTATTTCATGACTGGCATTTAATGTGAGAATTTGTTAATTAACGTCATTCAATGACGACATCACACAATGAACGCAACTAGAAAAAAAATCACTCATCGACAACATGTAAATTAACTTTTTAATGTTGATCAACAGGACACGAATTAGTTTTTTTTTTACATGCGCAGAAGCAAAGCTCATTGAAACAAAGCTGCATAGGCTTTTCTGTTGACATAAATGTTGACCCAACTCTTCAACATTGAGCATTGATACCGGTAAGTATCTATATTAGTCATTCGTGACACGAACCAATTGTTACTTTCTTGATGGAACGAATTAGGGAAAGGAAGGAGTAAATGTTGGAGAAAGAAAACAGAATGTGGCACCTGTTCAAGCATGCACGTGCAACAGTATAATGGTCGAATAACGTTGTTGTTGTAGGAATATTATGAACTACGACTATTCGTCCAGGCAATGCTACACAGAGAGTATTCCCTGGTCAATACCACGAAACGATCGAGATGTTATTAGCTGGTTAGCTAACAAGCTAAGTAAGTTACTTGTTCACCCTTGTTCAATTAGTGACAGGTGAATCACATGCTTTGGCTTTTACTGTTCTTCCTCATCAACTCATCAATAGCTAGCAGATATCTCCGACGGGTGATTGGGCGATAATAGCCACGGCTGAATGGACAACAACGTACAACCGCGCATAGAAAAACTGATTGTCGTACGTAACACTGCAATTGTTCCGATGATAACATCAACGACATGAAGGCTATACTGCGGACCCACTTATCCTTACCCATTACTTCCCTCCGGCAATATAGAACTCCGTACGAGCGAGAAATACAAATAAAACAACAAAACCATCGCTTTACTTAATCTTTATGAACTATGAGGCAGTACTCTGCAATCCCTCACAATTGAACAATTTTCATTGATGATATGTAGTGTCATGTAGTGAACTGCATGTGTCCTGGCTGAACTGGGCTAACAGCCTAACATTAACATTATTGATGGATTTTTTTCCCCCTAATAATGGGAATTGCCTCGAAGCCCCCGACGCAACCGTTTGCGTGGCATTACAGCAAAAGTAACTTCAATGTGCATCGGAAATGATTTTGCATTAGCATACCATACTCTCTTCAATCATAATAGTTGAAAAACATTCTAATAGGCTGTACTCTGGTTTCAGACCTTTGCTGTATTAAATTAAGAGCCTATGGGGCGAATTTTCCTTTGCAACATCTGGCGAATAATGGACCGGTCCATTTGCAGGAATAATCGTCCCACAGTGTATCCGAACGAATTTTACATGACTTATCATGAGACTGATTATGTCCCGATGCCAAACAATATCGATTGCGGGATTGGATAACCAGTGAACAGAACGTCGACTCAAATTTGACGACGTCATTCACGGATATTGCGAGGTGACCCCCCCCCCCCCCCCATCTTTAAATGAGCATAGTCGTTTTTGGTGCCCGTCGGTTAATATGGATTTATAACAATCAAAGAATAGGTGTTTACCCCCGATTCGTGCTCCGTAATGTATGGAGTTTATAGTGGTTTTAGGGTTAGGGGTTAGTTTAGGGTTAAGTGTCAGACAATAAGGATATATATTTTTTTTTTATTCAACTAGTTAGAGGTGCGTATTGTCTCTCCCTCTCTCTCTCTCTTCCTCGGTCGATGCATGTATGTTTCCACAGGTTTTCCATCATTGGTGGGACCTGACTCCAATGTAAACACACGGCCAATCACAGAAGTCGTTGCGGAATAATTATGTGTATTAACAGGGCCTATCTCCTTATTGGTACGGATTTATCCGTAGCTCTCACTGAGCCTCCTCCTTGTCATGGCCCCTATCTACATATTGTTGTCGTACTTAAAGACGCACCCAAATCTCATAATTCTGCTCGTCGCATGGATATGGGTACTAATGACCCATAACGAGGGTTATAAAGGCCCACTTAGAGAACAGCTCACGAGTGTTCAGTGGGTGTCATGTCATTAGCGGCCGGGCCTCAGACTCAAGAGACCAGATTACCTAGATTATATTATTATAGCGAACGCTGATTAGAATCTGCGATGACATAACGGACGCACTTTTCAGTCGCTTCCAGAAATCATGGGACAGTGGAAAGGGTGCTGTTTTTTAATCGGAATATTCAATTTTAACTGCAATTTATTTGTTTTGCGCTTGAATTCACGAGAATCAGGAGAGCAATATTTGCAGACATGACTACCAATTTCAAATCTCAATTAGTAGCAGCCGCCCACACTAAAGTGACCTCGTATGTTCATAAGAGGATGATCAGAACACAACCATCTTACTTGTGCTACTTCACAGAGAACTGGAGAAAGGAGAACGAAAAGAAGGGTTGTAATTATATTTGATAAATTTAGACCTATCTATATTGAAAAAAATGAGTCTATCGGCATACGACCAATACGTGGTATACATGTAATGTCCTTAACTTCCTGACGATTCAGCCTAGATCTATATACGCGGTAATTGGCAATGGCAATCGAGGAGAATTGCGTATATTGCAATAGATGAGGAATTGATTGAACTGCCGAATCAACGTGAATTGATGCACCTATCTGACCACATTTGATCAGCTTTTAAAACATGTTCAATGAATGATCCAAAAATACATTCTAGATAGATTCACGCCTTTATATTTCGTTCAACGTGCCAGTAAGCGTACATATTTCAGCTTTATCATATTAACATTCATTCTCAATTCATTGCCTTAGAAGACGTTCCAAATTTTGAAACTTTTTCATTAGGTGAATCATTATTCATATCTTATTCGTTTCTTAGTGTGTTGTGTATCAGTTGTGTATTTCATCGTCAGGGGTAAATTTAGCGTTTGGGGCTAACCTAAGTTTTGCTCTTTTGAAGCGTTTGAATGAGAAATAAATATAGGTCATGTAAGTAGAGGAAACAATTGACAACTACTTCACAAAAAGTTTAAACTTATTGTTAGTGGTCTAGACACGTAGAACCAACAGCATCGCAAGCCGATGATTTCTTAGACTCCCACCCACAAGTGTGAAAGCCATACGTTCATGACCTGCTGTGACTTTCAACCGACAGATCGGACGATTAGACTTACAGGAGTAGGTTTTGTGCCGTGCTGACTTACTTTTTGGCAGAGGATCCCTAACGCGGGCTATGTAGTTCCCAAAGCTGCCCTCCTTTTTTTTCTTTTTCCCTATTTTAAGATGTAAATACTACTATACTAGTAGCCTATTTTTAACAGGTCATCGGAAGAATACAAAAGGAACACTCGAGTGTTACCGTATTATATGGGGGGCGGGGCGTGGTGGCCTTATTGGTTAAGGCGTCGAGCTTGTAACCCAGGTTGTGGGTCAAGGTTTTGCCCTTGAGCAAGGCACTTCATCCCGCTTGATTCTCTCCGCCCAGGTGTACAAATGGGGACCGTGGGGTATCAGAACGCAACTTTTTTTTTTTTTTTTTATGGTAGGCCTATACTTGCCGAGCAGAGGATCGTTCCTGTTCAAGGCCCAGCAAGGATGCAGACCTGAACGCACCTATTGTTCATCACTACGAATCCCTCACCAAGTACACGGAATAAGGTAATGCCTCTTTTGCGGTCCCTAATATGGGGGTGGGGGTAATCACACCGCGGCAACTTGCAAATGCCTAACCCTCGTTTGTCCCTGCTCCAATCCCCTGTGCTGAGGCGTCCACGCTAAGGCACAGGTACCATTTTTAAAATCTTTAGTATGACCCAACCGTGATTCGAACCCCGGTCTCCCGGGTGGAAGGGCCACTCTAACCAACTGTGCCAACCACTCGGTTTATTCCAATGACGCTGAAATAGCTGCCGCGATAGTGACTCTCTGGATCGACGGAGTGGCGTGACTGGTTCCTATGATCGGGGTAATGTCTGTAAAACGCTTTGAACCCTTCGGTGGTGAAGCGCTAAATAAAGATTTGACATAATCCTTATTAAATTAGATAGACGAAATACTCAAGTAGCCGTCTACGATAGATCATCCGAAATACCATTTTGTGAGCAGAATAGTGATGAAGATTGGGACGTCAGTGTGCATGTATACATTCTAAACATCACTCCCCGACAAACTGGGCACATGGGCTTGATTTTCAGATGTGAATTTAATTTGTGGTTAAATACTCCTTGGTTCTCACATACCTACGTTACGAGCAGAGACGAAACCAAGTATCGGAAGCTGTACAGGAACTGGGGAGGGGAGGGTCGAGAAGGAGAGGGGCGATGTTGGCCCCGGGCAGGAAACAGCAACGCAAATGCGAAATATGTTTGTCCTATCCAGCTGGGGGTATTGGACTGTACACTCTAAAAATAATCTGGGTCAGATTGACCAGCATTTGATCAGGGGGAAAACTGAATCAAATACCTGGATCGAAGTTTAGACCCATGTTAAGTTTTATCAAAATTATGTCGAATTTGACCGAGCGTTTTGTCGCCGGGTTCCCGATTGACCCAGATCTAGGCTGCTCGCACCTGTGCCCTCTCAGGGAGGCCCTTAAATATCGTGTTTTATTCGCAGTTCACCAGTGATTCCATCAAAAATTGGGATGGGCCCACATAAGTGTTTGCTACCTTTGATCAACGGTAGTCCCATTTGCCCATTTGGGGACTCGTGTGCCCCAGCTCAGGTTAGCCATAGCCAATTCATTTCACAACGTTATTCGCAGTTACTGCAGAATTAAGAAAGGAATTTATGATTCGGTCTAGTGAATCCAGAATGGTGTCACAGTTTCACCTCAAGTGCTACTTCATCATGTACAGTATTGCTGACTTTAGGACCACTCACCAAGCTAACGGGGTTGTTTGTGGTGTTGCTGATTGTCACAATACTTCAGAGAACAAGCGGAATTAGTTCTCACCGCCGACCACTTCTCTTTTAAAAGAGCCTATATAGATTACATATAAAGTTACAGCCCATGTGTTCGACCAGACTGTCAAAGCTGAGGGGTGGGGGGGGGGGGAGGAGAAATCTGTACTGCCATTATATATGGAGTTGAATACAACAGGAAAATATCCAGGTTGCATCTGGGCGCGAAGTGCCTCAACAACCATTGGCCGTACAAACGACTGGAAAAAAAGATGAGAAAGAGGCTTGGAAATTAGTCACATATAGGTATATTGCACCAATCTGCATCTCAGCTCTTTAACATAAGCGAACAATTCTAGAGAAGAAAAAAAAAAACAGGGGAACCGCATTTCCTTATACCTCTCCCCGGACCCTACTATCCCTAGCCCTGGGACATGTGGGATGTAAAGGCTATGCAATTAAAGGACGCAATTGAAAAGAATGATTTTCTTTTGGCAAGGCTGAAGTACGCCATACTAGGGCCGACGGTAATTCACTTTTCAACTATCACATTGACCTGTTGACTACCATACCACACGGTCACATTTAGCGCCAAATTTCGGGGATATAGGCCTAGTGGAAAATCTGAAATGCTAAATGAGAGCCTCAAAATTTTAAAGGTTAACGTAGCGTTGTAGTAGCGTTCGAATAACGTTGATATATGTACCGTTACTGTTAGAAGACAACTGCAGGGTTGATTTATAAAGCGGCTAATATAATAGCTGGATGAAAAACTGATGCGTCAGTCAACTGAAGTTCATGGACTTTCCGTTTTACAGAGTTATAGTCCTTTTGAAGTTGGTGTATTGTGAAGTATGTGTATTGCGCAAGATCAAAAGGCATCCCGTCTGCAATAAATAAATTCATACTTGCACAACCCTGCCAACATTCTCTGTTTTTTATTGAAATTCAAATATTTAATCACTTCGAAAAGCATTTAGTCTATGGGCGAGTATTGCTGTCGAGGTTGGTAGGTGTTGCTGGTTACTTCAGGTGGCAGAAAGACAACAGAACTTGTTGCTAAATGTTGACTTTTCAACAAAATGAAACAATGAAATGCCTAACATATTGTCCGTGTTGTCCATGTGAGACGTCATGCGTTATTGCGCAGATTGGGTTCTCCCCAATTTGTATCTGCTTATGGCTCAAACTTTGAGGGTCAATAACCCCACGTAGGAACATCGTATTGAAATGGGGTTTGGACCTATAGATAGAGTTTCACATTCTCCACGATACCGCTGTTGTATCCAAGCCTGCAGTTGTCTTTTAACTATAGAGAATGTCAACTCTCAACTTCTCAAGGACCTTTTGCGAGTCCATATTCCTACGTCCTCTGAACGTACGTAAGTATGCGAGTATATATGTTTACTCCTTCAGTCCTTGGTGCCAACCACGGTATCCTAATCTGTGGGGATGATCGAACATGACAAAAACAAAATACAAACAAACAAACTTATTCGGAGTTATATCGAGATCCAGCCACTTTTTACTCGTTGTGCTGTCACTCTCGATCAGTCAGTAGAGTCATCTGTAATTTCAATCTTGGATAGAGTGAAAATAATTAGGAGTGTTTTCCCTCTATGCCGGCTATTTAGAGAGGGTAAATACTGATTTGAAGTGACAACGCCATGCATTGAGAGAGTTTCCAAGGTTCACCCCGACAACCCCCTCCCTTAGTGACCCAAATGAAAGTCCCTAGATATTTTGGCAACTGTTTTGACCTTTATATTGCAGCTTCGCCATGGGGAAGGTTTGCGGGGGCGCCCGACCTGAACCCCCAAAACAAATCTCTCCCTACGTTACTGCGATGACTATACTGCTCTGTTCACCCGAATTTCGGAGAATGATCACGATCCCCGTCTTTTCGGACACTCCAATGGGAATCATGGCGCGTTTACCGGGGTTACGTCCATGCCACGGCGGTTCTCTCCGAACTGCCCTCCCCATGCCCCCCCCCCCCCCCCAGTGCCTATTAAGGTTGATATCCTCTCACGGGTAATAGGTATTAACACTCCCATGTAGATATTCAATATGGACAGTGGGTGTGTTGAGACATAATAGAACGCACCCCCCACGTATACGCTAATACCTCGTTAGGAATCCCCAACTCCCCTACAGAGGAATTCCACTGGTCGGGTCTATTTCCTTAGAAAAGAATTAACCATCCAGTCATGACTGGGAGCCGTTCGGTCCTTCCACTTTCCCATGCAGTTAAAGCTCGCAAGCTGCAAGCTATAACTTGTCAATGATAGTGGGGCTTGGCTTACCCCCGAACCGTAGTCGGGGGTACTATAGGGACAGAAACATACAGATTAGGGGGCGATTATTTTAGCTTAGAGTATATACCGTACCTGTGGTAAAGTACGTACCTGTGACAGAGCGCTGGTGTCATCGGACGTGCAACCTTTTACGGGCGATTTCAACTGTCCGACTTATAGGGTACTGAATAAAGACCTCTAATGGCCCTAATATTATTTCCAAAAGGCGATTTTAAACGACAAGGAAAACAAATAGGTAAACAGGGGTCCCTGCCGCTCCGACCACCACGCGGTAGACCAGTTCTGGGGGCCACTGCGGGTAAATACCTGTCGTAAACCCCCAGAGCATATTTTCGAGGAGATAGAATTCTTTCTGCCTCCTAGTTTGAATGATTTGTAGCTGGTGAAGCCGCATAAGGTCTAATATTCCTCGATACCCTCCAAAAGAAGAATGTAGAAAGCGATTACTGTGAATACCCAGGTTAAAAGTGTACACTGCCGAATACTGAGTGGTATATTTTATATTGGCCTGTGAGCAAAAACCGTCACACAGAAATTCACAATATTGCAGCCCCGCATGCAAAAAAGGATCTCGGGCTTCTTTAATAGTTAAAAAGAAAAACAAACCAGGGTGGGGGGGGGGGGTTGTAAGGCCGTCTTTTGTACGTATGTGACACACATGTACAGATAAGGAGAGGGGAGGGCTGTAAACTGGTATGTATTCACTGTGGGATATAGTATCGCAACAATTGTGTGTGCATGGATATTGAAGTTCCATTCACCCTTCGAAATATTCGAGAAAAAAAAGCACCAATGGATTGAACTGAATGGCCATCGTTGGAACCCTCAGTATAAGAATTCAGTCAATATGAGTAACCTAAAACCCCCACCATGGAACTCTAACGGGGGTACAGGGGCGCGACTTCTGAATTTTACCATATGTATCCGCGAACCACGTATGTTACTGACGCTAATAGGGGATGGGAATGGGGAAAATCCTCACTATCCCTTTCGGCGATTAAATGCAATTTAGGGGCCCCTATAAGCTAGACACATGCTGTTGCAATATTTGGTAAACAACAGCTGTTAAACGTTAAATGAAACAGTAAAAAGAGTGGTTTTATGATAATAAAAAAAATGTATTAGTTCACACGGTCAGAGGGCAAATCTGGACCCCAAAACCCCCTCCGTTGGTTACGCCACCGACCGCATATGATGGTAATTCAGCACCAATTAAAATTTTGTAATAAAAAGTAAGTATCAAAGTTTTAATAACATTAATGTTGGATGTGCCCCACTTTACAGGTGACTACTTTTGTTTATCGCCCATTTATATTAATATGACACACCCCGATAAAAGGAATATCAAAATTACACCCCGTGCAATCACGAAGTGCACTAATGGTGCATGGTATTTCTTGGAAACCAGCTCTCACAGCGGTCATCGAGTAGCTTTGGTCCTCATGGGTTCGGTGCGCTCGTTCACAAACCCCATGAACCGTAGGCTGCGTGCGATTGGGTTCGAGCTTGAGGGGGGCCCAAAGCTCGCCACTTGCCAGGAGGCGTTGTATTTTTGTTGGGATGATGTGGTTAGATGAGTCCTACCACTTACTAACCCCATTATTCGCTCCACAGTTATTCCCATTGACGTTTATCTTCAGAGACATTCGGTCACATTTCAACCTCTACTCAGTGAGGAACCAGCTGGTCAGAGGGCGTTTGTTTACACGTACTTGTCATCACTTCCAAAAGGCTGTTAGAATTCTGCTGCTATTTGGAGATGATTTCAGTATTGTACGAAGTATGGTTTTTGGGATATTCTGGTACTGAGCTAATCATAAGTCATGCGCCAATACGCCTTTGAGATATTCGAAAAATATGAACATCAATGATAACAAAAAATCAAGTGACACCATTCGATAACCTCAGTAATTCATAAGTAATCTTGGAAAAAATGGTGATCAAAGTTCCATTCAGCCTTTATTCCATGTCCCCCTCTCCAACCACGAAGCTTCAATACGTGATAATCCATTGTATTGACTGATACAAGACCTCAATTGAAAAAAGAATCCGTTGAAACAAAAGTATTAGGTAAAAATTGTAATTTTGTCGTGATCGCCCTGTGCGAAACCATATACATTTGTTTGCGGCCCGCCGGCTTTTTTGAAAATCCGTGGATCTGATCATCATTTTCTCCAAGAATCGGA
The DNA here is from genome assembly GCA_026419785.1 of Sclerodactyla briareus. Lineage (NCBI taxonomy): Eukaryota > Metazoa > Echinodermata > Holothuroidea > Dendrochirotida > Sclerodactylidae > Sclerodactyla > Sclerodactyla briareus. Next base: position 94,595 of record JAODTK010000554.1, read on the forward strand.
ATGATTTGAATGCTGTAACTCTAACGCAAATATCCCGAAAGGCCGGCTGGCCGCGAAAGTTGGATATGATATTCCACAGGGATCTATTCCATCTGATTTTCTCGTTTCAACAGATGCATCACTTCTTTACAGCTCATGTATCAATCTCACGAGAGTGTTGTTTCTTCGTGAAGGGAAGAAAGAAATATGAAGTAAAGGCGGATGAGCGAAGTTTTCAGTTTCGTTAACGCTGATTCGCCAATAGGCCTATATTGCCATGATTTTCCGTTTTCGAATTGGCTGTGTTAGGTTTTCACCGTAAATAGCAGAATGGTGGAACGCCTTACTTAATAAGTAAATAGCGCCCTCTCTTTGCAATCTGTGCCTCGACTTGTCGCAATCGACACACTGCCATGCGTAACATGTTATTCTTCATAAAAGACTGTTCAATGAGCCAATAAACGATGAGAATGATTGGCTTATACTGATCCAGATTCCTCTTTATTTTTTCTATTCGTTTTGCATCATCGTTTAGAGGAAAGAAAGTTAACTGGTTTGAATGCAATGCTGGTATTTTGATCACATGATAGGTCTACTTTAAAAAATCACATTTTCTAGCTAGTCGCAGCTCAGCTGTTGTTTGTCAACCGCCTGGAAGTGAACGCGACGCGACGCCACCCCCTGTTTAAAATGGGGAAACCTTGTGAGGAGTGACTTTGTGAAGAGTAGCGACGCCGTATTTTGCGCCCTATTGGGAAGTCCCCCGGGGGACACGAAAATGGGCGTACATGCAAATAGTGCGTCTGAATCACAAGCTAGAAGTGCGTGCTGTATCTCACATGTGTGGCAAGTCACTGATGATCAGGGTAATATTTGAGAAGCGCTCTGATGCATGTCTTCGACGTCCAAAGCGATATATAAAGAACAAATATTATATTAAATATTATTTAGCCCTTTCAGCGGGAATCCCCTTCTGCCCTTCAGAAACTGAGGCAGTTCGCTTCCGGAAAAAAGTGGTCTACACATCACTCCCACTGCATCTCTGTAATACCAGACTGACAGACTATGATAAAGACTAATTGACAGTTGGAACAAATTGTGTTTTCACATTCAGAGACAATGTGAAGAAATAATACGAACGTATAATGACACCAACATAACGTGGGGGGGGGGGGGGAGGGTGGGGGTTAGTTTGAGGAAACAGGCCAGAAGAAGTAATACAGAGTATGAGCAGTTTGATTCAATTGTCCGACTGATTCAGGATCCGGGAACTTTGGGCAGGAAACGAGCATAATTCGGGAACAAAATATGTGAAACTCGGACAGAATTGAAGCAGAAATGTAAAGGTTACTTGATGATTCTATTGACTGTCCGATTTCTTCATTCAAATGTCAGAGTTGGACCAGAATAGTATCAACCTCAAACTTTTGATTAAATTTGACCCAAATCGGATCAAATCACCCCAACATGGGTCAAACGTTGACCCAGATATTGATTTGGGTGCCTCCTGACCCAATTCTGGGTCGTTTTGACCCACATATGATTTCACAGCGTGCCCCCAAATGGGAAGTGCTTTGTTAGCCTCTGTGCTTTTATTGGTACTTCATTCACAAAAAGGGGCCCATTGATCAGTTCGATCAGTGATTACAGTATTTGCAAAACAGACATGACATTCATTCAAAACTAGATGAGTTGTCTCTTCGGGTTAAAAAAAAGTATTCAAAGGGTTTCACAACACTGGGTAACTGGCACACCTATCCCGGGTGTTGTGTTAGAAATTACACAGCATTGTGTAAACGTTGTGTGAACATTTCACAAATTGTGCAGATTTTACCGATGATTGTGGTAATTTCCTACACAACAAAGTGATAGATTGGCTAGTTTTTCACCAACATATTTATGAGTGCGGCTCCAACAGATTTCTGTTTTTTTTATCTGTCTAGTATTACGTCTATGCTAAATGCTAAGGCCATTGCCGGTTCACAAATGACTCGAATACTGAACAAGTCGCTCGTATTTCAGTCAAACGAATGATAAACACACTTTGAGAAATCAATATAAGATATGGCTCATCTTTCATTTGATTTACTTACCAGCAAAACGAATTAGAAAGTCATGTAACAATTATAGTATTATTCTAGTGAAGGAGATGAAAAAAACACACAGCACTTGTACTCAGTATATATAGACCTCAGAAAAGGAGAAAAATGTACTGAAAAAGTTATCCGCATCCACAAATCCACCCTCGTTGAAGCTAATCAGTAGATAACAGCAAAGATATATTTATTACAACAATTAGAGTTAGTATAACAAGTTCGAGCATTCTCGCCTGCCAGTGCTCCGGACTTTGTCCGACTTTTCCATTGTTTGCTGCCAGAATTTTCGATCTCGACGTCAACCGTGCTCTTGCGGGCTCATAATAAATGCTGCCACAGCCTGCTGGTGACTGGCGTTAGCTTTCCAAGCCATTTAAGCTCTCATTATATCTTATTCGTCTGAAGGTTCAGAACTTGGTCACAACGGGTTTCTCTTCCATTCACCATTCCGGAAGCCGAAAAGAATACGGACCGCCTTCTCACCATCGCAGCTCCTACGACTTGAACAAGCCTTCGAAAAGAATCATTACGTAGTCGGGGCAGAGAGAAAGCAGCTTGCAGCAAGTCTAAACCTCACAGAACACAAGTAAGTACTATATTGGACGGCAGAAATAAATGTGCTCCAAATCGATAATGGATTAGATTCTTCAAATCATAAAAAGGAATGATAACTGAGAATTAAGCCAATGGGCAGTCTAACAATTCTCTGATCAGAGCTGAAAATGTAATTCTTCCACATGTTCACCTAGCAAACGGTACAGGAATCGTATGAGAGGGAGGGGGATGTAATTGACCTGAACCTATTCAATACTTAGCTTACCTCCACTTAGCTGTACTTTTCAGTGAATTTCAAAATCAATTTACAACGCTCAGGTGATTCCATATCAGCTTATGTTGCTCTCTGATGGGACCAGAACATTACTGATGAAGTGACACGTACCTTACCCTGATCAGTATCGGCCATTTAAGAAATAACTATTCGTTAAACTTCTTTCCGAACCAATTCATTGCATTTTGCTACTTTTCTTCATGCATTTCATACTTCATGATATTTCATACTAAATTATTAACGCCTCCGTTTTTGTTTGCTCCTGTTTTGAAGGGGCCGAGAAATAAATCATACTTATATTCTTTATCACCCCTTGAGGTAATTTATACCTAATTTTTAAAACCCCATTCGCACGGAAGGTGGCAAAACGAATTTGAAACTGACTTAAGTTACTTGCTGATATCGTCCGCATCTAACCATAACTGGCGGCCATATTTACGGTTTCTTTAAGTTTATTCCCGTATGTCACGGACTTTATAGCACAACACTTCTGCGGTGATCTGTGAATCTATGGCTGACAGAGAGCAGCTATTACCTTCGAAAAATCTGTTAAAATTCCCCTCCCCGATCACTTTTCCATAGCAAGATTCTTGCCTCTTGACCTGCAGCTTTCAATTTCACCCCCTTGCTTGTCATACTTCATCCTTCTCCCGAAGAATAGGAAGCCTCCTTGTTTAAGTTAACTACTGTTATCTATCGAATAATTTGTTTTAAGTGCGCCCTACTAAATCAACAATTTAACTTGCATACTGGTCCGCCGAGGCTGATTTTATTTCCCGAGATCGTGTGGCGAGATCTAAACTCCCGTGGCCCCTGCAAGCTAATTATATCGATCTATTTCTTACTATATAGTGTTTTTTCCCCCCTGACGAGACCGTATCCTCTTCGTCGAGTTAAATAGAATGAGAATAAAGAGAAGTGAAGGGGAAAACCAGCGGAACCCAAGCAAAACCTACATCCGGCTGCTATTCGACCAAATTTGCGGACTATAATCTAAGAAATCTGACCCTATAATTGGGAAATTTACCCCATTAACCAAATTGGTATATTAGTTGTTATCTGCTGATAAATGCGCGCTGACGGAAGTTAATTAGGGGCGTCGTAATTAAATTTGGCAAGAACCTTAGAAAATAGATTTCGCTGTTTATCGTCCATGGATTTTCACCATGGAGGCGTCATCGGTTGATCGAGGTATAGTACCTTTTGCGGGAAATCGTTTAGAGGGAATAATGGCGATAATTTCAGACGTTCTTTTGCGACCCGTCTACTGACGATTATGCATTCGGACAATTTGCAACGAGAACAGAGCCATCAGTATGCAGGGTTGTGCTCGACCCACGAATGCCGGTGTTCGCTCCGACACCGGTGTCGACACCCCTTACACTTTGTATGCAAATCTGTTGGAGGGCCGGTGTTGGTGTCGGAACTTTTGGTGTCGTGGCATGCACAATCACCCCTGGTATAGATACAGTGAATTCTTAATATTCTTCATAACGATTAATGGTGCCGAAAGAGTGTTTTCTGATGAAATCGATTACGATAATGAATCTACCGACCTCAAGGGCAGGGGTTATTCTTCTTGCAGTTGATAGTCTTGCGTTAAGACGATATTGTTTTAGCGCTTTGCAGCTTGGTTGTTTTATAGCATGCACAAAAAATATGCAGCCCGACTGGCTGATATATATTCGTCTTGTCCAAATTACAAAAAAGTGGGTGGTCTGTGAGAAAATCATGTTTGAATTGTAAACTTGCTGAACAGCAATTCTCGATGTCCGTGTTGTGGTTAAGAGCTAATACAGTCCAACATTCACGGGACAGATTTGAATTCGGAGCGGGGGTGTGGTCCTACCAGTGTTGTGATTGGCTCCCTCCAAGATTGGAAGGAATTGCATTGGGACCAAGACGATGATACAGATCAACATATGATGGCGCACTGCAGAAATTCCGCGAAGGTCGTATATTAAAGCAGGCAGGTAATCGGGAATAATCAAGTATCATCGTCTTAACACAGACTATTCTTGCAGGGAGGGAAGGGGGGAAAGGACAAATACGAACTGGGGATAGCCGAACTGTGTAGATGTTGTGAATTGTTTTGTTTTTTTTTCCTCATGCCAATGTTGATTAACACTAACACCATTTTTTACCAGCCGTTCTCTCCCCACGTAGGAGAGTGGCTTCACTTGTAAATTGCTCTCTAAGGCTGGGATTCCATAGATGCGTACGCGGGTCGGTGGTATGTGAAAAATCGCAAATTACCGTGAAACGTCCTAATTGTATGCAAAGAGATATATTGGTCAACAGAGACAAAGAAAAGATATGAATAAAGGCACAAAACCAAAACGATGAAAAAATTTTTTTTTTTTTAGGGGGCCGAATAAGCACATAGTGTACCGATGGAGATAGGAGCGAGTACTGCGAATGAATCTATGGAATATCTCCCTTAAGAAAAGCCAATCAACGGACAGTCGTAGCATGGCTGTGCCTTTTTAGGTCTTTTGCACAAACTGAAGTTGTCGCTTTTGAAACAAACGTTCGTTTCGTGAATATGTGATTTTCAAATCCAGCACGGACACGCATACGATCTATGAATACCCAGCCTTTTCCGTCGGACCACGAAGTGGGTGAATGACGGTCCGCGAGCAAATATATTGTAGGGCCTGCTCTGATGATTTTACATTATTCGAGAAGAAAAAGCGGAAACTAGCCCGTGTCTATCCATTCATGCACCGTTACATTAGCTACAATTGGAACTATTTAAACTAGGAGAGAGACGTTTGAACATAGTGTCTAGATTACCCTGACCTTGTTTAATTTGAAAGTCATGGGGGGGGGGGGCATGCAGTTTACATGTCCACATCGTGATGGCAGGGGTGGTTCTTCGCACTTGATCCATCCCTCTTATTATCGGCAATGATCGCGAAGACTACAAACAATAATTGTCTGTGGTTTGAGATATCTTACTTTACACCGTAATAGGTTATAGCATTACATGATGAGTGTAAAACACGAGCGTCATCCAAATTCGAAGAAAACTCTCTGCCCCATCGATGAACATCAATTACACATATTGTTGATCGCTGAATAGCTTGGATTAACGATATCATTATCCCACTATCTCTTCTTTCTAAGTCAGTGGAGCACTAGTTACTCAGTTACTCACTAGAGACTATTGCAGGTTTTGGTCTTTCAAAATTCTTATGTAGGTCACATAACCATGCACTACAATTTAAAAAAAAAATTGTTTAAAATTTAGTACTATAGGTATCAAAAATTGGTAATTTCGTGAATGAGGTCCCTGTGGAGAAACATAACATTTGTTGTGGCCGCCCGGCTTTTTCTTTAATTTCGCGGACTGATCGTAATTTTCTTCAGAATAGAAATGATTTCAGTGCTGGAAATTTGGACTGTGCTGAAGTTTTTCTTCTTCGTAGATGATGGTACCGACGATTAATCACTTTTAATTATCATCGGATGCTTATTTTCTCGAATATTCCAAAGGCTGATGAAACTTTAAGATAGAATACATAGGAGTGGGAGGTATCCGGATAGGATGTATGTCGTGGTTGGTAGGGAAAAAAAAGGGGGTTCCAACAGTCCAAGCGTATTAAATTTACCAATGCAATACGAGTAATAAAACCTATAAGTCCGCGATGAGGCATTGCACTGAGCCGCATCTACGCAAATGGGGGGATTTCCATATGGAAAATCCTCATAAAGGATCGTCACTAGGAACATTTGTTTGGACAGATAAATATGATGGACGTTTCTCGTCTCCTAAGTTTATTCCCTGTAAGGAAACATAAGCATGGTTTCCGCAAAACGCGATTTTGCATCAGTCCGCATGCCGTATTCACACATTCACACTATGTTGATGATGTACTGTTGAGCGTCAACGGGGCAAGCACTCTAACAGAAAACAAACGGACCAACAAAACAAAGGCTTACAGAAAGTACAAAATAAGTAAGAAATGTGGCTTGTGTTCGGGGAGTGTTAAATGACCTGATGATAGAGGGGAATTCAATTCTGGGCCACAACTTGAAAACAGATCGGGTTAAATGAGATGTTGCATCCGGTACGGGTGGTGGGAACTAAAAGTATGCTCATGGAGCGGCGGGGGTATTAACCGCGGTTTTTATTCCACGTTATTTTCACCGCCATTATTTTGGTTGTAAACATTCCATTCGGATGATTATATTTTTTCCAGGAAGAGTAAACTTCTTTCAGGGGTTTCTAGTTCTAGTTGACATCCTTTCATATCAAATTTTCTTAATTATTTTTCAACTTATATGAAGAAAATTCTTGTGAAAAACAAAGAAGTGAACACGAAACGAAATAAGGCCGAGCAATCAAACGAGTTTACTCTTTCAACTCTCGTACACAGGTCGCTCAAAGTGCACAGAGAGCCAAAAAACCAAGCGTCAGTTAAATGGCCACCTAGTCTGCAATTAGGGAGAAAGTTTCATTTCACCCTAGTCATATTTCGTAATCTATAATTTTGCTCGTTACTCTGCGCAGGCCTGATTAGGGGTTGCTGGTGGCGGCTCTGAGCATACAAAATAGTTGAATACCGTACACGCCACTGCAGGTTCCCCTCCGACTCATATTCATATTTACATCGGTGTAAAATCGTGCGATAGTGTGAATTTGAGTCGACACTCGATCCGGTGAACAACTGAGTAATTTATCAGTGAGAATCAGATTAAATGTATGTGGTCATATTTGATGAATCGAACCATGGATCGGTTCCCATCAGTATCCCTGATAGCCATAATAAATCGAGAATCAGAACGCACCTTCAGCGTCCGAATTATAAGTATACACATCGCCGATTTCCCCGCCAGGGGCGACACATCACACACCGGAGCTGTACCGGGGTAATTTCGCGCGATATCAGTTTATTGTTCTCCGTCTCTCAATGACAATTTTCCGATATGGCACTATTTGAAACTCGTTAGCCTTGTCACTAAGTACTACGACATAATCAATAACACTCGATAAGAATTGACGCGTGGGTTCACCTTGGACGGCCAACCTACTTCACCTCTGGTAGAACTTAAAAAAAAGAAGGAACTCAGACAGTGAAATGCATAGATAGGCAGAACACCGCCATCTATATTTCTCTATTTGTTGGTCTTGAGAAAAAACACGTCTGAACTATTAGCTATTAGTATGTTTGGCCGACGTTCTGAGGGGGAGGAAAACCTGGCCATTCTGAAATCACGGAACTATGTATCTATGGTTACCATATATAGTGTCCTCCATGAACTGCTCAGACTTTCGGACAGTTCGCCGAGAATTTCGGGCAAACGTGGCCCGTACAAGTCATCAGCTGAACCTATAATAACCTTCCACAATCCGGTTATCAGAAGCAACGGAAAGCACGTTTTCGCCTAATTCTACTTGGAAAACGGGAAAAGTCCACCTCATTCTTCTTGATGTATGATAGCACGGAGTATGAATGACCACCCGGTTTAACGGCATGAGCTGAGACATTTTAATATAAAAAAAAATATCAATGTCGTTAATCTAGCTATGATTGATTCCAGATTTGGGAATGCGTGCCTCAGATGAGCACGCACACACACGTGCGTTCAACATGTATCACTCTCGAACTGAGAAAAGAAAAGAAAAAACGCGCGGTGGAAAATGGGAAACAATTTGGGCGCCACCAGCACCAGTTAATGCAAACAAAGAGAACTCTTTAGTCATAGCAGGGGAGCAGGCTTTTCGCCGCATATCACGTCAGTTATTTTATATATTATCATATATTTCTTTAAGCACGCAAACATTTGCCTGTGGTGACCACAGTCAAAGTCAAACACCAACGTGTACGAACGGCATGAATAGTCGAGTGAAGGAAATCGTATCGTGTAAATGAAACGTAATAAACTTCTGCTCAAACAAATCCATTTCCGGTAAAAATCGCGCTTTCTTTATTTAGCTCGTTTAGTTCAGAGGCAGTCTAGATTACGTTCCACTAAGGTATTCCCTGATTGGCTATCCGTATTCTATTGAATTGAATGTGGGAAAAATGAGTAGCTTTAAGAGACTGAAATCCTGAAAGAAACACTACTCATATATAAACGCAGTGTATAATAGGCATTGCAGACAATCTTTCCACTTATTGCTCCCTTCCAGAGTTAGGTGCATTTAAAACTTGGAGATGGGCGCCGCCATTATCCCCTCAAATAAATGGCAAGAGACGTGAACCATCCCATTATGATGTCACAACATAACCCTACCATCAGGGATTTAATGTAGTTCTTTATTTTTCATTACCTTATGATATAAGCACTAATGAGCATTCCTATTGCACGTTTTTCCAATGATTTACTGAAGTATATACTGTGGATCATGAAATTAACACTAAATTGGCCGAAAATTATGTACACTATTTTGAAATATTTGACAACAAATTTAATAAAAACAGAACCTTTTATAACTACAAGGAGTTGAGTGAAAGCAGAATCAATTATCAAATGGCCGACCTTGCTGAACATCAAACTGCATATCTCGGAAAGTAAACAATATTTTTCGATCAAATTTGCGGAAGATGTTAATTGAACGTTGGTCTTTTATTTGACATTGTTAGTCATGTTCATCAAATCAGACTTACATGCTCGGGCAACATTACGGGGAAAAATGGAAAGTGCACTTCAGTTTGAGGTATAGGTCGTCCACACTGGAAGCACGGAGCTACACCCACTGACCTAATTGTCTGCAGGTATATAGGGCCATTGGAAAGCGTGGTGGGAAACATGCTCGTGACACAACCTATATATCTTCCGCCAGTTTTCGAGGTCACCCCGCTAACTTGAACAATGTTTTTGCCGCACCGATGTACCAGACCGAATAATGATGTGAATAAAGTTTGAATTTAGAGCTGTAAAGAACCAACTTCACCATAAGGGATGTAATGATTACGCGGTTTTAAAAGGCCGCGGATTCTTACAGTTTTACAGGCAGTTCGCAGTTTTGGGCCCTGCCCAGGGAAGATAAAGCCCCGGCTTAGCAAAGCCCGCTTGACAGTTATGAAATAGGTCGATAGGGCTAAGCGCTGTATCACTGGCACTTTGTTTGCGATAATGTTTCAAATTTCGGAACAAGATTGGTACCGGTGGACAGCCTTCTCCGTAACCATGGCGGGGTTATTCATCACCAACTAGGGGTACATCATCGGTGTAAAAGGCTGCGAAGCCTAGGCTAACAGACAGGTTTACCAACGTTCCACATCGCCTTTCACAACCATATAGATTTTCGGAATCTAGATTTCATGACCATTTTCTGGTGGGAATCGTCAACGTGTTTCTAGCTTTATTCATTTATTTATTCATGATGGTCAGTGTTATCAGTGGCTAGTAGTACCTACTGACCTACGGGTTGTTTAGGGCCGGATTTAAGGTTGAGGCTCATTGAATGGTCATAGTGAGCTACTGCTGTGTGGAAATTTGCAAAATGCTTTTCTTCCCACCGTTGGAACATCATCATACTCAGGCAATGTTATCATTATAGATCAGTATCTATCAGTTTATGGTTGTTCGAGAATTTGGGGAAAATCTTTGGAGTATCATACTAACACAACTCTTCAATGTGTAAATGTCGCCCGAATTTTTCATTTATTTTCCTTGAACAGAATCGCTCCTGAAAAAATAAAATGTTGGTCTGAATTCTGCACCTTCCGTGCTCTAGTCTGCTAGTACTACTTCTCCTTTCTTTTCGGCCCTACATTATTTATTTGTTCACATTTTAGGATCTTTTTAACGTAAACTTTTTATTCAAGCTCTTTATGGGCATTCTGATCCTGGTTTTCGATACGTCAATGGGTAAACCATAGGCTACACCGTTTCGGGAATGTGAACATCTGCTCCTATATTTTCGCGTGTAAAATAAGGTGTTACTAATAACATAGTGTTTGGTTTCGATCCAATTGGCATTTGTTCACCTGTTTAGAGAACCAATGCGTGATTACCAAATCGTGCTCAGAAAACATTCATTTTCCATAAGGGAATGGGTGTAGGTGGACTTCAGAGTGATAAAGAAAGCAAAGCCATGCTCAGTTGAGAAAATTCTCTGTAGTTGGTTTACATGGAATACACGCTGAAGCATTTTCCAAAAAAAAGGAAAAATAAAATCACTAAACACTACCGGTATTCCACATGACTTTATAACTTTTAGGGAATTGACATTGCGTTCTAACTCGCTAAAAAAGAGACGTTGAAGTAGTGTATGAAAAGCGTGTGATATGAACACATCTGACAACACATTCAGTGTGGAAGTTAAATTTATAACTTTCGTGGGTCAGAAACAAAAGAAAAAACGGCGATTGGAAGGCGGGTTCTCTACTGTAAAACCTGAACACGATTATTACATTCGTGGTGATGGTTAGTTGAAGACTGTAACTGTCAAATATTGCGCTACCGTTCAAGCCGCTTTGTGCTCCAAGTCGTGTAATCCCACTCATGAACGCGTGGCCTTACATTGGCCCAAATGTCATGATTTTATTGGGAAATAAAAATTGCTGGTGTGATTTGACTTGAGCTAAATATTGCTGACGTGTAGCCTTTTGTCAGTATATCATGCGTTGTGAAGTCTTGAAATGCACATATATCCAGAAATACCGCGTCCTCCCGCGACGAGCCTGAGATTGATTGCTCTTTCCCTTACTACCAACAAATTCCCCCTGAAACAATCACAAGAAATGAACGATATTAGGGAATATATTATGGTACCATTATAAACAAGTAGAAATGTGGCCTAACCTCGATGCGCATAAACCATTCCGTAAGCCCGCCCACCAACAGAGTAAATAAACATTGACTCTGAGTTCGCGAGCGCGGGAGTTGAGGGGTGACGAGAAGGGAGATAATTTATCCGCGGAAATTTCTAGGGAAAGTTTCACGACTGACGACAGGGGGTGGAAGGTTAAATGGCCGATAAATGTGTAATTAAATCCCCCCGCCTTCGGTTGAAAATAAAGTTAAGGCCGACCTCTGTGTTTATGCTTCCTGGTAGAAGGATATATGTATTATTGTGTAAACACATATACCAGGGCATTTCCAAGGCGATCTCCAAAATAAAGAGAACTATGATTGATGAGTAAACTCGATATGTAATGCACGTATATATATATATATAATATATATATATAATATATATATATAATATATATATATATATATATATCTATATATATATATATAGATATATATATATATATCTATATATATATATATATATCTATATATATATATATTATATATATATCGTGATGACAAGCAACTTTATAGAAAAATTTCCAGGTTTTATAGAAAATGTTGATTCTTTGTGTATTCCAAGTATTATGACCATTACGCTCTATACCATATTATTATTTCTCTCTGTTACTAGTGAGGTCTGTTCAGAAACAGGAGAACGAAATATAAAAGGATAAAGGCGGAGGAAGACGGAGAGGAGGAACCGAAGAAAAAAGGATCGCATCACGTGACGAGGTGGCAAATCGAGACCCAACAGCAGTCATGACCTTCCTTCATACTGGAGAGTACTCGGTGGACGGACCTGACAGAATAATTAGTTTAGCGGGGCAGTGCTAGTGGCCGGTACTAATCTCTGGAGGCATGCAATAGGTAAAGCACAGACACGCAGAGAAAGTTGAAGCTGATGGGAATTCAGACGCACATGCTCCTAACATTGGAAGGCACGCTGTTTGTTGTGTACGATAGCCTAATAGGCCTATATAGAACCCGTTTGCGTTATGACCCACTCTTCTTGTGAACACAGCGTTTAGCTTACACTGTAGGAGTTCTTTTTATACGAAAGTCATGATCGCACGTGAGAAAGTTTGATTTGAATTTCTACCTCGACCTTACAACAGGAAAATCCGAGGGAATTAATAGAATATTTGACCGTTCAGAGCGAATAGCCGACCAAAACGTTTCAATTGGCAGCAAAACTAAACGCCAATACACACATAACATTTTATACTTTCACTCCACGATGTCCACGAACATTTTATTCAAATTAACTAAAAGCTAGTACTGACGATAGTCAATTATTCACTGAACCAGATTATTTTTACCTGACTCTCGGGGTAACAATCCACCCTCTCAATGTAAGATTTGACGGAAATGATGAACATTTGACTACTTCACGAGTAAAAAGAATAATAGAATCGCAACTATGCGTGGTGGTTCCTTGCGGTATCTAATCTGCTTCTCAAAGCTTATTATCAAACGGCGAATTAAGCGTGGACTGAAAGGAATCTTCCAGCCCAGATTTGGGGGTGATGAATGAGTGAAACCGTCACCCTGTATTACAATGATGCCAATTTGAGAGCTATGTGTGCACCAAGCCAAATAGTGATGATCACTGTGGATCTTCAGATGAATAAAACCAATCATATGCGCTGGACGCGTCCTCATCAACCCACTAACGCAGATACCGACATGCACTCTTATATTCGTTGTACGTTGTGACAAAATGTTGGTTTCTGGTTTTCCATTCATATCCCAATTCATGAATACCTTCATTAATTCTGCATTCTGATTGGCCAAGAAGTTCGACTCGCCATTCGAACCCTCTCTATTTTGCATGAAGAAAATAGGGAGAATGTAAGTATGTATATGGAAATTTGATTGTTAGCTGGTGAGCAGCCCATTACTTACCATGTATCAGCCAGCACACGAAGTGAACTTGAAAAAAACATATTAGCCTTTGTTTTGGATAGTTGCTATGGTGATACATTGTGTGGTCACAGCATCATGCTAATCGGCTCGGGGTTTCAACCTGCACGATGACGTCATCATCGGTCTCGAATGCAACAAGAGACCTCGGTACCCTCGTATTTATCCCCTAATTCATGAGTCACTTCCGCTAATCCCATGGACCGTAATGTACGAACCATAATTCGAATCAGTTCTGAAGTGAGGGAAATGGCGTTTATTTAAAAAAAAAAAAGTCGATGGTTGTCAACTTCAGAGGTGCTTCCTCACGCTGTCCAAACAACGCAAACGCTGCGTAATCGTTGCTGAGCTACCGGGTGGGCAGGTAACTTATGACTGCTAAATGTTACTTCTCCTTCACATAAATACACAATAACATGAAGAGCGGATTCTTACTCTGTGATTGAAGTTATCTCTAGTTTCATTCGAAACGGCTCTATACCTCTTCCCGATACCTCTCTCCTAAAATCCGCCATTGCCCTCATTTCTTATTCGCCCTAAGACAGAACATTAATTAACTACCTTCTCTAGCATGTTCCGCGCCGCCCCATTCATGATGAGAAATAGCATACGGTTTATCGGTTCTTAACAACGAACAGGGGAGTGGCAGACTTTGAATGTTGCTCGGTTGGCACAAAATTAGCGCCGAGGTCAAGAGGCCGTTAGTCAGTTAGTCGCGAGACATCTCTCACAGTCTTTGTCTAGGATTGAGATCACGGACAATAGTAGATGGTACACTCCATCTAATATTGCATCAATTGATTCAGATTCGAGAGAACGGGAAGGGGGTGTGGGCTTTCGAATCTCGCTCAGTTGGCGAGAACAGTGTTGTCCCATTTCTTTTACCAAAGATTGTGTGGAGGAAATACACGCATATAGCGAAAAAGGGGGAAACATCTTGGGAGGGTGCATGGTTAACATGAGACATCTGCGCTCCTCTCAATTATCGGGAAAGCGGGACGTGTTTTATTTTTTGCAAACAAACATTTTGTAGATTGAGTCTTACCAGAGTGATTTTATTATCACCAGGGTAAGCGATAATATCATCCGAAATCCAGTATACTGTTGTATTGCTGATATCAATCATCGAACAGTATGATCATATTTTACAGTTAACGTTTACATGTCATATGAAGGTCCTTCACCATGTAAACATATCCGGTTTTAAGACCCCGCCATGTCTCGCATTCAAATAATCAGACTCGTCCAATGACATAAGAATCGAACTCAAATGCTTCTCACGAGAAGTTAGTTTGAGAAGTTATGCTTCTGTTAGTATAATTAAATGATTTTGTATTAGGAATATGTATTATAATAATGTATATAGTAAATCTAAAAGGCCTCAGCTGGATTATTTAATGACAACATCCTGGAACACTTCCATAAATCAAGCTCGTTGTATATTCTGTCTATAAATTATATTTGTAGACGCTCATGTAAATGAAATATAATAAGAAAGATGAACGCATCAATTGTCTCGCCTTTGTTTATGAGTTATGTAAAAACGCTATATACACCGTCACAGTGCGTTCATTTTAAATGACACGGCGGTGACATGATCTTTAAACTCCGTCGTCTGGGATCTGGGAACATGAATGTCATTTCTAGGTTCCCTCGCCCACAATTAACGTCAATGTTTATATTATATCCAGTAATTAATGACTTACGTCATCGAGGCAATCAACGGGTGGTAGTCAACATATCAGGGGTGTTAACACATTCGACATTTTCCAAACAAAGTCAAAAGGGTATTCTCAAATACATTTGTACATAAGCGTGTGGAAACAGATTATGCTGTCGATTCTTCACGAAAAAATAATTTTCAATCCGTACGATCAGTTGTGACTGTAGCTACGGTATAGTAGTGGGGAACACGACTCTATATATATTGTCAAAGAAACATACTTTGTGCTGCCATTTGACTTCGCTAGGCATTACATATTGAAACACTCTAAACAACAAGGTTGACAGTAACAGTATTACACAACAATAAACACTACACGATTAGCAGTTCCCAAAACTCGTTGCGGGAGGTGGTACTGTGCAGCAGTTTAGCAGTTCCAAACGTTTTAGAGTGGTTATTTCTTGAAAACGACTAATGCGCCAAAAGGGAAGAAAAAAAAAAAAAACGTTTGTCGTGGGCCCGCGATAAGCGAGTTATTTTATCCGTAACTGTTCAACGCAGCGTTATGGCTCAATGAGCGGATGATGAGTCTTTCATTACCCTGTTTTGTCTAAGGCAGTCTTGTAATCATTTTTGTTTTTTTCTTATTGTATTTTTCCACACTTGTTTGAAATAACTGCTCCTCCTACATAATAAAGCTCCATTCAGCCTTTGAAATATTCGAGAAAATAATCATCAATGATATTGAAAAAGAATGCCATAGTTCGATACCTCATCTAAAAGAAAATCTCCAGTCCAAATTACAACACACTCACATCATTTCTATTAGAGAAAATGGGTGATCATAAAGTTAACGAAGTTTCTGAAAAGTCCTGTCTGGCCGTACAACTATGTTTGATTTCGCCGAGAGGACCTTTCCACGAAATTACAAATTGTGACATACCGTAATACTATCGTTTCAACATATTTGCTAAAAAAATGGCTTCTCCTTCTAGAAATCGAAAAACTTGGATTTTGTCATAGTAGGTCAGTATATAATTTTGACTAGAGATATCTATTGGGTGTCCAGGGAGTTTGAGTCAAGGCTATTTAAGGGAACTTTTGGGTTTAACAGTCAATACTCTTCTCCTATAGAGATTACATGAACAATGGTGCAAAGGAGTTCAAAGGTCAAGTAGGTGTCGGTTTTTTTTTTTTTTTTTTTTTTTTGCGAATAATTGCACTGTGCCTCTTTCACATTCAAAGTCAGACGATCACGAAAATTGATTTGCATTTATGAAGGACCAACGCTTCATTGTGTTCAGGGAACTCAGTTTGGCTGAGGGTATTTCGAGGAACGAATACCCCCCCCCCACCGCCAAAATTACGCGGATGTATTCCTTTCTTCTATCTTGGGGTGGGAACAATATGTAAATATGATTTTGGTTCCAGTTTCATGTTCGTTTTAGGATTTAGCAGTGGATGAACAGCTCAAGCGGTCGATAAAGTGATGCTGTTCGCCCGATCGTCAGGTCCGTCCCTAAATTCAAACGGTGAAAATCAAGGTACGATGCAATGTCCATGTGGAGGTTACACGGTAATTCATTCCAAGGCCATTAAGTGTCATTATCAGGCCAATTCGATAATTTATGCTAAATTCACAACAGACCATTTCGAAGTCATCCGAAGTCATCAAGGCGACGTTGTGGATCTGCCACATGCCAATATTGTGGAACCTATTGATCATGTTGATTGCATCTCTGATTTCGAAATGTCTCGTACGCGCTCCTGTACATGCTATTAGTTTCTACTAATCACACTAAGCGCCATAGCTCTCATTGGGTCCTCTCTGTCGGTCCGCTTCAAGTTACCACTTATACTGGCTCAATATCTCAAGCGAGCTATTTGATTTCACTCCCGACCGATAATAAATAACTTAGGACGATGACACGACACAAAATCATTCACAAAGAGGGAGAGGGTAGATTCATAACGCTTGCTATAGTTTATACTGTCAATCAGTTAACCAATCCCCGGTCATTCTTGTAATCCTAGAGATCGGATTCGATGAATCCAAATAGCCCGTATTGTTATTCCCAATCGGCCGTGATATCGGGTAATAACGCGCGCGCTTACATGTACAATACATACAAATAATGTCATATTCTAAAACTATACCATTAAACGCCTCCTCGCAATTATCCGCTGGGTCGTCGGAATTTCAACGCGAGGTCCATAAATTCAGCTAGATGAATTACGAATCTGTTTCGATTAAGGACGCTGAAGATGAATGACCCGGTCGAAGCGAAGAACACGATATATCAAATCGTATATCCATTATTGCTCGCCACTACCAGTACAGTGAACATATGGAGGAATTCAAACACCTGGAGATATCGGTGAAGTAATGTCATGTGTATGCATGGCTTGCCGTACATCATAATTTGGATTATGTAAATTGATTGACTGTTAATGTTCGGAGCCATACGTGTTTCACATTCGCTAGTGTTTCGAAGCACTTTGCGGATACCACCCCTACTACCCCTACGAATCATAACACTCCGGCAACCCCATCTTCTAGTCAAGTATACGTCGAGTATATGGTTGAAGCTCAAGATTCCTTGGTACGTAGAGACAATGGGTTCACTAAATACTGTGTCCAGTAGCACAAAGCTGGTCACACTTGTACGGGATTCGAACCCATAACTTTTGTTCTCTCGCATGCTGCTGAAAAAACAGCAGATGATAAGACCATCATAGACACAAAGGAAATACACCGTGCCTCACTTCTATTTGATTTCTCCCAAGCAACTTGGAAGGTGATACCACCCCAGGGAGTCATTTATCAGCATCTCACTAACGGAGAGGGGATGATCACCCCCCCCCCCCCCTCCCCAGAATAAAAAATATCTAGTGAATCGACACTTTCCGAGACAAGTTCCCAGTTCGGCGGACGTACATGGCTGCAAGTTGAATAGCAGGTCATCGGCCCGAATCATGCCATAATTCATTTAAAACCCTACTCCTTAAGTTCTTGTTCGCTGTTCAATTTAAATATAGACAAATAATGTTCAATTTTTGGGTTAATGAGAGAGAGAGTCAGACGGGAATAATTCCTATGACACAACCCCGATAACACAGCAACTCGGAGGCAAAGAGGAAAGAGTCCCTATAGACAGATAGAACTCGCCCACATTACTGGCGGACCATGGACGAGTTCTGTGACCGCCGGTCGAGTCCTTTTTTATTAAAGCGGCGGAAATCACCAAATCAGCTAATCAATTTAGTAGTCCTCCTTTCAACGTTTCAAACCAACAACTTATTGTTCATAAAGTAGTGATTCTACACTTGGATGCCATACTGAAGTGAGGATCACCGTTCACCTCACGTTAATTGCCTAAGCATCCTGACAGCAATATCCTCATTAGCCTAGCTAAACTGGAATAACATTTATTGAGCAGAGGCTCAAATTACCTCAGTTTCCGAGCAGCCTCTGCAAATTGCTTGGACGTGAAGTGAAGTGCCTCGAATATCACAACCGACATGCAAAACATTGCACCGATCGTTGTTGAAGAATATCTACGAGATGTATAGAATCTTTCCGAGGAGTTTAAAGACCCGCGAACTGGGGTCCCTGTGTGGGAAACATTACAACTAACTAATATCTTGCCAAGAAGAGGGCCACCCATTAATAACAATCGCTCTTTTGTGAAGTCACTCTCGAAACCACGTGAGGACATTGCTGGTGATACCCAAACTCTCCAATTGGAGCAGGAGACATTACAGGGCAGCTAAATAACTGTAAGGAACCTCAACAGCTGGTGGTGTGGTGGTTAACGAAAATGAAACAATAGCAAAAGAGAAGGTAACACCTGTTAGTGATTGAGTGTAGGAGGTAATTTATATGAAAGATAGGATACACCGGGTTAGTTACTGACCCCCCCCCCCCCCTCCCCTAAAGGAAACACTGAGTGAATTCCTGGGGTTAGCCCATCTAAGATTTGTTTTCCGTCGTCGATTGCTTTGTATGTTCATATTTTCGTCTAGCCTTTTCCGGTACTTACGCAAACACCAAACTACTGGTTACAACAGTATAGGGGCATCACGCAACATGCACAAGCTCAAAGACCCGAGGATAAACCATCTTTGTCGACATTGTCAACAATCTGGATTCATCTTGCTCAGATGGCTTGAAAGTGTGACGGTTCCAATCTAGAACGGTTAGACAAAATGACCTTTGAAAGCATCTGTTAAGAACGCAAACCCGTCTGTAACTGGAACCATTCGCTAATGATGATCTGGATTGACCATTGTTGCACTCAACAAAATCGGGTACTGGACGAGCTACAAGTTTATGGAAAAGCTCGAGTAGTCAATCGCACCGGCCTTCTCTCCTCCAGTGTCGGCAAGTTGTTGAAAAAGAGCCGACACATTTGTCAATCGTCGATAGGCTTTGCAAATAGTAAGTCAGGGAGTGAGTGAGTGAGTGAATTAATGAGTGAGTAAGTGAGTGAGTGAGTGAGTGAGTGAGTGAGTGAGTGAGTGAGTGAGTGAATTAATGAGTGAGTAAGTGAGTGAGTGAGTGAGTCCGTCAGTCAGTAAATAAATAAAACTTCATTTCATACCAAAAGGGAAATTTTAAGCTCGCATGTACATATAAGACAAATACAAAATAATCAAAAGTAGAAAGACAGATACGAATGGCATACTTAAGAGTTCATAGTATCAAAGTAAGAAAGTTCAAAGGAGTGATGAGTGAACAAATGTCACATCATAAACTTGCACTTCGAAGCATTTAGATCCATCTGCCGAGATTTGTCCTCGACGGAACCTCGTCCAAATCTTATTGATGTCCACGCCTGTCATTAATGCATCCAATAGTTCCGTATAAGTGCAGTCATCAGCAAATATTCAAATGTTAGATCATTATTTGTTGTATCTTTGTATAAGGGGAACATGCAGCTGTGGTCTAGAACTGTACCTGAGGTTCACCTCAAGAGGCTCACCTGAACAATGGTGCTACCCATATAACCAATGAAATTATCCAGACTAATTATTCGCCCTCAGAATTTGACAAGTCCCAATTATTCAAGTGGAAATTCTAACACTGGCGATATAGGCTGATGAGGTGACCGAGCAAATCGTGGCAAAGGTTTCCTTTTACCCCATTTCGAAATACCGCCACCACATTCGGAACTGATTAGAACTCCCGACAAGTCTTCGTGGCTATAACATTTTCAAATGCAACAAGCCATTACATTGTACTCTCCAATGTTTATCTTGTACCATGCCGTGAGGTCAAACATGTAAGTGATGAAAACCTACCACCATGTTAGAAATGAGGCCGCCCCGAGTTTGAACGAGTAGAAGGAAGTCTCTATTATCGATTGCAAATGGATTCAGTTCCGGGCGCACCATAACTCATCCTCCATTTAAAACAGCCCGTCAGAGGTTCGCCGAAGGTACAACATATTTTACGCGTAATTAATTTGTTAATATCTCTCAGGAGTAGAGATCAGGGACTGGATGTTTCGTGTCAAGTTTAAAGGAACATTCTGCGTTGGTATTGCAGCTGAGCTAGGAGTAGTTCGAATGGTTTTATCGGTATTTGGATTTTTTTCGTCAGTTCCTTGAAAAGGACCCGCTGAATGTTGACGATGCGCGCCGTGGTCAGATGTTGATGATTGGTATTGGCGGTAGGTAGGCTTCGGTCCGCGATATGATCGATGATATCCATCGAGTTCGCTCGAAACCAGTCCAATCGTTTTTTTTTCTCTTGTACTTGCATAATGTCACGATGAAGAACCTTAGCAATGCTATTTTATATAGTTACTTTATACGGCGCTATAATAAGTTAATACAATTATATTTTCGATATATCTTGGGACGGTTTTCGTCGTGACGTCATGCACACCTCATTAACTTTTTTTTTTTCTTGTCGTTGTATCAGGTCGAATATCAGTTATTAAATAGGGAAGAAAGAACAGTTATCTATGTAATGTTTCTGTAGGAAAACAGCTTCGCAAAGGTAGCCCCTCTTTCAGACTTTGAAAACGACCCCCCGCCCTTAGAACTCCCTTCCGGTATAGGCTCATATAAAACTTCATGGGTATAACGTGACTGTAGTCACTGCACAAAGCCTATGATATGGTTTGGTTTCCCTGGTAACCTCATTTTAACGCATCCATGATGTACCACGCCGAAGCTTGTTTTAAGATCGAATATTACAATTTAGAAGAAACGACAATATCTCGACAGCTTTACATCTCTTCGCCGTTTCGGGCCCACTGGGGACAAATAAAGGCACCGCTGATAAAGGCCCGCCTGTCACTTAATAAATAGGCCGATGGGGCTGAAGAATGTTTTGTTGCCATTTTGTTTGCGATAATGTTTCAATTCTAGGACAGGATCTGCCCACCAGCTCGATAAATATGTCGAGGTGAGGCAAACGTCTAGGTAGTGGTACACGTCACCATAAACGATGAAGACACTCCGTGGATAGGGCCTTCATAATCATGAGTCATGTTCAAGGAGCTCACATCAGGAGTTCATGTAAATGCTTGGCGATGGTGGGCCAATTACCGCCTTTCCTTCGACCTTAACTGCTTAATGGGATCAGCATGATCGATTGATGATGTTCAGCGACTTATATCGTTGGGCGCACATATCCTGCGGGGAATGGGGAGCATATATACCCCCACTTCTGGGGGATGCCCTCAATGACTTCCACATTCTCGCACAGTAATTTCTGGTTTAAAGGCCCATACACCCCCCCCCCCCCCCCCACACACACAAACTTCTTCACATGGACGTGCTCCACTGATATATTTGTACGACAATGTTGAAAAGTATAGCGTTTTCCTCTTCTACTTTTTGCCCCATCTTGTCTTTTCTTCCATTCTCAATTCTTAAGTCCGGCCATTTTGCCAAGAATAAGAGAAATAATAGAAAACACACAAGAAACGACAGCAGCAAAACACACACAACAACAGCACACTCATTATAATTGCTTATAGCAGTATAGTTACCCATGGGTCAACGGTCGTCTGAGTTTTATGTTTTACCAGAAGTGGGCAAATCCAGATCATGCGTTTGCAGTAATTCGCCAGTATTATTGTTTGCCAGTGGCGCATATTAGTTATTCCAGTCGAGGGGCATCTAGGGGTAAATCATAGCTATTTTGAGGGGAAAAAAAAATCGCTGTTTGGCACAATATAGCACACTCTTAATAAAACTCACTCAATTATTCCATAGATGACGATACGATGCAGTAAATCAGTGTCAGTTTGTTGAGGGATGAAGAAGGGGTTTCGACTCGATTACTGCATTATTTGTGCTCGATTATCAAGACTAGAACATCCAGGACCATGCCAAAAAAGTTGCTTTCCCCAAGTCCTGCTCTATCCTACATACGTGCTATATTAACTAGCCACACGAGATACTTCGCCGACTTCGTAATAATACATATTCAAAATTTGCTTTGACGAACTTCCAAATAATCTGGCATGTTTATAACTCAACTCTTGCACTAGCAGTATGATTTAGTCCGTTATCTAAGATTATTGCGATCAACGATTGTGCGGATATAATATACCCTATCTGCATATACATTTTAATGATATGTATAGCCTCCTAGTGTTGACAAAACCAGTTATTCGATTAGGTCCCGTCGCGTTATAGCTGTATAGTTTAAATGCAGACGTCACGAGAACCGTAATAAATACAAACGCACAGTAAATTTCATGTTATATGTACAATACCTTAGTCAGATAGTCTGGTAACAATTTCATTCGAAGGTTTTAGTGTTAAACTAGTACAGGTGACAAGAGGACATATCAAAACCCCATTCTCAGACCGAATAAAAAATATGAAAAAAGGTTATAGCCATCTACTTCGAGGGAATTTATGACTTCACGGGGAATGTACTCATGGAACCGCTCATTTTTTGCGCCTTCACAACAAACAAGACGGAAAGATAAGGGACTGAAAGCTTTATAGGCGATGGTCACAGTACTTTTTTAAACGAAAAATAGTTTTTATTTGGGTGCGAGTGAAGAAACAACTAACATTGTCCTTCTACTACTTGGGTGTTAAGAGATATATTTGAAGATAATGATAGGAGTATTTTAGAGGGAGGCTTCGTTCTCTAATTCTGTGGTTGTAGGAATAGGGATGAAGGGCAATTTTCCGACCTTTATCGAGCCATGAACCAGTCTCGACTCGAAATTTCAGCTAAAAAACCTAAATAATAGGATTGGTTCCGCCTCGTCTGTTATTTAGTTGAGCTTTTGAGTCTCGACTGTTTATTCTTCCTACAAAATGCTCCATGTCTAATACTAATAATAAATAAATAAATAACTAAATAAATAAATAAATATACAATAAATAAATAAATTAAAAAATAAATAAATAAATAAATAAAAACTCATTATCGGTTTTGGACTTCCCAGCAAATGATCCATGTGAGAATCGATGTGTGTGTGTGTCTATGTGTGCGTGTGTTCAATATGGATTGTAATCAGGGAAACTCGAAAACGGGTTATCTCAGTGATTTTGTAAATATTTACCTATAGTCTGAACAAATGGTTGTAGAGGCAACCCCAATTTTTTCAATATGTCATATATTAAAAAATAGCAATGGCTCATCAATACAGGTCACGATTGGCCGATCTGTTGCAATTTGGTGTATTTGGGGTGGCGGTTCACTCCAAATCATACTCCGAACGCAATCCAATGTCAGCGAAGGTCATATAGTGGTTGTGAAAACACACGCAAATGACCAATAACGGCATGTCGGAAAGGTTGTGGAGAAATATGCGCCATCGCCAATTCTAGTGACCCTCGTCTGTGTGAGCTCAATTTGACCCATGGGCGTCGATCCTGGCGGGACAGGGGGGACACGTCCCCCCCCCAACATTCGAAGTGGGGGGCATCATATCAAGTCCCCCCACTTTTTCTTTGATCTCGATTTGAGACGAAAGTACATGTCCGTTTTTACACGTATCTGTTAACGTGGCTGTGTGGGACTAAAAAAAATATTGAGAAGCAGCCTCACAAAGACCACAGTGACCTTTATTCCGAACCCGTGTCCAAAATTTCCGCGTGCTGAGCGCGCAGACGACCTGTAACTGTTGTTTCTATTGTGTCGTGAGCAAGCATTTGAGGCATAGGTCTGGCGATTATGAAGCTTTATGCAAAGTTTTCTCACTCAAGAAACATAAGTGAGAATATTATATTTTTGTTTTTAACAAAGTAGATTCACAATAAAATGTCCATTGATTTTAACACGAAGCGGCCGTTGACAAATACGAGGCGGTTGAGGAGTCAGACGATCCAAAACCACATTATGGAAGTAAAAGCAGTTGCAGATCGAGGAAAAAAAAAACGGCTGGGCAAAGAAAAGGCACAATTTGGCAGACAACGATGCCCAAAGTGGATAAATGCCCACAATGTCAGCCGAGATATAGAACAGGCCAGATAATAGACAGATCAGATTGCCGATTTCTCTCGTCGGAAGCCCGATTGATTGAGCAAAAAAATTTGTCAATCTTGTAAAGTTGGGACATTGCGATTTCATCGACTTGGTCAAGAAAGAAATTTTGCAACAACATTCGTCCCGGTACGGTAGCTCTGGGATGGTGTTCGCTGTCAGTACTGAAGACCACATGCACGAGCGATACTAGAGATTCCGTAAAAAATATTTTGAGTGCAATTTTGTAATTCTTGGATTATATTTACCAAATTGCTTTCGGACATCGGCATGCGTTTCTAGCAAGCTGAAGGAATCGATAGACGATGCACTCCAACTTGAACAATATATTTTGCAGGCTTCAATTTCAACAAAAACCAGTCCGTGTGGTTCTGATCGAAACGAGCTGCAAACAATTGTGGAGCGCGGCGAGATATTCCTACATTGTAATGCGCGATATAGGTATTATGAATAGGTTATGTTAACAAAACACGGGCAAGAAATGTATATAAATTGCAAACAAACATTCAGACAAATTTGTGATATTCAGTCCAAAATTTCCGTCGAAAGAAACGGGTACGAGCCTCGAGGCCAAAACGAGAAATTTACCTGGGTTCTTCAGAATGGGCTAACCGGTTTGACTTCCGGGCCTTTCCAGGCCTTTTCCTAGACACAAACTAAGGTGGTCCCTGGGAGAAGGTAGGGTTCAGGCCAATAACCAAGTACAGAAGGAAACTTATGCCTTGCATGGTGGACAGCAATTTTCGCACAAAAAAAAATCACATTTTAGAGCATGAATTTGCACCTAAAGCCAAACTTTTCAAGGGGACGGGTAAACCCTGACTGCCTGAGGACCCCTCTCGCAGGGTCCTGATAAATGTTAGCCCCTGCCTAGTCAGAAGTGTCTTACGGTCACTGCTGCCGACAGAGTGGAGTGAAACACATAAAGGTAGACCTCAGTTTTCCTTTTTTTTTGCAACATGAATACATGGCAATTACTAACTAATTCGCAGGCGAAAATAACCTCCACCCAATAAATAAATTGAGTTACGCCTTAGTTGGACAGCAGAGTAACTAGGCTACATAGTTTGTGCACAATTCAATTAATGTAAATCCAAACTGCTTGACTTTCGGCTCAGACTTACCGTAGCCCGTCGAAGAGCACGAAGTTATTCTGAGATTGAAAAGATCGGGCAAATATGGAAATTGAATCGGGAAAATCTGGACAGTGTAAAAAGGCAAAAGTGAAGGAAATGACCTAAATTCTGCTGACTGGCCTGAATTTTCAAAATTTTCGGCACGCTTCGCGCGGGACTGCCTTTCTGTGAAGGCAAAACCTGTTCTGCAAAAAAATCAGAAGGGTCCGGTACGCCTAGGCCAGCTGATCAGCACTTTTTCTCCTTTCGAATTTTATTCTGCAGTCGCCTACGAATGCCATGAGGGGTGGACCAAAATGTTCACTGATGTGATCGAACAAGCTTGCACTGACATAACATTGGCTTTGCGTAATAGTCGAGGGCGCAATTCTCCTGGCTGAAAGTTGAGGTCAAGGTGGTAAGAGTGAAAACACATTTAGGAGGGACTTCCAAAAAGTTGGGGGTCACGACCCCACAAAGACGCGCCTTGGATTGGAAATAGCCCTAGCAGATACACCGTATATGGCTAATTGGCCAACATTTATTTTCATTCATTTTTTTCAACCCCAAGTTAGGTGATATTGTAAACCTTATGCCCAATAATAGTAAGATTTAAAGTATCATCACGGAGGCGTACAGAACCAACTTAGGGCAAACCAATTATGATATTCGAGACTGGGTCGGGCCTGGTTGCAGGATAATTTGAGAGTGAAAACACGAAGGAAATACCCAAATTCGGAGAAACAATAGAAGAAATTTGGGCAAAGTGAGAATGAAAAGTTTTTGATCAGGGATTTGGTAGCCGAATTTTCGCGCGCAACAGTACTGATATAAGTTGTAGCGTATAAACTGCAATGAAATCCACTAACCTTTTTTTCTGGGTAAGTACGTTTCTGACCCCAATTTTACGTACGTCACCGTGCACCTGGTCATTTATTATAGTGGGTGTGCGGTGGCTTACAGTGATAATCTACTTTGATGATGCGTCTAAACTGATTCAATATTGTCTAATAACCGAACAATTAATCGCGTTGGGGAAATTGTCTTGATCCCCTTAATTCCACGTGCTTACCCCAGATGAAGATCTACCCGTGTTTCATACCGAGTGCTCGAATTTTGAATCGAAAGAAGGGCCCAAAAAGTTGCAATGATTTTCAAGGGCGTCTTTCTACCGGCGTTGTAAATATGCGATGTAATTCTTGAATCATTCGTTCACTCGAATAATTTCAGAAGCCTTTGGGGGTAGACGTCCCCCCCCCCCCCCAATTCGTCTGAGAAATTCGGGCGAAAATTCGTGGGAAATTTGGGAAGGAGAAAGGGCAAAGTTTAATAATGCCGGAATTTTCTGCTGAACTTTTCGATAACATGCCCGGAAAACATGCAAAAAATTCTGCGCGCTTCGCGCGCGCTGGTAGTCTTCGATGGCTGACTTTTAAAATTCCGCAATATTTACTCTTCCCAAATTTGAGTGGTCCCCGTACGCCTATGGCTTTCCCTGCGATCCCACCATGGACCGTTTGGCAGACCTCTAGATCCCACGCAAAAGAAGCCAGAGTAGAGAGGTAATAAAAAATACCATGTGAGATATGCGGTAAATCATCTTAGTATGCACCATGACAACTTTTTGTCTGTCTCTTACTCAAATCACACATGTAAGATGGGTGCTATCGAGTCTGGCAAGTGCCGTTTTCCGGCGCGATCTGAAGGGTAGGAAAAGCTAAAAAATTCTTGCTACGCTTCGCGCGAACCAATGGTGCCGCTCCGCTTAGATGGTCATTTGCATTTGATGTGTCCCCCCCCCCCACTTTTCAAAACGGATCGACGCCACGACTGACTCTGAGGACCTTTACTTGTTTATGTGCCAAATTGAGTTTTCGTGGCTATTGTCGGATCATGAAGGTTGACACTGTTCGACCTTCGTGTAAGGAGCTCTTTGAGGTCAAAGTTTTAGGATTAGTACGGTTAGGATATTCACAGAGCTGCGTGAGTCGTAATCGTACTTTTTTAATCAGTGGATCAAACAACATCTGATGATGAGGTTAGAAGATCAACTAATAAAAAGGAATCAAATAATAATTAAGCCTAGCACTACGTACTGACTCGTACTGACGCATTTGAGCTTGGTGTATTTATTAACTATTAATGGAAAACTATTATTAGAGACCCAACGTTCCCCCACTGGTTCACATGTCGAGCACGGCTTAATTTTACCGACCCTACATTTGCATTTTGTAAACCAAAACAAGGCTGCAGAAGTCCGAGCTGCCGCGAGCGATTTCCCATATACGTCAGCTCAGTTTGGTGACCATTTCAGTAACAAGCTCACAGAGTCTGCTGCTGTACTAGCCAACTAGCTGCATGAACTGCGCATGACTCCACTTACACAGGCTTCCATGGGATCAATATCTAAGGGAAATCTGACAACGTGAACTTAAGTTGACCTCCCGTTAGCGTCTGTTACTTCCTAACTCCAGAGCACACTATAACCACACACTAATATACTGTCTATTCGGATTACCACGAAGGTCATGATTTCTCTGTCAAATACGAAATATCTGTTATCTGTGCATTCAACCTTTTCACCTTTCCCCAGATAACGGCAAACCAAAATTATTTCACGTCCACTAAACTGCAATTTTTACAATATCAATTGTTGTATTTTGAAATGGACAATAATTGACGCATTTCTTTTAATTTAACTCCCGCGTTTAATACGTAGGTTTTTCGAACAGTGAGGCATTACTGACTTGTGAAGTGGATTCGCCATTATTTGTATACTAAAGGGGCTAGAAACTGCCCCATTGTTGAACTTAGGTCCGTCTCACTTAACTTTCTAAATTTATGTTTACTATGACCATATATCATTCATTTACTGCATACAGGGAATTCTGTTGAGACCGAAATGGGATCAGCCATATTTGGGGGGTCGAGTGAAGTAGTGGAAAACTTCAATGTTGCCACAGTAAGCTTATAATCCTGCGCAAGATGGGAGTTGAATCCTTGTAAACTTTAATTGCAATTATAAGCTGACGATACCCGGCTACGATGTTGTAAATCACCCTAATATTATCCAGCCTGGGATTTCAGCGCTTGAAAGTGATTCATGTGGAAGCTAAACTGCTGCCCAAAATCATGGAGGTCCAGCCTAAATGACAAACTTATGTTTGTAAACAGTACAGCAAGGAATCTTCGACGCAGTTTTGCGTTCTTATTGTGTCATGTCATGTTATGTCTATAGATACACCCTCAGACCTATAAAACAGATACATTTATAAATGTACAACGAATCAGGTTATCATATTGTTCGAGGCTGGCTGTTGTACGAAAAACCTTTCTAATACCTGATAACCGCGTAGATAGCTGCATGCTTTTGGCTGTTGGCAGATGCGCAATTGACTCTTACGACGTACTCCATCCAGAGCCAATCACAGCTTCATCTTCGCATAAGATCCTAAACCGATCGCACAACTTTTCTCCGATAATAAACAACTAGGATGAAGAAATAACACACAAAAACGAAAGTCTGATTCATTAACGCACGACGTTGTTTATAGACTGGTAGTAAGTTAATCAATCGCGCTTCATTCTTGTAATTCCAGAGATAATTAGATATCAACGAATCAAATCAGGCCCGTATTGTTGTTAGTAATAGACAGTGATGATCGCGTAATAACGGTAATGCAAGATGAAATATATATCTGATATATTTATACTTTCCACCATTAAAAAAACGTCTCTCTCTCCCCCCTTTCTCTCTCTCTCTCTCTCTACGATCATTCGCCGTGTCGATGGGAGTCTACGCCGTAGACCTCATTAACTGAGCCAAACGAAATACATCATCTGCTTTCAATTAGGACTGATGATAAATGACTAGGCTAGCGCGTAGGTAGGTAGGAATCTAAGACTAGTAGGAATCGAGATTACACAAGACCACATTCCGGTATATGACATCATGAATATATACCTTGCCAATTTCACGAATAAGAAATGGAAACATAAACGTAGATGCGTTGGTAAGTCGTCATGTTATACTGTCCATTCCATTATCTCCCTATCAGCAGATCGGCTAACGTATCAACTGATAAACAGTCTAGGGAGGCAGACTGAACTTTCTAGTTCAAATAATATATTGGTATGGAATTTATTTTAAATATAGTATTTTTGGCTCATACTCGAAAAACAGCAGGGGTGATAAAATTGGCAATTTTCAACATTCATTCAGGATGTTACCTAACCGTTATTTATCGGCCAATTGTTTTCTACTATCCACTTTGACTAACTGACACTATTTCCTCCTCTTTTACCCAATATACCGCCCGACCCTGTTTGATGAGACATATTTATTAGGCTTGCTTCGACTGTGTTGGATTGGTAACAACACAACCATTATTATCAAGGTTTACACCAACAATACTGAGCAACATAATGACCAGTTCGTCAATCTTTTTTCAACATTTTTCTCAACATCTTGTCCCCTCCACCTGTCCAAACACCAACAACTATTGCGGTAACCGGTTCGAGTCAGGACGGATACCAGCACGTCTTATGTTATTTATTTTACAGGTGTTTCGACATTTCCCCATAGCATTGTTCATTCACAGCTGCATTCCATAAAAAATTAGTGCATTTTATTTTGCACAGGGTGAAATTTGACCACAGTTACCTGCCATAATTAAAATCTGAACGCGGAACTGATCGCCCACTTGACAAAAAAGTGACTTCTATATACACAGGATACACAGGGCAATCTCGAGAAAGAGACATGGTCTCATCCCTTTAGTATTGCGACATGATCCAATATGATAGTTTGGTATTTCGTCAGTAAGTAACACAGCTAAAAACGAGGCGGGTGCGCGGCTCACAAAAATGGGGATAGATGGCGCCATCTCTATTTCCTGCAAACATGGATTGAGCAATTCTCTTTTTGTCTTGATTGAATAGTTAACAGAATCATTCTCTTAGGCCGTTTTCTTCGATGCATGAGAAGAGCGAGAACCAGAAGTGACGCGCGAGGGGCTACGATAAGATACAATGACATTATCCTAAATTTTTAAATAGTCATAAATACTAGCCTTTTCAAGTCTTCACTGGTGTTGCGGTAGTCTTCCTTGTTAGAACAGAACATGACGGCAAAAGTGAGGGTTGATAGTATGAGGAGGAGGAGCCTCTTGTGTTGGGCCAGCTCAAGATTAAGATAATTGAAAAATAAGGATCGGGCAACACCGACGTCTGAACCCGTCCGACTTAAGTGACTCTCGCAAACAAATGTATTCAATTTCGTTGATTAATTTTTCCTTTCTCTGATGTGTGGTTAAGTTTTGTGTTCGCTCTGATGTTATGTGCTGTTGGGGTCTTGATTATTTTGATTTTTCTTGCTGAATTGCAAAGGGAAATCTATGCAGTCACGCGTTTTGTGTTGTTGTGGGTGTGTGCATGTGGCTGTGACGGTAACTTGGGTACACAATAAGTGGAATACGCAAAGCCGGACTGTACTCATTTTTGGTTGGTGGATCCGGATGAGTAAGAGGTTCATTATTGTTTTTGAGAGAGGTTCAAAGGTCAGTTGGGAGCAGCAGAGGCGGCAAGTGAATGTCTTAAAGCAGCTCTAACTCGGTGTCTGGTTTGTCAACATGTGGCTTAGTTTACGATAAGATACGCAGGTAGGAGGTGGAATGGTGGAAATATAGTGATATTACCTGAATGATCCGGAAAAGTGTCAAAGGGTAGTAAAAAAATGATCTCCTATGGATATTTAACGAAACATTTAAGGGGGATGTACTACTGCGCGAAATACATCCGATGACCTACTTAGACCTATGTGACATTTGAATATTTTACCTTTGTGGACTTCTGCGACGACTGGATTCGTCTCGCGGAGATGAACCCAAAAGACAACTATAAAAAACAAAATTGTGTTAAGAGACGCCGTCTCGGGTTGCCTGTACCATTGCGTTGATTAGTTAGTCTTGGTTCGGCAACCATCTCAAGTCCGGTCGTTGGGTGAGAGTATATTTTGGGTGAAATATTTAACGGACTATAACCGAACGTCTTTGCTCCAGTCGTCTTTGGTGTCACGTTTACGTCTCTGTGATCTCCACCTGTTTCTGTACTCCGGGCCCCGCCTGCCTCTGTGTTTTATCATCTACGTTTATACAACTATATTGGAGGTTGTCTAACTTGTACCCGCTCTGGCTTCGTACAATACCCTTCTAAACGATGCTACATGACTCCAGCTATGGACGTTTAGCGAAAGGGTCAGGGAGGTTCCACCTCTAGACTTGAGATCGGAAGATCCGATTGACTTGCCATTTAATGTTTGTGAAATCGGGTTTGTTCGACCTCTACCTTTTGACCTCTGCACCAAGTAGAAATGTCAGGGGCAAATTTTCTTTGAAAAAAGTGCCACCATTTCAAGAGGGAAAAATGGACGTGAAAATTATCATCCATCAGACTTTTCTGATAGCACTATGAGTGGTGTGGTTTAAAACAAATCTCCAACACTTTCTAACCTCCCTATCTGGAGTTGAACGGAACATATGAGGGGGATGTCTTGAAAGTTTTGTTCGTCCATCAAAATAATATGATGACCTCATTTGACCTCATGTGATCGTGTGGACTTTAGTTTAGGATAAATTAGAATAGTAGGAGGCGGGGACATATAGTGATGTTAACATGAATTCATCCGAAAATGTCAAGAGGTCGATCAAGTGATTTCTATGAATCTTCATGAACGAAACATTTGAGGGGAAAAAGTTTGTTTGTCTATGTGAAATACATCTGATGACCTCATTTGACCTCATGTGACTATTTTGAACTTTGACCTTTGAGGTCTTTTTGCGACGAACTGGCTCGTCTTGCAGAGACAACCCAAAAAGGCAATTATACTACCCTCCTACGATGTTCATAACTCAAGTTATTGACGTTTTGCGGAAGGTCATGAAAAGTAACACCTATACAAAGGGTGAGACTTGAGACCAGAAAATCCGATTGACTTACCGTTTGATGTTTTGAAATAGGTTTATCGACTTCTCCACCAACTTTGGTATATGATAAGCATTGATGAGGTTGGTAATTTATACCACAGCACTTTCTAACCTCCCTTATTGGAGGCTAAAGTTCTGACGTGCATTATGTTAACTTGAGGCCATAAGAAACTTATTCTCATCACTGACTTCCGAAAAATTCCGCTACCAGGCTCTTCTTTTTTTCATATTTTTATTCCAATAACATTTCGATGAGATCTTGCTCTGCACGATGGTGGAAATGTCAAAGATCAAATTTTCAAAGTGCCACCGTTTAGAAGAAAATGGACTTGAAGATCATTATCCACCAAACTTTTATATATGATAAGCATTGATGAGGTTGGTAATTTATACCACAGCACTTTCTAACATCCCTATTATTGGAGGTTAAAGTTCTGACTCTCCAATTGGGGCAAGGTGAAAGATGTGTATACACCACAGGGGTTGTAGTTTGATATATCACTTCATATTTCGGCGGGTCCTGTAGAAATGACCTCTAACCCATTTCTCTGCTCCCAAGAGGCTTCATATCAGTCACACGCTAATGCTATGGAATGTATTACATTTACAGACATAAGAAATAAGATCACACCCGTCAATGCTCCAACCACACCCCCCCCCCCCCCAAGCAAGGAATTGTTTTGCGTGCCCTTCTTCTCTTGGTTACTGGGGGGAATTTCTCTATTGCCAGGGCCAGCTACCCACTGCTGCCTAGGGTGGCCTACTCTTTCCCGCCCACCGTACCTGTCCTGCCTGTGTGTGCATTCTACATTGCTGCCTATACTATACTTTCCTGCCTTGTAACGTGTATCGTGAGTGTTGTGTGATTACCTTTTTATTCTTTGGTTGTATTCATTTTATTCCACGTTTGCTGCGAACACTGGGGAAAAGAATTAGGTGTTTTTTTTTTTAATTTTTATTGACGACCTGAAATTGAATTGTGTACTCTTTGCTATAGCTGCGCTTGCGGGTTCCACAAGTTCCGGAGTACAGGCTAGCTGTCATGGGAATGAGGGCAAGTTGGTCGTCTGTCAGGGATGTGAAAGGTGGGAGGATTTTCACAAATCGGTTCGCTGGGAGGCCCATTCATGGCAAAAGGAACAGGGGCAGACAGCGTGTTACATTTGTCGACATCCTGTCCTGAAGAGGGACACTGATCTGAGAGAACCAAAAGAATGAAAGTACAAGGATGAATGGAGGATCCATGCTAAAGCTTGGCTGTGGCGACCTAGTGAGAGAGAGTTAATATTCATACACAGATCCATTGTGGGAGGAACATGCTGACTTAGGGGGACGTTCAGGTCAAGCAGAAGCGGTTGTCACTTCAGTCCACAAATACCCCGAGAGAGAATAGAAGAGCAATCGGGTCAAATTACCAATCACGAACTATAGGATGAAGACCAATTATTTACGTGGAAGAAAGGTACACTACCGAAATACTACGTTGAAGATGAATTGTCGTCAATTAAAATAAATCTGGTAAACATATGCACCCAGATGGTATATTTCACGCATTTTTTTCCGTCCAAATAAATTGATATAATAATATTGAAAGTATGTGATTCCGATATACCGAGCTGTGCTGCACATTACGATATTTTGTCGTGACGTAAATTCGCCGTCGCTTGTTCGCTGGGCGCTAGCAGACGACAATCCATCTTTAACTATATGATAATCACCAAATATTCAGGACAGTACTTGGTGAATCTCCACGAGGAAAAAAAACAAATTCATTTGACAGGAAATCGTCATATTAAACGTGAGGAACACGGTGATTATTGCGCCAGTTTTCATTGTTTTTGGCTGTCATTTATTTCTAGCTATACCACTATTCAATCGATTACCATTGAAATATCGGACTAACAGTCGAAAAACGGAGGTACAGCTAGCGGTGTCGGTACGCAGTAGTAATGTCTTAATCCATTTCAAACAATGCGCGTAATCCATTTCAAACAATGCGCGTAATCCATTTCAAACAATGCGCGAAATGGGGTTGATTTTCAGTAATCAAATGATTGTGTTCTTGGGTTAACATTGATTGTTATCTAGATCTCCGGGACTTTGGTGCTGGTACGAGAAGGGAATGAAAACTCGATGTGAGGGTCCTAACGAAGAGAAGGGGTTTATGTACGTACCTCTTCCCAAGATGTGTGTTTCATGTATCGATGGTTTGCTTAGAATAAATGTATAATAAAAAAAAGTCGACATACCATATGAGGAAGATACAAATTATGATCATACCATCACAACATGTTTTTACATTGATTCTTCCCTGATGAAACAGAATAGTCACTTGGTACTGGTTTGTCCTTATATTCTCACCGAGAAGCTCTATCCCTTTCTGTTCACACCATACCGTATAATCGGCTGTAATGTCTGATATAAAAACTACAATTGACAACAACCTGTTGAAACGATAGTATTAGGTCAAAATTCGTAATTTCGTGGAATCGGTCCCTGCGGTGGAACCGAAAATATTTGCTACGGCCGCCGGCTTTTTTCGAAAATTCGTCCAATCTACAGCGTTTGCCACGAAACATTCCTTTCCTGTTTACATTATATAGGGTGGAGTCACATGCTGTACTTACAGCACTTTATCCGAAGATGCTAAGTATACAAGTCACGTCCCGTGGACATACAAGCAGATGTTTCAATTCTCCAGGGAATCATAGAAGCGTCAGATCACTCCTGCACGAGCAGAATATACCACACTGAGCGTAGCCTATGTTCTAAATAGAGGCACGGAGCTGTAACCCGGTAATGTCAACACCGAAATGTAAAATATGTATTGGTTCGTTTGAAGGAGCGAAAGTCGGAACGAACCTAATCATCAATATGTTTCGATATAGATTTTTTTTATTCGTCCAATCTACAGCGTTTTCCACGAAGCATATTCTCATCTGCTCATCGAAAGCCCATAACCTTTCCTGTTTTACAATATATAGGGTGAGAGTCACATGCTGCACCTACAGTACTTTTAATCCGAAAAGTAAGTATACAAGTCACATTCGTGGGACATACAAGCAGATGTTTCAGTTCTCCAGGAGAATCATGGAACCGTCAGATCACTCCTATACATGAGCAGAATATACCACACTGAGCGTAGCCTATGTTCTAAATAGAGGCACGGAGCTGTAACCCGGTAATGTCAACACCGAAATGTAAAATATGTATTGGTTCGTTTGAAGGAGCGAAAGTCGGAACGACTTAATCATTATGTTTCGATAGAGATTGAGAACAAGTCTCACAATTTCGCGAGAACACTGATGAAAAGTTATGAAGAAAATTACGATTAGGTTTGACAAAACGCAGTGTGCAAACGAACTGTAGTATGTTATCACAATCATATCCAACGAAAGTATAAAACTAATTCCGTAATAATTCGGTAACTGTTCAGAGAAATCGGAAAGTTCAGCCAGCCTTCATTCAGCCTCCTTGCCAGACACGGAGCTAACCCCTACGTGGTAATCTACTGTATTGACTGATCAAGAAACTACAATTGAAAAAAAAAAAAAAAAAAAACCTGTTGAAACGATAGTATTAGGTCAAAATTCGTAATTTCGTGGAGTAGGTCCCTGCGGAACGAATATATTTGGTTACGGCCGGCCGGCTGAACTGATCACCATTTTCTCCAAAATAGAAATGATTTGAGTACTGTAATTTTGACTGAAGTTCTTCTTGTAGAGAGTATCGAACGATAGCATTCATTTCAATAATAACAATTGATGCTTATTTTCTCGAACATTTCGAAGGCTGAATGGACCTTCAAATGAAGAACTGAACTGAGAGGTTTATCCAACAAATAATGGAATCGTTAGTAATATACTACAAGAATTGTAGCCGCCTAAAAACGTATAGGTCTTGCAAATAAATGTTAGGCTTCTAAGATTCGATGTATAGAAGGTTCGTTCCGTCCTACATTTGCAATAACCTCATATCCATGCACGCTCCGTGAAGCAAATCCACCCCAGACTGGCCTCTGAACGTCCACCGAAGTTCTTACAGCTGCACTCCCGTCGGCCTGCATTTTAAGATCACCAGCGAAAAGGGGAAGCATTATTATTAGGTTTCAGAGATCATGGGATCACGGGGACATACTGGAGGAAGCCTGATGAGAGGAAATTGGGCTCCAAATGTAACGGAATTTTTGATTTCCATTGCTCACCCGTACTGTTCATTCAGCACGAAATTTAGAAGCCAGGTAGGGTACCGTAAATAAAGGAATATTCAGCCTATTCCTAATACTGTACTAAGATGTGAATGGCAAATCGGACGGCCAATGCAATTTAGAGAGGATGTTTTTTTCTGGTAACCGTTCTGAATAAACGCTATGAATACTGTAGATGGTGGATTAAAGCTATTCATAATTCTAGCTACACTTTGAGATGATGTGTCGTGCGGTTTTATTTATAACGAGCCACACTAATATAGTTTAGTTTAGTGAACATGGGTCAGGAAGTCCCACAAAATTCGTGAAAAATAAATCAAGAATCTTCTTGAACGCATTCACACTCTAAGGACAGGAACAACATTTCGGAAGGGTATTCCCGCTCTTTAATAACTCTCAGCGAGAGGAGAAGAAACTTCATTTACGAAAGACCATCGAACAGCGTTTACCAGAAGCTTAGGCAATGACCCCTATTGGTGGTACTTTGAAAAGTATAAAAGAAAATATTTTTTTTGGGAAGGAGGAATGGCCCTAAAATCCCATGAACAGTTAAAACCTGAATCAAATCACCTCGAATTCGTCTCAGCTCCATTGGAATTAGACCGAGACGCCTTTATCTTCCCTGTAGGGTAAATCTCTAAGACAGTGGATTAATCCGGTAGCCCTCCGCTGAACGGATTCAATTACCTGCTTGTCTTTCGAGAAGTAAGGAAAGTGAGACCTCACCAGTTGATTGAACAGCCTGACAACAATATTTTTTTATCACGGGAAATGAAGTGACATCTAATCAAGCCAAGAATCGAATTAAACCTTTCTCGCAGCTCAGCACACTGCCTTAGAGGGTTTCAAGAAGAATAAAATGAACTCAAGTTCTTCTCTGAATTCTCTATGATTTTTGCCACCTTCAACTCGAAGGAAGCGTTGCGATTGTGGAAACCAACATGCGTAAGTTTGCACTTACCGGCTTTGAAAAACATTTGTTCAATCGGAAGACCATTTGGAGATTCCTCGGGACAAAGCCACCATCTTCGTTCGAAGCAACCTCTCGATACAAACTTGGTATCGTCCGCAAACTTTTCAACTCTGGAATGCACAGAATCTTCAAGATCGTCAATGTACACCAGAAAAATCAATGGCCAAGAACCGATCATTGGGGGGAAAACACCACTAGTGACCTTTGCCACGGAGAGAACGCCTTTGATAACAACTCGTTGTTCCCTATTAAGAAGCCACAGACGAATCCACTTAAGGACATTCCCCTTTATACCAAAACTTTTCAATTGAGCAAGAGACGCGCTCATGAGACACCTTGTCAATTTTTGTTGGAAGTCTAGATCACAGCACTCATCAGTGTTCAATGACCTGCTCTAAGAGTATTTATGGAATTGGAGTATTCGAGCATGAATCATAACATCACAGTAGGCGTTATTCATAGCCCACCGAATGGTAATATTTCAGATTTTGGTGACTATATTAACATTGTAATGTGTTCAGTATCCCATGGAAAGAAGATTGCTTCATTCTTGCTGACTTCAACATCAATATATTAAATGATATGTCATCAGGCCAAATTCAATTCTTGGTTTGCCACAAACAAATCCCCCAATACCAAAATATTTAGGTGTATATATAGATTCAAGATTATCTTGGAGTGATCAGGATGCCCCACGTCACATAAACAGGACCAGCGGGGGTGTCGGCTATACTGAACAAATTTACGTATTTTACAAAAAACGTATTGTTGTTTACTAGCCTCGACGACCCGTCTGTCAAACGCATTTGAGTTGTATTATTGATTCATGCATCTTATCGTATTTGCAGCATACTTTTGAGCTCCCGTAATTATTCCGCTGCTTTTTGGTTCATCCGAGTGGTCGGTTCAACTGGTGGAGCGCTGGCCTTCCACCTGGGAGACCGGGGCTCGATTCCCGGTCGAGACATACCAAAGACTCTGAAAATGGTACCTGTTGCCTTCTCGTTGGACTCTTGCACACAGAGTAGGCAATTTGCAAGCTGCCGTTTGCGTGTGATACTACCACCCCAACATTAGGGTACCGCCAAGAGGCATTGCTTTATCAGTGTATTTAGTGCAGATTGCAGCTGACAATAAGTTGCGGTATTCAGAATAGGCTCGATCCTCTGCTCGGCAAGTATACCATAAAAAGGGGGGGGGTATTGATTGAGTTGTCTGCAAAATAGGGCCGCCTATACTACGATACTATATGGCTATATGGGTGTGCGCCACACAAAGTTTGTGCACATATGAGCTACTACCGTGTTGTGCGCGCCCCACAAGTCACGGTCCCAATAAATCATAGAAACACCTAGGTTCACAACACCTCTCCAGGGAATTAATAAGCTCAACGGTTACATGGTGTCTGATATAATCGCTTGGGGTAGGCTTGACGGAAATGGAACCCACTGTAGTCGAGATTACTGCCAATGAAATATGGATCATCTACTTAGTTTTGGAATGATTCTACTTACTGTTTATACCTTTGCTTGATGCAAGCAAGCGTCCTACACACACAGCCATATACACGTACATATGTACCTGTATATATGACACGTACGATACGACCGCAATAGGTTCCTTGTACCACACGGCAAGAAACCAATGAGTAAAAAAAAAACACACAAAAAAAACATAAGCGCTAGTTAGTTCCTATTTCCCGCTTAGAAAATAATGAATCATTGTCCCATATATGTTCATGGTGTGATGAAGCACATCAAGTACTGCATGAATCTCCATCTCTAACAGTCTAAGGGGTTACACTCTTCGCCATTTTCACAGCCATTATAGGGACATCCCACCTCGTCTCACTAGAACTCGGCTCCGGTGATGCAATTTTCTGTTTAATCCAGCTCACATGAGATGACATTCGGTCATTACGCTGAATGCGCCTATTATGAAGATAATTTTATCTGCGATGCAGAGAATGTAATATTCGAGACCTAGCTGCCCAACCTCTAATTGGAGTTTTATTGACCGATTTTTCGATGGTAACTCGCTCTATTCTGAGGAATTATCGTGCCTGAAATGGGGTACCGTCACTGATTTCCGATTGGTCTTCCTTCCTGTTTTAAACAGCTCCTCTGAATTGAGTTTGCTTGTAAGGCAATCCACTGATTCGTTTGCTTTCAACGGAAAGTGTCCCACTTCACTGCCAATACGGGCCGCTCGTATTCTTCATTTCGCTATGAAATCAACTAATAATTGACATGTTCGTTTCGGTAGAGCAAAGTTTAAAGCACTCCATCGCATATAGAAAGGAAGTCCTTATGAGCAATTCTGCCGTTTTAGTGAGAGGTAAATACTGCCTAATATCGCTCGCCTTGTTGCTTCGGTAGAGCAAACAATACCTCGCGAGAATAAATATTGCCATGCATTGACCAAATTCCCACGGATACACATTACCTGTACTAGAGTAACTAACTTTCAAAGTTCCGTTTTGAATTAAAGCGATTTGAATGGGACAACGAATTTTGGCGGATTCATCTACATCATATTGACGGATATGTTGATCGATTGATAGGAGCGCAGCCGTGACATATTCCTGTATTAGCGGTGGTACGGTCTCTATTGTCATGATCATCAACTTTTCCTTACCATAAGTAGAAGTAGCAACAACAACACAGCAACAACAGTATTATCAGTAGTATCCGTTTGCGTCCGAGGCTCCCGATCGCCAAATTCACATTCATCCATAGTTCATTTAACCTGAGACGCGCATAGTCACTTGAAAATTCCATCATTACATGAGTATTTCGGAGAGCAGAAGGGCGCTGCATATTACGATTCGCTTAAACACCCAGGTTCGTTGAACACCCAAAGAACCACTTTAGCATTACCCCGAACCCCCTGTATCAAGCTGGGTACATCATTTCTATTTTTCATGTTTGAGAGGATTGTACAACTTTACTTGATCATGCTATAACACATGCTAGTCGAAATCAATTTGAGGACAGTCGAACAAATTCAAACGGACCGAACCGCAGACACGAGTCGAGTTGATTACCGCCAAAAGAATCATGATATATGATATAGATAGAAGTGGAACGGTGGAATTTAATACTTGTGAAATTACCTCGAAAGGACAAGAAACTAGACTAAGTTAAAATACAGGTCAGCGATGCACCTGCCAATCAACGTAGTGTTTCCAAAAATAGCGTGACACAGGCTTACCCAAAAGGTAAATAATAATAATAATAATAATAATTAATAATAATAATAATAATAATAATAATAATAATAATAATAATAATAATAATAATAATAATAATAATATCTCGTTCTTATGTAGCGCA
Organism: Sclerodactyla briareus; assembly: GCA_026419785.1. Taxonomy (NCBI): domain Eukaryota; kingdom Metazoa; phylum Echinodermata; class Holothuroidea; order Dendrochirotida; family Sclerodactylidae; genus Sclerodactyla; species Sclerodactyla briareus. The sequence continues at coordinate 135,924 of JAODTK010000554.1, forward strand.
TTTCCATGTCGAAGATTGCTCAAAGCGCTTTACAGATATTACCCTGATAATTAGTGAACGTGTCAGACCTTTACCATACAAACAGCCCTCTTGCTTGTTCTCTTCCGACGCCACCATTTCAGTACGTCACTTCACAGTGTTCCCCCGGGGACTTCCCAATATCAAGCAGCCCATCAGACGCTCGATACTCTCCACAAGTCACGTCCAAGGTACCCACTTTCACACGTGGGTGGTGTGCACATTTCAGGAGCATGCCTGTCAACCGCGCTGCGGCAAGATATTTCATCGGGACTCATTCCACTTGGCTCCGAACCTCGCAATCAATTGTTTTGCAGTCCGGAGCTCTACCGAGTGAGTTAATCCGCCTCCGTATAGATAATTGAAACCACTTTCGTTGGCTGGTTAGGGGGTTATTCTAAGGAATTTCTAACAGAGTCCACGCTTCGTTGCATTCTGCACGAATTATAGTAGGGGAGTTAGTGAACGAAGAAGGCTTGTTCTTGTCTTGACTTTTCTGTATGTCTGGTACTACAGTATCATGCAACACAAACATAGGATAACTGGGTCCTGCATAGTAAATCTGGAAGGAATTCTAATCTGGAATCGTCCTTAGCCCAAATGACCACCGGAAAGACATCAGTATTAACAGCCTATTACCATAATGATTCCATTTACTGATGATGACCGATGTGCGTGTGCGTTGCAGACCACGAAATCAGGAACCGGTAAAGCTAACATGTGCCGGTGAATTATGGACCAGCGAGTCATGATTGCGTCTCTCTCCTGTACAGTAGGTAAAGGTAGATGCTGCAGAAGCCTTTGACGCTGGTTGACCGTTGGTATCCGTGAAAACAAATCTGGGAGCCTGCGCTTTACGCATGTTCAGCTCCCAATGTAATATACTTCGTTGGAAATCAAACCTGAAACTGTATATTCCAAACAGGGCGAACCAACGACTTTTGTCCTTCGTTTTTGTACCGAACAAGTGTTCATGTCAAGATCTAATTGTCATATGAATACGACCACGGAAGCTTTGACGTGATTGTCACTCCAAGATAGGAATGCTCTTCCACCAGTTCAATTAAGCCAATCCTTACTCCAATAAATTAGGAAAAAGTTAGCCAGTCCTTGCTGGCAGGCTGGTGTGTGTAAATGTCATCGATGTCTGAGGATGTTCGATTGTGTGTGCGATCAACAGCAAACAATATGATAGTGAATGCTATAACGGTGGAAAGAACATACCTCCTCATAGCACGCATCGGCATGAGTCTCCCTTGTAGCTTTTTCTGAACCTATCCGATTCTCCGTATCCGTCTTGAGAATAAGAATGAAATCACACTGTAATCCACCTTTATCTGTCGAAGAAAGGACAACATTAGGCAGGTCTATTATTAAGTTAGTACAAATTAACTTAGAAGGCCTATGTTAGATTGTAAACTCTCCTAGGATCTAAACGTTGTTCCACTATCTCAATAAAATGGCAAGAGCCCTAATTAAACGGAAATAGAAAACAACAACAAAAAATTTGTTACTATACACGACCAAATGTTAGTGAAGGCACCTAACCATGACCATATTTTACCGTGTTTAGTCAGAAGTAAAATATTGCCATACCAATAAACAGTTCGGGATATAGACGAGATTCTTCCACAGCAATTCATTAACGGTCGATTTTGTCGAACTGTTGCCACTCCGAAAACGGAAAACTAAGTTATCCCATGTTTCACTATGTATGGGGAAATACATCTGTAAACTTCGTGCTGGTTATGAATAAAATATGTCTTAGCATCCGCTCCTCTCACGGGGATAAGTGTGATAGGACATTTTGGGTGGTGTGAACTCTGCTCACACTGTTGGAAAGGGGTTTTTCGGGTTAAAAAGAAAACGTTAAGTTATAAATCCGAAACCTCCCCAATATTTGCCCAACCCCTTCGATTCCCTCCAACATTCAATCGATTTGAGCCAGTGACGGTATACACCAGACCGACTCGAGAAGCTGGGGTGTCCTCTTTGAAAATAAAAGATGAACACAATTTCAAACCAATGTAATTATAGTGGTTACCTTTTTATGAACAAGGCTATTGGGAAAAGAATAGAAAAAAAACGTTCAATGTCGGACAGGTCACTAACAGAACATGAAGACATATCTATAACACAAGGTAGGCACAGAACGTTGCTAAATCTAGTTGTCTAGCTGTTCTGACGCATTACGATTGTAATATAATATTATCTACGTTTTATTTCAACGTTCTTAAAACGACCATTTGTTTCATGATCATGGCTCATTACAATTATAAATACTGCCCTATAAATCCACTTCGTCCTTCCGAACATCCTCCCCTTCTGCACCTGAATCGAAACACTCGAATACATTTCATGGAAAAAAGATTCAATAATCAGCATTCAATCAGTAATAAAATCAATCCTAATTAAATATAATCATGTGAGCAAAGTCTGATAAAGTAATATAACACAGCTCCGCAAAAACTTGTCTCAAAACTCTTCTAAACTTTCACAATACAGTTAGTCTAGTTCCTCATGGAAGTCAATACTGACTCAACTCCAGTTGACAAACATTAAACATAACTGGCTATCCGCTTTGCCAGTTTTAATCTTGAACCATGACCGTCTGGTCCAGGATACACTTCTACCACATGCCTATGACCACCGACTCCTGATGAGATTCCTTCTCTATGACCAACACCATGTCATTGTTCAAGTCCACTTTTTATCACACAATTTCTACGTTTTGCAAACGACGGCAACCATTCTTCGAGCCGTCGTGCCAGAAATGGCGTTATAGCTCTTGAACATGCCGCCATTCCCTCATATGATTATTTGAGTGCCATCTACAATCTCCATTTGAGCAAACTTTCCACCTGAAGAACCATGTAGGAAATGGTTTGCCGTGATGGTGTTAAGTCCTTAGGGATGGCTGACATGTATGTCAATAGTTGTGAGTTGATAATACCTTCAACACCTATGAAGGCAGAATGGAGCTCCTCATCAGTTACCTCTGCCTTGCCCAAGTTCGCTTGAAAGCCCTCTTACTTGATTTTATCAAGGCTTCATGTACACCACCAAAGGCTTGAAGGAGGCCTGATGTAACCTCCCGTATCTTGGTCTGCTATCAATGGCTTTGAACAGCTCCTCCAGCTCCCAAGTACATTCACAAAATAGAACCGTTGATTGGAGAGAACCTCCACCGGTTCTCCTCTCTGTCTCCACAAAGTTACAGGAGACGTTCAAGAATGTGTCTAGGGCATGAAAGCGAGTTCCAAATGCACATCCCTTGTACTAGTCACGTGTACAAACACAGGTAGCGCTCAACCCTAACGAGGCCTCTACCTGAATCGTCAGGAACGGGCCAGCATAGGTCGAAAGCAACCCTAGAGAAAGCCCTCACCTCTCAGTAACTCTCTTCCTGGGCAATGGAGCCATCACCCCCCCCCCCACCCCCCAACCTCAGACTTTCTTAGTTTACACTGATCACAGTTAGTTTTCATACTCTCTGACTGCTTCTTGGCCATTGATATTAACTTGGTTAGTGCATGCTTCCTGAGAAGGATGATAGGGAACCTATCAATTTTTCTGCGTGACTGAACCACCCTGTCATCCTCAAAACACCACCATCATCCATTTTAGGTATCATTGATCTCAAGACACTGTTAGAACCCGAAGAACCAATTGGAATATATCTTTAACATCCTAACCAAAAGCGTCTTTTGTACAACTGGCAAAGAAAAGTTCTCTCATCCTGTAGCTCATCCATTTCTAACACTTACGCTTCACTTCCTCTCCACTCTGGCAACGGCATTTATTATGAACACTACACACTATTCCAAACCCTGAGCACGTCTCGAACCGTTCAAACCGTTCCAGATACTAGACTTCAGTCAACAGACGCACACACACACATGCCTTATCACCATCGGACACACCCCTTCTTGAGCATACCCTACCACCTCGCTGACTTGAATCGCAGGCCAGGGAGGAAATCCTCTGAAAGGAATTTTGGACCACTCTGACACTTGTCACCCTCCATCATCTTCATGACACTCACTCCTCGGGGAAGCCAAATCAGCATGGTTATCTTCCTCTGTACATGTCTCCACTGTGACGGACTTGTTAATTGCTGGATCTCCCCCAACCCTGTTTTGCAATAAATGGCTTTAAACATCTTCACTTTCCGCGTACCTAGTATAACACATTGTGACTGTCCACCCAGAAAAAACTGTATCTCTCAGTTATGATTTAGCGGCGTGAGATGGAATTCAGCCAATCTGAGTCCAAACATTGCACCCATCAATTCTAGTTTAGAGATGCTAAGCGCTTTCGAGGGGGGCACTCTATTCTTCGAAGCAGCGAGTCTAAAAAAAAACTCGCAGTTATTCTCCCTCCTAGTGTATACGACTGCTGCCATATATATATTTACTAGAATTCCTACACTCATCAGAACATGAACTGTTCCTCCCTCTATTAACTGGTAACCTTGGGCAACTAACCCTACCACTTTTCCCAGATTTTGCAAGTCACTTATCCACATTTCAACCTTAGACTTAGATCTCGGAGCAATTCCTGGTGAAGATACATTCTGGAATATCACAAACGACCGCTACCTTGTCACGCCTGAAGCGGAGCAGCACATCATGGAGGTCATTCTGAAGCTTAGGACCATCGTTCACTAGATCATTCAGACTGATCCTGCCACTCTTTTTGCCTGATGCATCGAAGACTATTCTCACATTTGTGGGTCTCTCCTGCCCATCTTATAGCACAGAGAAATGTGTACAAACCACTCCTCACCAGGCTTTGGTTTCTCACGTTCCATCTTCCTAATGTAGCCTTTGTCAAGAAACTCAGTGATCACTCTGCTATAAGCCTGACCCAACTTTCCTTTCTCTGAAATTTCCTCTCCAACCCTCGAGTCTCCTCGTAGTTGTTCTGTCATCATTCTGGTTTTCCGTTTACTTTCCTAACGAGGAATTTTTGCAATTCACTAGAGACTCTGATGATACTTTGACAGCCTCTTCTCCCTCCTGAGTATAGCAATTCACCTTGCTACTTAGCCTTGAGTTATCTATTTCCCCAGAATATCCCTGATTGTTCAATGACTTCCTGTCCATTTGACACTGTTAAGTGTTACCAGATCTTGTGTGATAGGCTCGAACCCGCCGGTTTGGTGCAACTGGACCTACGCAGGTATACTCTAGAGGCGTAGGCTACAAGGAACTCACACAGTCTCCCCTTGATTTCTTATTGACTCATGCAGCGCCCGCTGGTCTAGCCATCAGGATATCAACTGTGTTCCCTTCACGCACTTGACCTGAATGTCCTCTCCGATTGATCCAATCTTTTGCCACCCTACACCATCCCAGGTTCCAGAATATCACACACCTGGCCATTTTTTTTAAGGCTTCAATGTCATACTTTTTCACATTGTTGTCCATGGAGAATATTTTCACATTCCCAGGGAACGTTCGCCGTTCACCACTCAGGAGTGAAATCTGATGATTCTTCAGGTTACTTCGGTCCCAGTCCAAATACTGAAGGGTACTTCACATTGATACAAGTCTGATCACTCATCGTCTAGAGAGCATTTACTTCCACACCTTGTTTTATATGTCCATATACAGAACTGGAACCGTTCTGAAAGATATTTCCTGTATTGCATCGCCATTAGCATGGAAGAAGGTTTAACTTTATGTGACATTGATGCTTTTGACTTGAACGCCAGTCTTCATCTTTTAGGATCCGCTACGCCCTCATTATTTCTGCTCCCACTATGTCCACCTTCTCGCTCGTTCCGTGATCTTATCTAACACCTGTTGTGATCTTGGAACATTGTCACCATTACAAGTCATGTTTCGTTTAGCACTGAAACGCAAGTGAGTACTCAAACCACCTCATTGGCTGGCCGCATAATCTCATCTCTCCTCCACAGTCATACCTAGGGAGAAGGACGCCTCCCCAGCTTGTTGATTCCGAATGCTGCACCGAGGACCACACATCTCCTCCGTCTTACCACCTTGGTGTGGCAGACTGTCCTGGGAGTCCAATTTTATGATTGCACCACTTCGCTTTTGATCAGCTTCTCTTCTATCTCTTTGTCTTCCAGATTTACCTCTAGCTGTCCTCCATAACTTGTACTTTTTGACCTTGCTTCTCACGAACTTATTCAGATTTGCAAATGTTATCTTTCCACACTTACTCAGGATTCTCATGTTACTCATTACTCCATTTAGTCTCAAGTGAATGTGTTGCTGCCGGTTAAATCTTTCCTGGTACCCTCCGTTTTGACAGAGACTTTGACTTTTTTTCCCAAATCACCAATTAGCTCCCATAACATAAATACATGTATCCCTAAATCTGTGTCTTGCACGAAACTTCTTACTTACTCTTTCGTTAGTTCCAATGCTTTCATCAAATATGCAAGTTTATTGAAGTCAATGTGACTTTCAATCGGCCTTAGGTCACAGGTGGTCCAGGCTTATCCCTCCTGCATCGAGCAGTTTTACACAAGCCGATCTATTTCAGTAAGAAAAACCGAGATCAGCAGCTCAGACCAGGTTGACTATGAAGGTCCCGAAATTGCATGATTATGCCCTTGCTTAATTTGTTTTTTCCATTGCCCTCTAGTGGCTATTTAACACGACTTCGAAATACTAGATGGTTGAATCGTCATTATTTCTCCCTGCCACCTAAATAACACATTCCGGCCTCAGCAAATAGAAGCGGTGAATTAGAACACGAGCGAGTAATTTCGATAGAACTCATTTGTCCCGTCCTCTGAATGATACCCGACGGTCAGATAGCTCGCTCTCCCGCGCTGATGAAAGAAAAATACGTATTGATGATGATAATAGGAGAAATACGGAGCCAAAAGAGCAAGGAAGGCATAGGCCTGTACGAGATGTCAAGTTTCGAATTACAAGCATATAAAAAAAAAAAAAAAAAAAAAAAAAAAAAAACAATATGGAAGGCGGGACGAAATACCTGTCCTTATGTTTCATTGGACGTTGAAAAACACTCCTGTGGTGAAACATGCGCGGTATCTATTGTGCGTACCATGTCTGCATACGATGACCTCTGTCATGTCAGTGGTATCATTAACTGCAACATGATCCATAAAGTCCGGTTTCACAGTTCACAGATGTACGTTGTTGAGCTACTTTCGGCACCCCCCTTTGGCATCGATGTTTTGCTATGCAGGCGAAGTCTTGTCCAAGACTTTCGATTGTTTTTCCTGCACCCATTCATTTACCTTTTCCCCTGCGCCACCCCATATACATTACACATCCCGTAAGCTGTGTAAATCAAATCATCCTGTAGAGCTCTTCTGTTGGTCAGGTTAATATGCCATAACCACATCATACTATAGGTCCGCGAATTAATTATTTAAGTTGACCCCGTGCAGTAACCTATGAGTGAGTACTACATATGTCTCTACAGTGGTCTAGTTACAACACTAATTATCCTGGAGGGTCTGAACACATGACGGATGGCTCCCTCATACATAATGTTTCTGATAGTCTGAACAGCACTGCATGCGTTATTGCTTGAGGCATGCCCCACTGTGTAATATGGAAGGGAACTAGAGGCCACCATCAGATTGTGGTATAACGCAATCGCGTTGGGGACAATCAGTCCCTAATAGAAAACTAGGCAGGGCGGCGAGGGTAGAACTCTGTTTATGCCCCCAGTACGACTTGATCATGTTTCGCCTATCTGATGGAAACTAGATTGCAATGGTGCTGTAACCAATGTACAATTATGTGAAAATGTTCACGATCCGGAGGCCAAAAAGGCATTTCAAACAATGGTATATTGTGCCCCTGTAACAACTTTTGTAACCTTGATTTCTATTGCCAAAGATGTCTTAGCACTCATAAACTTTCCACATGATGGGCCCAGGGCCCCCCACTGGCATTGGGTCCTAAATCCTCTGCAACTCTGAAAGTACTGCTATCAGGCCATTCTTATGGATGAATATCAGCACTGTGAAACAGATTTGGTAGGAGATAAAAGATTTGTGGTATTTCATATGAAGGGGGCCCAGGGTTCCCACGGCCCTGGCCCAAAATATTCGAACATCCCAATTGCCCTCTACCAAGGACCAGTACATTACATTAACTTTGAAGAAAATCAATTAAATCTTGTGGGAGGAATTCATTTCCAATTACCATTGTGTCCAATTTCATAAAATGGCTCTCGTGCCCAGTGGGACTTGACCAAACTCCTCACAGACGGTTCCCGAAAGTACGGTTGTCAGACCTTCATTATGACCAAATATCAGCACTGTGCACCAAACTTGTAAGAGGGAGAAGCCTTCTGTGTAATCCCCAGATATATAATGATATATATATATATAATCTATATATATATATATATGATATCTATATATATATATATATATATATCTATATATAATATATATCTAATCATATATATATCGCATATATATAATATATATATTATTTGTAACTCTTGCGAGAATTTTGCCAATGCCAAATGCCAAGCACTGTCACTGTGGGTTCATCAAAATGTATACGTTTTAGGCTTAAATGTCAATATTGATGACAAGCGAGGCCCTAGGCTGGGCTTAGGCTTTTATGCTGTTAGTCCTATAGCTATGCAATTGGACGCGAACCCTACCTTCCAACACACATTATCACGCTGAATAGCTAGCACCACATTCTCGTAAAACTTTTCTGCTGGGGTGGCAGAAGAGGGTCACAATTTTCCAATCCCAGCAGAAATGCTCTGAAACTGAAACTGAATTATGAACTGATCATTCCCCACTTTTATAACCACTCCACAGGTGCAGGCGTGGCATTGCTAAAATTCTGAGACAAAGTGTGGACTTCAAGGCTGTTCTTGGCGTTCTCTCTATTTCTGGGGTTCCACATTTTTCATCCCTTTTCTTTCCCCTGCAATACAGTTTTTCAGCCGAAATGGACAAATCCAATCCAAATAGAGAGATGCAGGTGGTCACCATTGGGTGTGGGCACACATGTGGGTGAGGTGTCCAAAAGTTGGATGACCGGTTTCTTTCGCCTTTCTGAGGTTCAGCAATTATGATCCTTCTTCTATCCCTCAGCACTACATATTTTGGCCGAAATGGACATACGCACCTTTCGGATTTTTGGGGCCAACATTTGTGTGGGCTATAAGTTGGGGAGGTGAGGTTATTGCGAGCAAAAACAGTACGGTTTGTTACGGGGCATAACATGTGGGTGGGTGCAGGTGTTGGTATTGACCGGTTCTTTCCATTTCTGAGGTCAAATTATAACCCTCTTCTCTCCCTCAGCACTACATATTTTGGCCGAAATGGACATATCGCCATTTCTGGATTTTGGGGGGTGTCAACATTTGGGTGGGCTATACGTGTGGGTGAGGTGAGTTAGTGCTGATCAATAAAATTACGCTTGTTACGGTGCACACATTTGGTGAGGTGGTCAAAATTGTTGGGATTGACTCGGTTTCTTTCCATTTCTGAGGTTCAAAATTTCTGGATTTTGGGGTCACCATTGGGTGGGCTATAAGTGTGGGTGAGGTGTCAAAGCTGGAGTATATGTTTTTTTTCATTTCTGGGGTTCAAAATTTTGACCCCTGCTCAATTCACCAGCACCACATTATTTCGGACTCGTGGTGGGTCAAACGATTCGGGTGTGGCACAAATGTGGGGGAGGTGTAAACAATGTTGCATTTCCTGTTCTTTTTATTTCTGGGGTAGGTACCTTTGAGATTCAAAATAGCCGGAAAATTTGATTCAGCAAAAAATGGTATTCATATACCATTCAACAGTTCAAAGGTCACACGGACGAGGGTCAACGAGTGGATCACAATGGCGCACATCTCCAACCTCGGCAGACATTTGGTTTCCACGTTTTTGACCCCTAATTGACCTTTGATGACCTGGCCGTTTTTTTAATGAAAATGTTACCCACGATTAAATACCGACACGGTCCTAAATCTTATGTGTTCCAAAGTACTGCTGATGCAAATGGGCCGCAAGAGGAATCAAAACCAAGTTTTGATCCTCGTACTTGGGAACCGGGTGGCCTGATTGAAGCAGGAGTTTGTCTCGTCCTATTCAGCCCAAGCCGAGCTCTGTCACATATCCAAAAAAAAAATTTAGTTTTCATTTTCATCACCTGTAACTCTAACACATATAGGCACACCCATTCGAGATTTGACCTTTGACCTTTGACATCATCCCAAGGTAGTTTGAACCCACTGATTCTGAAAAACACAATGATACACCACTATGAACATCCTATCGAATTAAAATTCAAAATAAAATTCGACCTCTGAAAGATATCTTCGCACGCAAAGGTCACATGAGGTCAATGTATGGTCCATTTTGATCAGAAGGTTATACCTTTGAGATCCGAAAATCGCCACGGAAATTAGATTCTGCCCCCAAAATGTAAGGTCCAATTGGGATGAAAGTTCACACAAGGAAAAATTGTAGGTCAACGGGGGAGTGGATCACAACTGCTCACCTCTCAACCCGGCAGATATTGTTCCATTTTTGGCCCAAACTAGTTTTTTTCCCCTAATTGACCTTTGATGCCCTTGGGTGACATGAATGTCATGTTTGAATATGATCCCTTACATCAATCGCAACTAGTCCCAAAAGATTAGCGAAAAAAGACCTTGCTAATCGGCTTTATTGCTCTCCTAGATATTTTTGATTTTGGCCTCTCATTGACCTTTGTGACATTGATAGCAACAGCAAAAATAGGGATCCATCTACCCCACATGGACGAACCTACCATACCGAATATGAATTTGATACATGCTTGTGTTCCTCAATTATCGTCCGGACGAAGGGTGTCACATACACACACACACACACACCACACACACACACACACACACACACACACCACACACACACACACACACACACACACACACACACACACACACACACATGCATGCATGCGTGACCGTATAGATTCCTTTGCCGTTGGCAAGGAATAAACAAGGATTATCACACTCTAACCAGATACACTGTATGTACGAACCTTAAGAAGTGTTGCGAACTGTCAGCTAATCCATCAGTAAACACATAGGATGCTCACTTGTAGATACGTATACAGTCACTCATATAATTTCAGGTCGTAATAACTCCCGTCATTCAGTTCTCGGGGGTCGGTCAAATAATACACGCGCCGTGATTTAAGACTCATTTTCGCTGATAAAGTGAAAGATGAATGATAGTCTGTTATAGCATTCGAACTTGTTTTTATAGTTACCGGATCGCATGACAGCCACGCCGCATAAACAAACGTCAATCACTTTCGTTTGCCACGGTAACAACCAGCAAGACGACTTTTTTTCCATTTGCCTGACATAAAACACTAATTTGTCACCAGTTAACTGGGTAACCCTAAACATCTGGCGGTAACGGCAGAGAGAAGAGTATTTATATTGTCCGATGAACGATGTACGAAGGACACCTCCGTGTATAGCTTGCTTCGTAAATCAGATATCAGTTATTTCAAGACAGGTGCAAAATGAACATTTCTGGTATTGGGTATGCAAATGAGACAGGAAGGAACACGGCAAGGATTGAGCAGACAGGTAAACATATGCTTTTCATTTGAGCGCACGTTTTGCGCAATGCACCGCCTTTCCAAGGAGGGTGTATGTGTAATCGAAGTAGCCCTCCGTACCTGAACAAATCAGGGTGTGTCATGCCATGAGTAAACTGAAGAAAAATGAACGATTAGCCTCGAACAAGAGTCCAAAACGAACAATGTTCAGGTTCTTAATAATCTACACCTTCAGATGTTGTCACGGTATACACATGCTTCTAAAAAAGACATTCCTTTCACAAGGAGGGTATTTGTTTCACTATTGTTATTTCCATTCACTCTTATTACAATATTCCGGGTTTGGTTTTTTCATCAGATATCTTCCATGACACACACGTGGCTAATATCATTTGTGTTTTTGTTTTCGCCACGTACGTAATTCAGAGGAAATCCTACTGAATACTCGATTTCATATATTCTGACTACTGCCATCATTACTTTATTAGAACACGTTTTCCTCTTGAGTGATCAACATATATCAAGATGAAATGGTTCCTAAATCCTATTCTTGTGATGGAGACCCTCGGAACTGACAACCCGACTGGTTATTCACTGATGAAGGAAAGAACCTGTTGTAAGAGGTCGCCACCCATGATAAATATCCGCTTAGATGTACACCCACATATTTACGGAAACGACGTTTGTTCAGAAGTAGAACACACATAAGTTCATGCGGAAGACCATAGGATGCAACAACCCATGCATTTCATCGTTTCACTGCTTTTTGAGGAAGAACATACATATAATAAGTCGCAGTGATGCGCATCCGTATCGCATTGGCAACACATTGGCCAATGCGGTTCTTGTTTGTTCTTCTTTCAAACAACAATCAATTGCCTCTGTTGGAATCGAATTTATCGTCGTAAGCTAAATAGGTCATATTCAGACACAGGCTTCTTCTTCAGTCCGTTAGTTCATGGAATCGTGATTTGTTCCCAATCTACCGGACCTGCATAGGCATCTATTGGAATCCCAGCCTTACCCGTCTATATTGACAAACGTCAGACGTTGTAGACTTGCTATACATCTAAGGGGTTTTACAAATTGGTCATTATCCTGAAATGTAATCCTACCTTTAAAATAGTTTCTTACGAAGCGGTTCATGTTTTTTTTTCCGGGTATCGTGATATATATCACAGCCCGGTGTTTCTAAAAAATTAAAACCCTTGGTTGACTACATTCGTCACATGATTCATTTTACTATTTTTCTAAAAATAAACCCGAGATACAGTGGTCTGATTCTCATCCCACAACAATATATAGGCAAAACCGTAGTTCTGTATTTGATACAGAGTTTTAGCTTGGCGAGAGAGGTACTCCCCCTGTAAGGAGTTGTGGGCCTGTAACATCGTGGTGATAATAGAGAGTCGGCCATAATGTCCAGGATGGGGTTTGTCCTTCCTTGAAAAAATGTCCCTGACCTCAAAAAGCTGCAGGTGGATGGCCCATCGTTAGCCGTTTACAGTTCGGTGACAAACTTGAGATGCGATTTTCCGAAGTAAGGCCCGACGAGGAAAGGAGCTCTTGAAAACTCGAAAATGTGTTGATGTTTTGTTCAATTTTAGCGAGCATAGCATATCCGCTGTAACAGTAGAAGACGGGGGAAGGGGAGGGGCAAGGGGCTGCCGCACCCAGATTTTCGTCAAAATCGAGCCTTCAAAAGAAAGTTGCTAAGATTAAATCGAAATAGTTAGCTGAGTGTGACTGCGAACTAAGTGGGTACCCACGGTATGAAAGAACAAGGGGTTATGTTCAGCCTACTCTCGGGAACGATAAAACTGAAAGAACTCCTCCACCTACCCTCGTCACATTGTCAAGTAACCGTGGTCGCGGAGTAAACACAGACCCTTATTTCGCATTTGGTTTCCAAATCTTAGCAGACGTCCTCTAGCAAATACACTTCAACTCATTTGTTCCCAGGGCCCCTCCGTTCCTAAAATGGGACCTTGTGAGTAATCTGAATACCAACTGCGCGGGAATAGCATGAGTGGACGCTCGGATTGTTTGGTGGGTGCCGGGTTCCCTTGCATGCTTGAGGTAATATCTTAAAGGCTTTCAAGCCTTTCGTTCGTTGGAATGGCGCTATATTTACATCGTAAACTATTTATTCACTGAATGATATAAATATTAATATCCTACTACGTTGTTTTTTTCTTTCTCCGATGAAATCAAAATGCGATGAGAAACCTTTATAATCCGATAATTCAACATCAAAACGTGCTGTACTTGATGACGCTCCTACAAAACGAGACAAACAATATTATGCAACACGTCATGTTTCCCAACTCGCTATGTCACCGTCAAAGCAATGGTACAAAACCAATTGTTCTGCTCAATCCTCCCTACCTATAGCCTAGACGCCGACATGTCCCCTACCCCCACGCAGGAAGGCGATAGCACTCTTTTATTGATACTACCTGCACACGTACTGCCCCTTCAATGCAGGTTGCTATACCTATAATTTGTCTTCGCAGCTTTTTTTGCATCTGGGGTAGAGTAACACAAACTCTATGTTGCTAATACTATGTTACTGGACGAATGTAATCACCTGTTCTTCCGTGTACTCTCACAGGGAATAATTTTTCTCTTCAATTTGTTACGGGCACTATGCTGCTATTGTCTCTCCAGTTTATATATAGCTCATGTGAGGAGCCTCCGGTTTGACTCAAGCTGGGAAGTATTTTAAGAACTGCTCACCATTTTGGAAATGACGTCACACCCTAACCGAGTACAGAAGCCGCCCAATGTCATTCATACCTACGATGAAGTCATTGAAAGTGGTAATGTGCATAGACTTCCAGTCAATATTCGCCGAAATCAAAATGGTCAGAATAATATTATTCTAATCACGCGCGTACACATTCATTTTTCCAGGAATGTTCCGTTGTACCGTCAGTTGTGTCACTACATCCAAAATAATTTGTATGACTCCGCACGTTGCCTTTTTACGTTTCACTTGCTACCAAATATTTTGCAAACAATAATTGTAGGTTGTCCAAATCTATTTTAAAAAAGGTACCTTTTCGATTGCTCGTCCCACTTGAAGCGGAACTTTGGTGATCCATTCGTTCGTAATTGAATTGAAAATGCGCCGAAGACTTTTATTTGAGAGAGCGACTCAGTCGCGTCCTCTTGATTGAGTGTTAACTGTCAGTGTTATAACACGATTGGGAAAGTTTGGCATTGTAATCATTGTCAAGACGCGAATAAGTAGAGAGGAATGACCCGGAATGGCACATTTATTGAACTGCATGGTTACGAGATTCGGCATGTCCTGCTAATATTTTCGGCATTCCGAATGTTTAATGATCCTTGGTGTTTATGCATTCGCAGAAAAGGTCGACAAGGCCTATCGACGTGATTCAGTAATACAGATCACTGTCGGTATATCCGATCAGAAACAAATTATCGAGAACGAGTCGTGAATTATAAAAGTATGTTACAAAGTATGTTCATGAGTGAACACCGGGGTCACTACTTCTTAATGTTACAGTAATAAGCAACTACTCTATGGAATACATTCCTGCTCTTGCCAGCTACTGTATGCGGTAGTGGTGATTACAATAAGAGAACAAATTTCCTAGTTGTTATGCACTCTCTGGTAATTTTTTCTATTCGTGAAAATGGGTTTTCATATTGGTCTCTACACCGTAACCCTTGTAAATTTTCTCAACAGTTTGCTTGTACAATCGACACATACAACCAATTCCGTTCAAGGGAGCAATAAATTGCAATCCTTCTGCTTCGTTTGTCCTCGCGGAAACCGTTCTTCGTCTCCGCTCCTACAAGCGGATTTGCTGCAAAACCAATTTGATTTGTTTTGCCTTGATGACATACTGAACATGTTCATTCTGGTAGAGCAATGTGTATATAGCCTCATAACTTCTAGAAGGAAGTTCTTATACAATTTCTCGCGTTGGGTAGAGGTAATTAACAGCTTAAATTTCCCTCGCTTTCTAGCTTGCATTTGAGCGAACATATTTGTTAGTTTCCTGATCGATCCCATTGCTATAAAGCCGCTACTTTCATGTTGCGACTGTATGTGCTTAGAAGCGATTCAAATGGACAATTGAACAAAGAATTTGGGAAGAACACATTGTCGACGAAAACTCCACTTTTATCTGTTCATTATGGAGTTTCGTGCCCGCATTGAATGGTTGAATTTATTTTGAGGCGATTGTCGCCGTCATGGGAATCGCAGAATAAGGATTTAATAATACATGACTACTGCACAGCAACATTATAGTACGTACGCGAAAAATATAGGGCCCAAGTCGTGTGTTACAGATACAGAGCCCTCTATATAGATTAGTCATGGATATCAACAACAAATAGATAAATTTACCTTAAATTTCGGCCAGGGTGAACATTCCCGGGTTCTCAGAGCCAGATGAGGAAATACGAATAGGAGATGTGGATGAATTGCTGAGATTGAATCGAAATCCAGTTAGTTGGAGTGACTGCGAAACTAAGTGGGTAACAAACGGTATAAGAACACGTGTTAGGTTCAGCCATACTCTCGGCCCGATAACTGTGAGGACTCCCCCAACCACCCTCTCCCGTTCAGGTATACCGGAGAGTCGCGAAGTAGAACCAGACACTATTTCGCACTTTAGCTTCAAACCCCGTACAGATCGTCCTCTAGCAGAACACTTTCGACTCAATTGTTCCCCGGTCCCTCCGCCTAACATAGGACCTTTGGGTAAGCTGAAATATAACCACGCGCGGAATAGCAGTAGAGGACCGGTGCATGATCGAGGTGATTTCTGAGAGGGCTTCAAACCGGATTCCGAGCCGAGATACCGGTAGTTATTTATCACATTAACAAAAATACTAGATTGGCTATCTTGTAAAACCCGGTGGTAAGGATGATTCATCGATGGTCTATAACTCACTACTCCAGGGAAATTATTGATTCTGATTCCTATGGCTCCGGACCTCCATTAACATTTTTCCTCGCCCCTAGATACCCTAAATAATCGCGTACTCCTCGCCCACAGATAGATCCAAATATATAGATAATATCTACACATTCTATAGATGTGAGTTCCATAAAATTAATACACAAATTCAAATTCATAAGAGTAAACTAATACGCTAAATGTGCACGTTTACGTTATTACTCATCATCGCGCATTTTCTGGCGGTATCTTCATCAATTATCATCACCATCAATCATCATCATCATCTTTTTCATCATCAATTGCTACGAGAAAATACCGACAGCCAATCGAATAACCCTATACCTCCGAAGCAGTGCGCATCAGCTGGGACTGCGTGTCGTGCACGACCGTCAGTGTAAATCAGACCAAGACCGGTCTTTTATCACTGCGGCCTTAACAACCTTCCGCAATGATGAAGGATGGCAATTCGGTATAGACTCACTTGGGTGGCAATTTGTTCCGAACATTTCGGGAAGGTTCGTTATAGTATACTGGTATTATTTAGACATTTATTACCACACAGGGTCCCAACATCCGGTCGCTCTTGTTCAGCCTGAAATTTGAAACAGTCCGTGCATTGGGAACGATGAAATAATGTAACCAGTGATGTGGTGATCATCCCCTTTTTTCTTTCTTGGAATCTTTAGTCTTGAACCTTGTTTCTCACCCTTATACTCGTTGTGATAGTCCTCTTTGATTTCATTTCAATCATGGACAGTGTCAATAACATCAGCTTCCTCTGCCTATTACAATTTCGTAACAAACGGCAATCACATATGCATGAGACGGGCGAAAATACCTGTCCTCGCGCGCGTTTCATTGGACGTTAAATCACTACTGTGGTGAAGAAAAAATGCGTTGTATCTATTATATCTATTGTGGTGTATCCAGTCTGCATACGGATGACCTCTTTATGTTAAACCATCGTTACACAACATGATTAAATTAACGTCGGTTCACAGTTCACAGACTTACTTGTTGATCTACTTTCGGCAACCCAACGTTGACAGTCGTGTTGCGAGGTAGGAAGAAGTCTTGTCCAAGACGTTTCGATTGTGTTTTTCCTGCAACCCCTCGATTCAGCTTTTCCCTGGCGCTACACACCCATATAATTGGTACAATCCCGTAATCCTTTGTCATCAAATCATCCCTGTATAGCATCTTCTTCTGTTGGTCAAGCTATGACTATCATAACCTTCACCTATACGAGTACGATGGCCAATCAAATGGACCACGCATGACATGCGAATCATCACGAAGAGTTACATTATTTAAAGTTGACCCCCGTGCAGTTACCTATGTGTGATACTACATTCACGCGCTGCGCCGATAAAGTGGGCGCGATATGCTCTAACAGTTGGTCATAAGTTACAACGCTAATTATTCATGGAGGGTCTGAATATGACGTATTGGCTCCCTCATATCAGAACATTTCTGATAACTTCTGAACATATGCAAATGCGTTATTGCTGTGGCATGCCCACTGATGTATACGGAAGGGAACGAGGGTCACCATCAGAGTGTGTCATAACGCACCGCGTTGGGGACAATAACGTCCTAACGGAAGACTAGGCAGGGCGGCGAGGGTAGAACTAGGTTATACAACCACCCCCTACGATAGGATCAAATATTTCCCCTAATCTAACGAAAACAACGGAGGATACTACCACTCTAAACCATATGCAACTGCATGGACGAACATGTGAGAAGTTGTTGCTAACTGTCATCTAAATCCTCAGTATACACGTTGGTGCTCCACTTGTAATACTATACAGTCCACCCATAAATTTCAGGTCGTATAACGTCGTCATTCCTTTTCGGGGGTCGGTAAATAATCACGCGCTGTGATTTAAGACTCACGTTTCGCGTGCTAAAGAAAGTGAAGATGAATGAAGTTTCTGTTTTAAAGGCTATTCCCGCACTTGTTTTTATAGTTACCGGATCGCATGACAGCCAGCCCGCCCGCATAAACAAACGTCAATCACTTTCGTGCCACGTAACAACCAGCAAGACGAACTGTTTTCATTTGCCTGCCATAAACACAATTTCGTCACCAGTTAACTGGGTAACCCTAAACAATCTGGCGGTAACGCAAGCGAAGAGTTTTATGATTGTCCGATGAAAGATGTACGAAGACACCCTCCATGTATGTCGCTTTTAAATCAGATATCAGTTTGATCACACACAGTTGGCAAAATGTTAGCATCTGAATTTTGTGTGGTAAAGTTAGATGCTATTGTGTACAAAATTTCTGGTTTGGTACAAATGGGACATTAAAGGGAAATTCCAGCCAAAAATTGCAAATGTCATATGAGTGTGCATTAAAAATCATGGCCAATCAAACTTTGTTCATGTTTATAGAAGTTGGTTATAAAATTTTTATGAATTCTCGCAGATAACAATAATCAGGCTACTTTGCAATTTTGCAAATTGGCAACATGATGACGTCCATATCTCCCAACTGCGAGAAATGTTAGAATATGTCTTTTCCCTTATGATTGGTAGATATGCATCACAGAAGGTTTCCAGTTTGCCGAAATCAGCAAATTGTATGAAATTCGAGAGCCATATCTC
Source organism: Sclerodactyla briareus (assembly GCA_026419785.1). Taxonomy (NCBI): domain Eukaryota; kingdom Metazoa; phylum Echinodermata; class Holothuroidea; order Dendrochirotida; family Sclerodactylidae; genus Sclerodactyla; species Sclerodactyla briareus. The sequence goes on from JAODTK010000554.1 coordinate 155,050, forward strand.
CAACTGAAAACATGCTAGAACTGGAACCAATTGATATTTTTAAGCTTTTTCATTCTCCTTCAATGAAGGAGAGTAAGATTTGCTGGAATTTCCCTTTTAAGGAACACGGCAAGGATTGAGCAGACCAGGTAAACATATCTTTTCTTTGGCGCACGTTTTGTGTAAAAAATAAATCCCCCCCTTCCAGGATGGGTTAGAGTGCAATCGAAATAAAGCCCTCCTTACCTGAACAATCAGGGTGTGGCTTGCCATGGGGACTTGGGAAAAAAAAAAAAAAAAATAACGATTGCCGCGAACAGAATCCACAAACATGTTCAGGCTCTTAATTTACACCTCATCTTTTTCACGATACCACCATACTTAAAGACCATTCCATGTCACAATGATTTTTTTTTTTACGCTATTGTTATCCCATTCACTCTTATTACACTATATCCGGGTTCGGTTGATTCATCAAATATCTTCTAGACACCACGTGCTAAGATCGTTTGGTTTTTTGTTTTCGCCACGTCGTATTTGAGGAAATCCTACGAAAGACTGAATACTCGATTTCATATAGTTTTTTTTCTACTGACAACATTACTTTATTAGAACACGTTTTCCTCTTGAGTGATTCACTCAGATTTCAGATGAAAAAGTTCCTAATAGACTAGTCATTGTGAGAGGTATTCCCCGTCGGAACTGAACAACCCAGACTTGTTATTCACGATGAATGGAAAGGAGCTGATGTGCGAGGGCGCCAACCATGATGCGTATCCGAATAGATGGGAAAATCACATACTTACGAAGCGAACGTTTGTTCAAAAAGAACACACTATAATTTCTGCGGAACGACCATGCAATGCGTCAACCCCATGTATTTGGTCGTTTAATGAATTTTTGAGGAAGATGTGGTAGTTCATAGAATTAATTCGCATGATACGCCATCCGTATACGCTTGGTACATGTGCTTATTTTGCCGATCACGGTGTGGTTGGATTTTTTTAAAATATATATGCCTCTTGGGACGATATTATTTTTTTGCAACTGAATATGGCATCTTCAGACCTGGCTTCATCCACTCAGCTCACTGAATCGCGAGTTTTTCGTACCGACCCGCATATGCATCTCCCACCTTACCCGTCTATATTGACAAAACGTTAGACGTGGTAAGACTCACTATATTATAAGGGGTATTACATAATGTCACTAGCATGATGTAATCCTAATTTAAAATGGTTCTCCGAGAGCTTCATTCTTTTACGCAGGTATCACACATATCAAACGTGAGTATCACACGATTTCATTTTCTTATGTTTCTATACAAATAAACGAGAGATACAGTGGGTCTTATTCTCATCCCCTGACTTAAAGGCAAACCGTAGTTGTATTTGTACAGAGTTGAGCATGGCATAGAGGTACTACCCCCTGTACGGGTTTGTGGGCCTGTTATCCTCGTGGTGATATAGAATTAAGGCATAATGTCCAGAATGGGGTTTGGCTTCCTGAAAAAGAGTCACAGTGACTCGAAAAAAGCTGTAGTTGGTTGGCCCTTCGTTAGCCGTTTGCAGTTGGGTGACAACCATTGAGATTGCGATTTTCGAGGTACGGCGCCCACTTAAGAAATAGGCGCCTCTTAAAACTCGAAATGGAATGTGTTGTCACTATTGGCGATCATAGTAAACCGATGAGAGGACGGCGGAGGGGAGAGGGTGGAGGGCAGAGGGACTGGCGAACACACAGCATACTGAAATTTCGTAAAAATGCGGGCCTTCAACGGAAACATTTCTAAATAAATCGAAGTCATTTAAGCGGGGTGACCGCGAAGCGGTATAAAGAACACGGGGTTAGGTTCAGCCATACTCTCGGACCCGGTAAAACGGAGGACTCCCCCAACCACCCTCCCAGTTCAGGTACACTCTCCAAAACCCAATGGTCAAACTGCCATCCCATGGGTACTATCACCGAACCAAAAATGGTCAAAATTGTGACTGAACTATGGTCCAACTATGGTCAAAAGTGACAAATGGTCAGTTTTGACCATCGTTCAGTTAAATTTTTGACACTTTATGGTTCGTTGCAAGTTAACCAATGGGATGGTCAATTTTGACCATTGTGTTTTTAGAGTGTATACCGAGATTCGCGAAGTAGAACATGCAGACACTTATTCGCAATTAAGTTCCAAACCCTAAACAATTCGTCCTCAGCAGAACACTCAACCATTGTTCCCCGGGTCCTTCCGGTACAACAGGAAATATTGGGTGATCTGAATACAACCGGACCCGCGTAGGAATAGCAGGAGGGGACGCTCTGTGGTTGTTTGGGTGGGTGCCTGGTTCCGTGCACATGATTGAGGTAATATCTGAGCGGGCTTCAAACTTCCCGTTCGATGGAATGGCGCTATATTCACATCCTAAATTATTATCATTGATATTGGTATTAAAATATGTAAGATTTACTATGTTGTATTTCTCCGATGAAATCAAAATGTGATGAGGAACCTTCCCCGGTATTCAACGATAACGTGCCTGTACACGTCATATGTTCTCCAAACTCGACAGTCCACCTGCGACGCATGTAAAACAATTTTCTGCGTTAGTCTCCTTACTTATAGCCTAGAAGCGATATATCCCCTACCCATACTGGGTGGCGACAACACTCTTGATACTACATGCACGCGTACTGACACTTTTTTCTTCAAATAGTTACGAGCAATAGGCTGCTATTGTCTCTCCAGTTGATATAATGGCTTCATTTTAGAAAGCCTCCGCCCGTTGACTCCAAGATTTTAAAAATATTTCAGAACTGCACGCGATTTTTTGAAACAGATCACTCTACCCGAGCACGGAAATACTCTCACAATGTCATTCGTAAAGAGAGTCATGGAAGGTTGTAATGTGCCAAACTTCATAAACTTGTTTTAGTTTCTCGTGCTACCAAAATAATTTTGCACAATCATTTGTAGGAGGTCCAAATCTATTTTCAAGGTATTCAATTGCTCGTTTCCACCTGAGAGACTTCGGAATCCATTCGTCCGTAATTGAATTGAGAATGCGCCGAAGACGGTTTATTTCAGAGAGCGACTCGTTCGACTGTCCTCTGAATGATGTTAACTGTCAGGTGTCCATAACACGAGTGGGGAAAGTTTGGCAATTGTAATCATTGGAAGAAGCGACTATAGGAGAGAGGATGATCAGGAAATGTGAACATGTATGAAATGGGTAAGAGGTTGGGTGTCATGCCAATATTTGTCGCATCCAATGTTTAATGATTCTTGGTGTTTATGCATTCGCAAAAAAGGTCGACAGACTTATCTACGTGATTTAATCATCAAATCACTGTCGATTTATCACATCGGAACAAATGATCGAGACTGATCTGTGATAACAAGTGTTAAAAAGTATCTTTATGAGCCAAAACACAGTGTCCAGTGCATTCTGAACTGTAGAAAACATAAACAACTGGAAAATAGTCCTCTCTTGTCAGCTATGTCGGTAATGTTGATGAAATGAAGGTGGCAATTTCCGAGTTGTTATGCACTCCTCTGACAATTTGTTCTTTTCGTGAAAATAATGAGGTTTAAAATAGCACACCGTTATAGTTTCCGATTGTTCTACCGTAACCCCCCGTATCTCTCACTTGATATAGTTTTGGCTTTGGACAACAATCTACCACAAAAACCAATATCCGTTCAAGGAGGAGCCAGAAATTGCTATCCTTCTGCTTCGTTGTCTTCAGCGGAAACCGTCTTCGTCTCCACCACTACCGGCAATTTGCTGCACAATTTGATTTGTTTTTCCCTTAAATGAACCAATTATAAACATGTCATTCTGGTAGAGCAATGTGTAATATAGCCTCATAACTTCTAGAAGGAAGTTCTTATGAGCAATTTCTGGCGTTTGGGTGAGAGGTAATTACAGTAAATTTCCCTCGCTTTCGAGCTCACAGGCGAGGATAAATATTATCAGTTCATAATCGATCCGCGAGTATGGCATTGCAAAAAAGCTGCTTACCTTTCTTGTTGCGACTATATAGGCTATAGAACGATTCAAATTGACAATTGAACAACGAATTTGGGGAGAAACATAGTCGATAAAACTCACTTTATCACTAGTTTGAATGGTTGATTAATTTTGAGCGACTGTCGCCGTCACCGGGATCGCAGGAATAAAGGTTTGAAGATACATGGCTACTGAAAGAAACAATTATATAAGTACGGACGAATAAGATATAGGCTCTCTATAGGCCCTCTAAAGAAGAGGGCATGGATATCAAACGCACAAAATAGATCAATCAACGTATCGGCAGTGTGAACATTTCACTCGGATTCAGAGCGAGATAAGAAGATAACGAATATGAGGATGAGGACTTTTATTCAATTATTTACTACATTGAAAAAATACATAGATGAGCTATCCGAAAATCCGGTGGTATGATAATTCATCGATAGTCTATAAATTACTTCAGGGAAATTATTGTTTCTGATTCCGTATGGCGTCGGACCTCCGTTGCCAATTTCTTGCCCTTGAAATATTAATATCGCATACTCTCGCTCACAGATATTCAAATATTTAGATAATATCTACACATTCTATAGATGTGAGTTCCATAAAATTAATACACGAATTCAAACTTCAGAAAAGAAAACTAGATTACGCTAAATGTGTTACGTCATTGTATCATCATCGCGACCATTTCATGGCTGGTATCTTCATCAATATCATCATCATCATCATCATCATCATCTTTTGCATCATCAATTGCTACAAAACAATTCCAATCGAAGCCAATCGAATAAACCCTTTCGAAGCAGTGCGCATCAGCTGGGACTGCGTGTCGTGCAACGAACTGTCAATGTATGCCGACCAAGACTTCATTCAGGTCATTTATCACTACGGCCTTAACACCCTTCCGCAATGATGAAGGATCTAATCCGGTAATCGGTGCCAAACCATTCCCATGTGAAATAGCCCGTCCCTACGTTTTGATATCCTATATTTTCTATTGATCGATGAGCTAAACGATTTTTTAAAATCTTTTTTTCCGGAAGACATCACTTAGGAATGTGATTTGTTCCGAGCATTTTGAGAAGGTACTGTTATAGTATAGTACTGGTATTATTTAGACATTTATCACCTCATAGGTCCCCTTCGTCCTTGTTCAGTCAGAAACTTGAACAGATCGTGCACTGGAACGATGGAAAAAATGTATAGTGTGATCGACCTTTTATCTTGGTTTCATTTCGTCTTGGTCATTGTTTCACCCTTTATGATCGTTGTGATAGTCTTCTTTGATTTCGTTATATCTATCAACATTGTCAATAACATCAGCTTCCTCTCTATTACAAGTTATAACAGCAGGCAGCACTATAATTGTTCACTGGTGCACTCCCGTCGCTGCGACTGTCCATTCCTGTCACCATCATTCATTGCATTCAGCCTATACCATGTTTCCAAAAAAAAATTTGCCCAATATTGGACTTTCACCGAATCGTATTTCCACTCGTTCGATTTCATCCGAGTAACGTTCTGTGATTAAGAGATTTCCCCAACACGCTAACAATCACAAAAGTGGAAAGAGGTAGACTATTGCAATTGCATGAACACCAATGTTCAAGTGGCTTATATGCGTCAATCACTAATTTAGGATGACCACGAACTCCTTTTTTTATTCTTTTTAAGTCTTTCCCCGTATCATATTTGTACAATTCCCGATGATAAGAATCGCGCAACCTTTCTTCCTTTCGTGTTATACACCTGTTAGTTAAAATCAATTTGAGGACAGTCGCACGAGTCGCTCTTTGCAATTAGTTCGCATTGGTTCCGTTATCGACATTGTCTTTCAGTTCAATTCGACCTTACTGACGAATGAATGCATGCACTGACACACCTGCCAATTAGTGTCATTACTTCCAGAAATAGTAAGGTATATATTCAAACAGTGATTATTAAATCATTCCAAATTTTGGGTGTAATCGTAGGCATATCCTTACGGATTTATGAATCGAATTGTAACTCTCAGCTGCATACATAACTCGCGAGAAACTTCATACGATGAGATAGCTGCTGCAACATATTTTTGCTTGGTTTGCGTTCCATACTGAACAGGCTCCCAGTGTCAAGGTGAGTTGGTCTGGTTCACCTCCACGCGGCTAATACCCAGGTCACTTGCATTGTAATCTAACGATCAGAAACACAAACTCACAGATGACAAACGAACACAACCCATCAACTCTGCGCAATACGCGAATAAACTAAAACAAGCAACTGTCCTGGAATCATTCTTGGTGCACCAGCCACTATATAGAGAGGGGGGCACCCTTCTTGCATTATCCATTGAACAATGTAGATACCCTTTTTTCTGTTAATCGGTGATAAATTAGTGTTTTAATGTCAGGCAAATGAAAACAAGTCGTCTCACTACTTGTTACCGTGGAAAACGGAAGTGATTGACGGGTGTTCACGCGGCGTGGCGATCCGGATAACTATAAACCATTGCGGGAATGGCCTAACAGACAATTATTGGCAAATCATTATGAACATCCTAACTGCACTGAATTTCAAATAGAAAACTTTGGCCTCTTATATCTTCGCACACAAAGGGGTCGATGTATAGTCCATTTGATCATAAGGTACTTTGAGATCCGAAAATGGCCAGGAAAATTTGATTCGGCAAAAATGGTAAAGGTCAAATTGAATCAATGTCACACAGATGATAAAAATCATCTACACCACAAGACGAACCTACAGGCCGATACATGCTTGCGTTTTTCAGATATCGTCCGGACAAAGGGTATCACATACACACGGACACACGGATTACCCACCTGCGTGACCGCATAGATTCCTTGGCAAGGAATAAGAAACGGAGGCGATTATCACACTCTAACCAGATACCCTCTATGTACGAACATGTGAGAAGTGTTGCTAACTGTCAGCTAATCCATCAGTAAACACATAGGATGCTCACTTGTAGATACGTATACAGTCACGCATATAATTCCAGGTCGTAATAACGTCGTCATTCAGTTTTCGGGGGTCGGTAAAATAATACACGCGCCGTGATTTAAGACTCATTTCCACTGATAAAGTGAAAGATGAATGATAGTTCTGTTATAGACTATTCCTGCATTTGTTTATAGTTAACCGGATCGCATGACAGCCACGCCGCATAAACAACGTCACATCACTTTCGTTTGCCACTGTAACGACCAGTAAGGCAACTTGTTTTCATTTGCCTGACATAAAACACTAATTTGTCACCAGTTAACTGATCAGCCTAAACCTCTGGGCGGTAACGCAGAATGAAGAGTGTTTATATTGTCCGATGAGTGATGTACGAAGGACACCTCCGTGTATAGTTTGCTTGTAATCAGATATCAGTTGATTTCAAGACAGGTGCAAAATGAACAACATTTCTGTGTTGGGTATGCAAATGAGACAGGAAGGAACACGGCAAGGATTGAGCAGTCCAGGTAAACATATCTTTTCATTGGGCGCACGTTTTGCGCAATGCACCGCCTGTCCAAGGAGGAGGTATGTGTAATCGAAATAGCCCTCCGTACCTGAACAATCAGGTGTATGTCCTTGCGTTAGTAAATCGAAGAAAATAAGGTCTAGCCTCGATCAAGAATCCAACCAAACAATGTTCAGGTTCTTATCAACACCCTCGGATATTGTCACGATCCACATACTTCTGACGTTCGCAAAAAATCTCGATCCCAAAAGACTCACATATCACAATGAGGCAAGGGCGCAACCACTGTTGAAGTTGGGGGGCGGGGGTCAAGAGCATTTTGGGGGGGTCCGAAGCAGTGATGGAAACCTTTTGTGTGTGAACAATCAAAAAAAAAATTGTATGGATGCCTTCCCAAAAGTTGGAGGGTCATGACCCCCGGACCCCCCTAGTGGCTGGTATTTCCATTCACTTTTATTACACTATTCCAGGTTTGGTTGATTTATTAGATATCTTCCACGACACATACGTGTTATATTATCTGTGTTTTTGTTTTCGCCAAGGACGTAATTTGAGGAAATCCTACTGAATACTCGATTTCCATATAGTTTGATTTAATACTGACAATCATTACTTCATTAGAACACGTTTCCTTCTTGAGTGATCGACAGATATCAAGATGAAAGGCTTCCTAGTAGAACCTATTCATTGTGATAGGTAATTACCCGTCGGAACTGGCAACCCAGACCTGGTTATTCACTGATGAATGGAAAGGAGCTGATGTTAGAGGGCGCCAACCATGATGCGTATCCGGAATAGATGTGAAAATCACATACTTACGGAAGCGAACGTTTGTTTCAGAAGAGAATACATGGAAATGCGTCAACCCATGCATTTTGCCGTTCAATGACTCTTTGAGGAAGATATTCCAAGAATTAATTCGCAGTGATACGCATCCGTATACGCATTGTTACGTGTGTTTATTTGGCCGATACGGTGTTGGTTTGCTTTCTTTAAAAAAAATTGGCCTCTGCATGTGAAATCGATATTTATCTTTGCAAACTAAATAGGGAATATTCAGACACTGCTTCATCTTAGTTCACGTGAATTTGCGATTTATCACATATGTACCGGACCTGCATAGGCATCTATGGAATCCCAGCCTTACCCGTCTATATTGACAAAACGTTAGACGTGGTAAGACTTGCTATAATATTACATATAATAGGGGTATTACATAATGGTCACTATCGTGAATGTAATCCTAAATTTAAAATGGTTCTCGCGTTCACACGTACTAAACTTCTCACATCCAGGTTGCTCTACCTATAGATTTGTTTCCGCAGCTTATCTGCACCTAAGTTAGAATAACACAAACTCTATGTTGCTAATACGATGTTACACACAATGCAATTGTTTGTTTTCAGTGTAGCTCGCACGGGGACAATTTGTCTCTTCAAATAGTTACGGGCATACACACATGTTTCTAGAAATGATACGTCATAACTGGCAGTTGTGTCACTACATCCAAAATAATTTGTATGACCCCGCACGCTCGCCTTGTTTTAGTTTCTCGTGCTACCAAAATAATTTTGTACAATCATTTGTAGGTGTTCCAAACTATTTTCAAGGTATTCAACTGTTCGTTTCCACCTGAGAGACTTTGGGATCCATTCGTTCGTAATTGAAGACGGTTGATTTGAGAGACGCGAATCATTCGACTGTCCTCTAAAAGATGTTAACTTAATGTTACTTTTTATGAGCAAACACAGTGTCAATGTATTCTTAAACTGTAAGCGAAATAAGCAACTCTATGGAATATAGTCAGCCTTGCAGCTATGCCGGTAGTGTTGATGAAAATAAAGGTGGCAAAATTTCCGAGTTGTTATGCACTCTCTGATAATTTGTTCTTTTCGTGAGAAATAATGAGGTTTATAATAGCACACCATTCTAGTTTCCGATTGGTCTCTACACGTAACCCTGGTAGCTAGATATAAGTTTGCTTGTGCCACAAAACCAATATCCGTTCAAGGGGAGCAACGAATTACAGTCCTTCTGCTTCGTTTGTCCTCAGCGGAAACCGTCTTCGTCTCCACCACTGCAGGCAATTTGTTGCCCAATTTGATTTGTTTTGCCCTTAAATGAACCAATAATAAACATGTTCATTCTGGTAGAGCAATGTGTAATATAGCCTCATAACTTCTGGAAGGAATTCTTATGAGCAATTTCTGGTGACGTGGGGAGACGGTAATTACGCTAATTCCCGCGCTTTCGAGCTTGCATGCGAGGATAAATATTATCAGTCTATGATCGACCCGCGAGTATGGCATTGCAATAAAACCGTCTACCTTTCATGTTGCGACTATATAGGCTATAGAACGATTCAAATTGACAATTGAAACAACGAATTTAGGGAGAAAACATAATCGATAAAAACTCACTTTATCTGTTCATTGATGGAGATTTCTTGACCACGTTGAATGGTTGATTAATTATGACGATTGTCGCCGTCATGGG